>CM031922.1:40975923-41374279 GCA_018703695.1 Prunus fruticosa | reverse complement strand
GCGTTCTTCATGATTGCAAAGGGGAATGACTTGGGGGGGATTTGCTGTGAATCTGGGGAAGGGTCAAATCCTTGAAGCTGAGCTTTGGGGTTTATTTTTTGATCTTAAACTGGCCCTGGATAAAGGTGTTAGTAGGATTGTCATTGAGTTGGACTCGGCTCTAACTGTTATTCTTTTCAGCAAATGGATTCCTATTGTTTTCATCCCCTTGCTGGTCTGCTGTATAACTGCTGTGATTTTCTTAGACAATTTGGGACTTACAAGATTCACCATATTTTCAGAGAGAAGAATTGCCTTGCTGACTGCCTAGCAAACTGGAGTTACAATCTGGATTTTGGTATTTGTTTCTTTGACACTTCTCATGTTTGGGCTAGTGAAGCCTTGGTTGATGATATGTTAGGCGTTTCTCGTGCTCGTTTGATTGGTATTGAAAGAGTGTAGCTGTTTTGGGGGTCTTCCCCTCTATTTCATTTAGAAAAAAATTTCATCTTTGGATCGAATTATTTCATGTTACCTATTTCTTAAGTGGTGGAGTTTAAGGTAATCAATATTTGGTTGAACATTTTGTCTAAAAGGATGAGAATCTGCTTCCTTTTGTTAGTCAAAAACAGAACATCCTCCTCCATCCTTGTAAAACAAGCGACAGAAAAATCAAAACAGATTTTGACCATTAATAATTTATCCTTTTCAAGTTCCAGGCCCCAGACATGCATAATGCTGCAGTCACTACACTGTTATACAAAAGGCTCTCTGTTCTTCCATCACCAAATCACCATCAATATATAATCTTAAGCAGACAAACAGTATTTGAGATGGTATAAAACCAAGGTCAATAGATATGCATTTCCTCTATATTAAGCAATAATATATATCATACTACCACCATTTTTATATATTGCAGTACTAAAACAAGTTCACAACCACTGATTAATAAACCCCTCAAAAAGAACACAGCAAGCAAAATGCAATGTAGCTTAAACAAGTTCAGCTAATTAAATCCCCTTTCATAGTCGAAGTTAGCTTAGATAGAGGCTTATTTGCAGACAATGTAGCGATACGCAGCGACCTTTTTCCTTGCGAGAGGCACTGTAGCGCCTAGAGGAGTAATCATGGGTAACAAATTGAAGAATAAAAAAATAAAGCTTGAAGTGGGTGTAAATACCTAAGTCAGCAATCTGGAGCTGGAATGATGGATTTGGCAGAGGGAGGAATTGTCGTAGTTGTTATAGGTGTGGTGAGGTGAACATGTCGTTTGGGAGAGAGAGCGAAGAGAGAAGAGAATAAGGCGTGAGAGGGAAAGAGGCTTGGGGCTATAATATTTAAACAGCGCATGGCTATGCTCTTTAAATATATTCAAAAGTTTAAATAGTACAGCCGCCCGGCTATAGTTTTTAAATGTATTCGAATATTTAAATAGTATAGCCGTTCGGCTATACTTCAAAAATAATATAGCCGTTTGGCTATAATTTTAAAAAAACGTGTAGCCGATCGGCTATACTCTTTATTTTATATTTATAATAGGTTTTATGCCTAACTAGAAACAAGCATATACCAATCTAAAATCTTGAAATAGTCAGAATCCTTTGTTTCTTCCTCTACCGAATTTCCTCTCTTTCTTGCTCTGAATGCAACAAGGTGACGCAGCTTGGATTGGATGTTCTGTCGTTTTAGTTTCCGATTCTTATTAGCTCGGCCTCTTCAATCCCCAAGTGTGATCTCTCTGAGGCCTAATATGTTACCACCTCAAGGATCCAGTTTTTCAACCGCTGTATCAAGGAAGAGTTGCAAGGGAAAACTAGGGTGCTGGTCACAAATCAGCTACATTTTCTTCCTCAAGTGGATCAAATTATTGTAGTCTGTGATGGTACGATTAAAAAGGTGGGAACTTTAAGGGGCTGTCTAAAAGCAGTAAGCTGTTCCAGAAACTAATGGAAAATGCAGGGACAATGGAAGAACATGTAGAAGGAAAAGAAGATAGCAAAAATTAATGATTACCATGAAAGCTCAACACCTGCTTCCAATGGGGTGTTGAATGACTTGCCAAAAGCACCTCAAAGAGTTATAAACCTGGATTCTACATTCTTGTATATGGGATTCTGTCATTTGGCCAGGTGTGTCAAGACTTGCCACATAATTCTCCATTTCCAACTTGTTCTTGATTTTGAATATATTTATCCACATTTCCTGATTTCTGAGATTTCAGTATTCGTAGTCTGATTTAAGCAATTGAACAAAGCTACTTTGTGAAGCATTGTGTTTCAGCATGAGAGTTTGTAATTGTCTTGTTATGGCATGCAGTCAATGCAACGAGGTGACCCAGCTTGGATTGGTTGCATATACGCCTTGTCAATTTTCACTGGTGTGGTATGAATTCTATCATGTGTTATCTCAAGTAACATGATTTGATTGCCGTCCCTGCATATGTTAAACATAATTACATCAAATATGTTTCTATGTGCATTATGAAAAGCTCAGCTAGCTGTAGAAGTTGCCCCAGGAGCTTCCTGTGACGGGTTTAAATGAAATTTATGGAAAATGAGCTGATAACTTAAATGTGCAAAAATATTGCAAGGACAGATTGTGAATTATATTGACAAGTTTATTCATCTTTGTCCAGTCACTTGGTGTGCTCTCTGAAAGCTCAGTATTTCCAGAATGTTATGCGGTTCGGTTTTAGAAATGCTCAGTATCTCTAATTCTTTGAAATGCACTACTTTAAGTCATTTGATTCAATTATAACTAATATGGTCTTTCTCATGATTTAGCAAATATGTCAAACAACTTCACGGACTATGGTCGGCTCCTTTTCGTATCACTGTAGCCATGGTTCTTCTTTACCAGCAATTAGGTGTTGCATCACTTATTGGATCAATGATGCTAATTCTCATGATCCCCACACAGGTCAGCACTTGGTTCTTTCTCTACTTGTAGATTTCCAGTTTTCTTTAAAGGTTAAGCTCAGGCTATGTTCTTACTGAACAGAAAAACCGTTAACATTTCCCGCTTTCATGCATTTGTATTTATTTCCATCTTAATCTTCTTTTTTGGGTCGAAATTTTCGTAGATATCTTTAACCTGGATTTGTGGATCCAGTCTTCAGAACTCAGAAAAGCCTAACAATCTGCGTAGTTCAGCTGCTAGAATGCTGTCTTGGCAACTTAGTACATCCAATATCATATCAAATTTCTTGTCCTTAAGGTGGAAATTTGTGGATTTTATATTCATGAACATATGGGTAGAAATTTGCACGATATTTCAAAGCAACATCATATATTTTAATTAGTGAATTTCATTTCCATCATTAGGCTCCTTGCTTAGATTATATATAAGGTGCCCCAATACCATATCTTCTTCAGATGTTTGATTTTTTTATAAGGATTTTGGTTCTTCTGTCTAATGACTCATTTGTCATAAATTCTTTTGTGAAAAGACAATCGTGATCAGCAAAATTCGAAAACTGGCAAAGGATGGACTACAGCAGACTGACAAAAGAGTGGGCCTCATGAATGAAATTTTGGCAGCCATGGACAATGTGAAGTATGACAGGACACCACTGACAGTAATTGTTCTGACATTACTGAAAATAAAATGTTTCAGACCAGTTGTTGTGACACTAACATCATTTGGGGTGTTCAATTTCCTTGGCGGCGATTTGACACCTGCGAGGGCATTCACATGGCTTTCTCTTTTTGCAGGCTACGGTTTCCTTTAAACGTGCTGCCCTAACTTATTAAGTCAGGTAGCATTAGTTTCTTATCAGTTCACTTATCTGTCATCTTGCATTTGGCTTAACATCCTTTACCTGTATTATCTCATCTACAACATCGAGATTATGTTTCATCCATACTTAACGAAATGTTACATAGTTTCTCCTTGTCTTTGTCAGTTTCTAACTCCGCTTTAATTTAACAGGTTGTAAATGCAAATGTATCCTTACAGTGTTTGGAGGAACTATTTTTAACTGAGGAGAGAATTCTTGTGCCGAACCAGCCTCTTGAACCGGGGCTTCCAGCCATCTCAATTAAGGATGGTTACTTTTCATGGGATTCAAAGGTCAACGCTTGACAATAATGACTTTCTTCTTTTAGAAATATATAGTTCATTCTTAGTTACATAGTCTTTTCATAGACCCACACAATGACATTTAAATTATGTGGAAATTTTGCAAGAAAGTAGTTACATAGAAATTCCAGGAACTTTTCAAATGTACTTGATGATGCTAGTTGCATGTTGAGTGTCAAACATGTTGAACAACACCCCTCTCCTTCTTTCTTTTTGCAGGCAGAGAAGCCCACCTTATCAAACATCAACTTAGATATACCGGTTGGAAGCTTAGTGGCAGTTGTTGGCGGCACTGGAGAAGGGAAGACGTCGCTTGTATCAGCCATGCTTGGAGAGCTGCCTCCCAGAGCAGATTCTGGTGTTGTAATCAGGGGGACTGTTGCTTATGTTCCCCAAGTTTCATTTGGATCTAACTTCCAGTAAGTGAATATATGAAGTTTTAGCTTTGAAATTGGTGATCATTACACTGTAAAGATTTCCAGTTACCTACAAATATTATACTGTTTTAGCTATACTATACTGTTTAAATATATCCGTACTTTCAAAAATAGTATAGCCGAGCGGCTATACATTTTTAAAAATAGCATAGCCGGCTATACTGTTTTTGCTGTACTTTTTTTTCCTGACTTTAAAGAAAATGCAGATAGCATTCCTCCTCTTTTAGTTAATTAAGGAATCCAAGAAACGCAGAATCTCCGCCTCTCTACAAAGCTGTTGGGGTAGGGCAACAGTAACTGACATTAACTCAATGGCTCAAACCAGTCCAAACAGAAAAGTTCACGACTGGTCGAGTCTTCATCAAGATATCGTCGACTCGATCGCCAAACGAATAGTCTCTCCGGCGGATTTGATTGCTTTTGCCGCAGTTTGTAAAGCATGGAGATCAGCCGCCATCAAAGAAGACTTTACCAGCCGATCAACACTGAAATCTCCAGTGCTTATGATCCAAGCCAAGAACAAGGAGAAGGGCACTCTCACCCCTGAATTCTACAGCAGCTCAAAGAGTACGTGGTCAAAGGGTACGTTTCACAAACTTGGTCTGCTCGCACCCAAGAAAACAAAGCAGTCTTTTTATTCTTCTCAAGGCTGGCTGGTGGCTGTGTCTGAGGATTTGAAGGTTGATCTGCTGCACCCTTTAAGCCATGCCCAGATTGAACTTCCAGATATTAACAAAGTCAGAAACCATCACCAGCAACAGAGCTTTTCTGGCGTGCCGTACGAGTTCATAGCTAGTAAGTTTTTCTTGTCATCAAGCCCTTCTTGGACGTGTGATTATATAGTGACTGTTATTTATAGGATTTTAGGAGGCTGGGGGTTTTGGAGACCAGGAGAAGATGAATGGACCAGTGTGGGGAGGAATATAATGGATCTTGCTTATTATAAAGGGCAGTTTTATGCTGTGGACTTTGATGGGAATATAATGGTTTGTGAGATTGCAGAGCCTGAGCAACCAAAAATGAGGATTGTTGTTCCAAAAGTGCCAATGGAACCCAAGTCTGCTTCTGTTGATCAAAGCCTTTATCTGGTAGAATCACAAGGGGCCTTGTTGGTGGTTCTGCGTCTTAGGCAATGGTTCAGTTCAACAGCTGAGTTTAGGGTCTTCAATGTGCCATTGGAGAGTTGTGGCAAGTGCTGGTGCCATCGGTCGGATTTGCAGGTAAAGAACTTGGGTGACAGTACCCTATTTCTGGGACGCCATAATTCTTCTTTCTCTATCAAATGCAAGAATCACAAGAACTCTGTATGTTTGGGGAATAGCATTTGCTTCACGGTTGATTTTTGTGAGTGTCTCGCACTTACCAATGGAGATATGGACGCCAGTTATTTTGTTTTCAAAATGACAGATGGGAAAATCAAGCCTTGCTTGGGCAAACGCCTCAATTTAAGAGCGCCATATTTATGGATTCAAGCACCATTTTAAAGCCTTAAGTGATTGTTGTATTTTAAAATCTCATCTTTGGATGATCAAGCCATGTTGGGTAAAATTGGTTGGAGATTACATGCTAAAGATAAGGGTTTGTGGGCTAAATTTTTTGAGGATAAGTATCTGAAAGGCTGCTTTATTTTGGATAATTCTCTAGAGGTTAGGAAGGATTGTTCTGCCACTTGGAAGGGAATTTTACGTGGCTCTAAGCGTCTTTTGCAGGGGATGACTTGGAGAATTGGTATGGGGGATAAGGTGAAGTTTTGGACTGATAAATGGTTGTCTGATGTGCCTTTGATACATTATGAGGGGGTGGGGGAGTTGTTGGACCTTGATTGTCCTGTGTCAAGTTTCTTTAAGCAGGAATGGTGGGATATTAAGAAGCTGAGAGCTACTGTGCCTGAAGAGGTGGTGCAAAAGGTTACTAGTTTCTCTTCAATTTGTAGGATTCTCAGATTTGGAAGCCTAATGCCAATGGGAGTTTTACCGTAAAATATGCTTATCAATTTCTTTTTGGAGACTCTTCTTGGACTGATGCTTTTTGGAAGGCTTCGTGGCAGTTGAAACTTTCCCCCAAGTTGTAAGTTTTTATCTGGCTTGCGTACCAGGATAAAATTATTTCTAATGATCAGAGAGTTGGGAGGCATTTATCTATGGATTCTTCTTGTTCTTTAAATGATTGGCCTTCTGAAGCTGCTGTCCATGTTCTCAGAGATTGTAGCCAAAGAGGTTTGGAGCTATTTTTTGCATCACAGTCAACACACTCATTTCTCCTCTGCTGATTTTTAGCATTGGCTTAAGCATAATATTTTCTCCAAGGCTCGTTGGTCTGGGAGCATATCTTGGAGTTCTGTGTTTGTGTTTATTTGTTGGTATTTGTGGAAATGGAGAAACCAATTTATTTTTAATGCTGAGGAGGTTGTTCCTTCCAATCCTAGGCAGATTATTCTCTCTGCTGTTTCTGAGTTGAGCAAGGCTTCTTGTGGTTGTAGGGCAGTTGGGGAGAAAGTGCAATCTCTTTTGGCTTGGGATTTTCCTGGGACAGCAGTGGTCAAACTTAATGTGGATGGGTCTCAAAAAGCGGCTTTTGGGAATATTGGTGCTGGAGGCGTTCTTCCTGATAGCAAAGGGGAATGGCTTGGGGGATTTTCTGTGAATCTGGGGAAGGGTCAAATCCTTGAAGCTGAGCTTTGGGGTTTATTTTTTGATCTTACACTGGCCCTGGATAAAGGTGTTAATAGGATTGTCATTGAGTTGGACTGGGCTCTAGCTGTTATTATTATTCAGCAAATGGATTCCTATTGTTTTCATCCCCTTGCTGATCTGCTGTATAATTGCTGTGATTTTCTTAGGCAGTTTGAGACTTACAAGATTCACCATATTTTCAGAGAGAAGAATTGCCTTGCTGACTGCCTAGCAAACTGGAGTTACAATCTGGATTTTGGTATTTGTTTCTTTGACACTGCTCCTGTTTGGGCTAGTGATGCCTTGGTTGATGATTTATTAGGCGTTTCTCGTGCTCGTTTGATTGGTATTGAAAGAGTGTAGCTGTTTTGGGGGTCTTCCCCCCTATTTCATTTATAAAAAATCTCATCTTTGGATCAAATTATTTCATGTTGCCTATTTCTTAAGTGGTGGAGTTTAAGGTAATCAATATTTGGTTGAACGTTTTGTCTAAAAGGATGAGAATCTGCTTCCTTTTGTTAGTAAAAAACAGAACACCTTCCGTCCTTGGAAAACAAGTGAAAGAAAGATCAAAAACAGATTTTGACCATTAATAATCAATCCCTTTCAAGTTCCAAGCCCCGGACATACATAATGCTGCAGTCACTATACTGTTATTCAAAAGGCTCTCTGTTTTTCCATCACCAAATCACCATCAATATATAATCTTAAGCAGACAAACAGTATTTGAAATGGTATAAACCCAAGGTCAATAGATATGCATTTCCTCTACATTAAGCAATAATATATATCATACTACCACCATTTTTATACATTGCAGTACTAAAACAAGTTCACAACCACTGAGTAAATAAACCCCTCAAAAAGAACATAGCAAGCAAAATGCAAAAAGGAGAACCTTACAAGTTCAGCTAATTAAATCCCCTTTCATAGTCGAAGTTAGCTTAGATAGAGGCTGATTTGCGGACAATGTATCAATACGCAACGACCTTTTTCCTGCATGAGCACTGTAGCGCATATAGGAGTAATCTTGGGTAACAAATTGAAGGATAAAAAAAAAAAATACCCAAGTGAGCCATCTGGAGCTGGAATTGGTGGAGTTGGCAGAGGGAGGAATTGTCGTAGTTGTCGATGTGGTGAGGTGAACATGTCGTTTTGAAGAGAGCGAAGAGAGGAGAGAATAAGGCGGGAGAGGGAAAGAGACTTGGGGCTATAATATTTAAAGAGTATAGCTCCCGAAAAAAAAATAGTATAGCCGCTCGGCTATACGGTTTATTTATTTTTATAATAGGTTTTATGCCTAACTACAAACAAGTGTATAACAATCTAAAATCTTGAAATAGTCAGAATCCTTTCTTTCGAATTTCCTCTCTTTCTTCCTCTCAATGCAATGAGGTGACGCAGCTTGGATTGGATGTTCCTCCTCAATCTCCAAGTGTGATCTCCCTGAAGCCTAATATGTGACCACCTCCGGGTTTTCAACCGCTGTATCAAGGAAGAGTTGCAAGGGAAACCTAGGGTGCTGGTCACAAATCAGCTACATTTTCTTCCTCAAGTGGATCAAATTATTCTAGTGTGTGAACAGATGTCAACAGATGCTAATGCCCTTCAGGTATGCTCTAGAGATCAAGTAGATTGGGTATCATCATGCATTAAGAGATGCAGTTTTATTCTTGTCTTGTTTTCCATTAAATGAAAATGCCATCTCTAATTCTTTGAAATGCTCTACTTTAACTCATTTGATTGAATTATAACTAATGTGGTCTTTCTCATGATTTAGCCAATATGTCAACAACTTCACGGACTATGGTCAGCTCCTTTTCGTATCACCGTAGCCATGGTTCTTCTTTACCAGCTATTAGGTGTTGCATCACTTATTGGATCAATGATGCTAATTTGATTACAGCTGCCAGTACATTTCTAGATAGAACACCACTGACAGTAATTGTTCTGACATTACTGAAAATAAAATGTTTCAGATGTTGTGCTGGGAGACAAGTTTCCAACAACGAGTTCAAATATAAGGAATGATGAACTATCAAGGTTCCGTAAAGCGCAATTACTATCTGCTGTCAGACACAACACGTGATCCTTGATAGATTTTTTTGTTTGCGTATGGATAAGCAACTGTTTATTCCTTGATAGATTTGATATAAATAATATATGACAGCACATTTTCTGTGGACTACCTTGGAGTTTCTCTGACCAGTTGCCTCCGTTTTTGCAGTTCAACAGTTTTATACTGAACAGCATCCGAGTTGTTGTGACACTAACATCATTTGGGATGTTCACTTTCCTTGGCGGCGATTTGACACCTGCAAGGGCATTCACATGGCTTTCTCTTTTTTCAGTGCTACGGTTCCTTTAAACATGCTGCCTAACTTATTAAGTCAGGTAGCATTAGTTTCTTATCAGTTCACTTATCTGTCATCTTGCATTTGGCTCAACACCTTTACCTGTATTATCTCATCTACAACATGGAGAATACGTTTCATCCGTACTTAACGAAATGTTACATAGTTTCTCCTTGTCTTTGTCAGTTTCTAACTCTGCTTTAATTTAACAGGTTGTAAATGCAACTGTATCCTTACAGCCGTTTGAAGGGAAGACGTCACTTCTATCAGCCATGCTTGGAGAGCTGCCTCCCAGAGCAGATTCTGGTGTTGTAATCAGGGGGACTGTTGCTTATGTTCCCCAAGTTTCATGGATTTTCAATGCTACTGTGAGTCGCAGCATCTCTTCGTTGAATGCCTACAATGTTCAATCTTGGCTTTCTAGCCGATTCAAAGCCATCTCCTACCCCTATGTGCACTTTCTGAGCTTTCAAAGTTTTCTTCTAGCTAGGTACGCAAAAATGTTTTATTTGGATCTAAATTCGAGCCTGCAAGATATTGGAAGGCTATAAATTTTAACTGAGTTACAGCATGATCTATACACACTTCCAGTAAGTGAATTTATGAAGTTTTAGCTTTGAAATTGGTGATCATTACACTTCGTAAAGATTTCCAGTTACTTAAAAAGTAAATATATATAGCCGCACGGCTATACTTTTAATAGTATAGCCGCCCGGCTATACGACTTTTTTTTCCTGACTTTAAGAGAGAGAGAGAGAGAGAGAGAGAAACTAGTCAAGTAAGGAATCCTCTCCAATCCTACAGGGAAACGCAGAATCGGCGCCACTGAAAGATATCATATCCTTTGTGGATAGACAGTATATTATATTAAGGGATGAAATATAAAAAGATTATTATATGTGGGATGTTGGTGTTAATTAAATTTGTGGGGTAAATAATATGCAGCCAGAGAGGGCATAAGAAACCGTAAGAACGCTGTATATAACCGACGACATGTGGCAGTGTGAAAAAGGTAAAGAAAAGCAAGCGTTCTTTGTCTCGTCGTCCTAATTCCGTTAAGCTGAATTTCAGACCAGATAAAGAACGAGACAGCAAACGTTCCATACATATCTTCGAACCTGGCCATACTCCTCAATTCAAACTTTCTCTATTGTGATCTTCTAGCACTCGATCAAAACTCCCAATTAAGCAGCCCTTCATTACTATCATTGAATACACTGGGATAATTGGAGAAGGCTGATCACTAGTAGATAAGACTCCTGAGATCATTTATAACAAATGATGATGTTTAGTTAGGTGCATATACAATTATAAATGATCCAAAAAACAAAAAATAGAATCAAAATTATATTTCGCTAGCCCACCTGGGGTCTTGAATATTTGGTCTACCATTGGTAGCAACGATATTAATATCCATTCGGAATCATTTTGTATTTCTAGAACAATAAAATAAGTAAATAAGTAAAAAAATTCAGAAATGTTTTTCATGATATTTAAACCTACTAATCTTCTACTTGCCCCAAGTTTAGTTTATTTCTTAAATTAATAAACGTAGCACTGCCTCCTTAAATATTAATTCATTTCTTTCTATTCCATGTATATTTCTTAAACCAATTAATATTATGGTTATATTTCATATTACAGTTTCATGGATTACAATTTTATAATAAAAAATTATGGCTACTCTAAACAATATGAATGGGAAAAAAAAAAGGATGATATTATAACCTGCAGTTTTATGCTTTGGACTTTGATGGGAATGTAATGGTTGGTGAGATTGCAGAGCCTGAGCAAAAATGAGGATTGTTGTTCCAAAAGTGCCAATGGAACCCACCATGTGTGCTTCTGTTGATCAAAGCCTTTATCTTGTAGAATCACAAGGGGCCTCGTTGGTAGTTCTGCGTCTTAGGCAATGGTTCATTTCAACAGCTAAGTTTGGGGTTTTCAATGTGCCATTGGAGGAGGGTTGCCATGGGTCAGATTTGTTGCAGGAAAACAGTACCCTATTTCTGGGATGCCATAATTCTTCCTTCTCTATCAGATGCAGCAACAAGAACTTCCAATGTGTGGGGAATATCATTTGCTTCACGGTTGATTTTTGTTAGTGTCTTTCGCTTACCAGAGGAAACATGGACGCCAGTTTTTTTAATTATAATATGGAAGATGGGAAAATCATGTCCTGCTTGGGTGAACGCCTCAACGTAATAGCGCCATATTTATGGATTCAAGCTCCAAGCTTTTAGATCCATGTATAGGAATAGGATGATGCCTCAAAATTATCTCATGTTGCTTATTTTTTTAGTAAAGGACTTTAACTAACGTAATCAATATTTGGCAGAACATTTAATCTACAAAAATTACAACTTTTCTGCTAACCTTTGTATGTTTGTGTGTGTTCTCGTATGTGTGAGATTTTTTCTACAACCCCGGCCCCAAATTGTGGTGATCATTATATTTCAACCCCCACTTCTGCTTCCTTTTGTTAGTGAAAAACAGAACGCCCACCATCCTTGTCAAACAAGTAACAGAAAAATCAAAAACAGATTGGGACCATTAATAACTAAAATCCCTTTCAAGCTCCAAGCCCCAGACATAAACATATTGCTGCAGTCACTATCATTCAAAAAGCTCTCTCTTCTTCCATCACCAAATCAGAAATCACCATCAAGATCTAATCTTAAGTAGACAAGCAGTATTTGAGATGGTATGAAACCAAGGTTCAATAGATATGTTTTTTCCTCTATATTAAGCAATAATATATATCATACTACCACCATTTTTATACATTGCAGTACTAATACTTCTTAGTAGACTATAAAAACAGGTTCACAACCATTGATTAAATAAACCCCTCAAAAAGAACAAAGCAAGCAAAATGCAAAAAGGAGAACCTTACAAGTTTAGCTAATCAAATCCCCTTCATAGTCGAAGTTAGCTTAGATAGAGGCCGATTTGCGGACAATGTAACGATAGGCAGCGACCTTTTTCCTACGGGAGGCGCTGTTGTCAACCGAGAAAACCATCTTGCCTGCTTCACGAGGAGTGAAGGAGTTGTGGATTGCTTCTTCAGAGGGCATCACCTTTCTTGGCTTGTCCACTTGGATTATGTAGCTGCCTTCTGCATTGGGCACAAACTCTGCACTGTACTCCAAGTCCCACCCTCCAACTACTATATCCCATGTGATTGTAGCATCAGCCTGATCAAAATTCCAACAAGAACGAGAGAAATTAACCACCACTAATCTCTTTTAGATCACTAATTAAAGAAATTAACATTACGATATAATAATTTTAGAGGGTTAATGAACCTCAATCCCCTCAATCTGTATGTTCACTTTCTCTCCTCCTTTGACAGTGAACTCAGAAGCTGGTTTTGGGGGACCATTTTGCAGATCACTGAGACGACTCAGGCCACCATACTGAACTGGAACGTCCTCAGGCCTTATAAACCTATTTCAGAATGACAACATACCAATTTCCAGTAAGTGTCCAGCAATCAACTTAAAATAGCAAGGTGACATAGCAACAGGGGTTTTACAGCGTACAGAAGAGAAGGAACTGGTTGAGTTTAAATTCAAGAAATGAACAAAAACACACCCCAAAAAAAAAAAAAAGGAAAAACAGTTAAGGAATCAAAATGCAGCAGGGAAACTATAAACCCAAATAAAGAATCAGCAGAGAGTGGGGACCAAAAACCCAATTAAAGAATCTCAATATGAACATCAGTTTTCACAAAAATCATATAAGAACAAAACAGAGTGAAATAATGTTTGATGGTAGGGAACTCACTTGTATAGTGTTTCTGCAACATTTCCTTCCTTAGATATCACAAACTTGCTCTTAGTTCGTTGGGTCAGAAACGGACTGAAGATAGAATACAACGCGCTGAAGTACCACGGCACATTGATGAAAATCTGAAAACAACCCCAAATTAAAAACCAATATCAGAATTACCTCAAAAAATACATCCTACCCACAAATCAATCATTTTGTTCTTAAAAAACCCTACTAGAAAATCAACTCAAAAATACAGTCCACTAATTCAAATTCAAAACCCACAAGAAATCAATTGAAAATTTTAGGTACCTTGCGAGCAACCATTTCAGGGTAGTTGTCTTGAAACAGAGAAAGGATCTGGTTAGAGGCAACCCTGAGCTCTCTTTTGGGCATGTCTTTGAGATCAGTGACTTGGATGATGGAGTTAATCCCACCAGGCTTAAAATGCAAGGCATTGATGCCCCTCTCAAGAACCTGAACTCTCCACCTCAGAAACTTCTTGAGCTTCTCGTCATCCCCAAAAATCCTCTCGTACATATCTCTGTCCTTGAAAATTCCATAGGCGTTGTAGCAAACAGGGTGGCCCTGTTTGTCAAAGCCGTGCATATAAGCCACAACTCCTTCAAGCTCCTTGAACCCCAGGTCCTCCTCAACGACGCCATCTGCTCCAAACTCTTTTCTCCAAGCCAGGCACTTGAGCAGCATGGCGAAAGCGTCAGGGACCCTGAAGTCTCTGGCTCTGAGAAACTTCAAGAGGATCACATCGGCCTTTTCGTCGTTGCCCAACAGGGGAACCCCCCACATGGACCCGTCGGAGGCTTCAGAGCCCATGAGCTTGTCCTTGAGCTCTTGAAGCGCTTTCTTCTCTGAGGATTTTAGCTGTGAGACGAAGTACGTGTCCTCTTTGAAAGATGGGGTGCGGAGAGTGGTGGCTTCCATGAAAGTGGTGACGAAGCTTTTCTTGTTGGGCTTTGGAGAGGCTTCTGGGTGGGTTTGGAGAGGGGTTTTCTGGTCCATTTTTGGGGTTTTTGAGCGAGACCCAGATGGAATCTGTGTGAGGAAATGCAGGTAGCTTGGTTAATTTGAGAGTCTGGGTTGTGTAGATATGTATAGTAAGAAGGTTTGGGGTTTTGGGTTTGGTGGGGCGGGTCAGAGGAAGGGGTCTGGTTTCGATTCTGAAAGCTCAGAGACTTCTGGGAGTATGATTGCAGTGAACGAGGGAAAGAGACAAACAAACAAACAAGAGAGAGGTTGAAAAAGACACAGATTGAAAAGAGAGAGAGAGAGAGAGAGAGCCGCGGTTTTAATTTTGAACTTTCAAAAGCGGCTTCTCAACAACAAGAACAGAGGAAGGTCTGCTTGTAATAAAACTGTGGCAAAATTTGAATGGAGAGCATGAGGAACACGCGCCATTTGAGCGCGGGGGTTAAGTTATCGAGGCAACCTAGCCGAGCCAAGCCCAGCCGAGCGGTGGGGTGGAGTGCAGAGAAGGTGATAATAATTGAGGATTTGAGGGGTGGGGATGAACAGTAGGCACGGGATTGTTTGCGTAGGGAAGTAGGTCCCAGTGGGGGCAGTGGGCCTGTTTTTTAGGCTCCTCTTTTTCTTTTTTAGTTTTCTCGGTCTCTTCTTGTGGGCCCAATCTCCTTCCCACGCCTCAAAGCTGCAAAGCACTTGTTTGGTCCTCTGATCTTGTACGACCCAGTCTTCTTCTTCTTTTATAATTCATGCTTATCAAATTTATGTCATTTTAAAAATAATTAAATCCAATATTCAGACAATCTGTTTATTAAATTATTTACTTTTTAGGGCATGGCACGTCATAAATTATTCAATAATACATGAATCAGAATGTTTATAATAAATAAATATTAGCAAAAACACGTGATAATCCATAAAATATAATTCGATCTTATTAGAGACGTACTTTACTTTATTTTTCTATCAACGATAATTTTTTAAGGAGACGTACGTATATATGGTACCTTTATTATTTTTTCTTTATTAATAAATTTATAATCCACCGAAGGGTTGCAGCTTAATGGAAAGGTAATTTTTAATCAGAGGTAACTATTAATTATGCGTGTAGAAATGCACATGAGTGCGTCTTGGTTGCAGTCAACTTTGTCATTAAAGCCTTCATCTTTACTAAAAGCTAATCAATTACATTAATCTTATGGTTAGCGCTTCAATATCTCAAAGTTATCAAGAAAAAAGAAATAAAAAAATGCCAAAATGACTCAAAGCAGTAAATAAGATTTTCCACTAAATTTCCCTTTCCCGTGAAATTTTAATAATGCTGCAAAATTTTGAGCCAAAGTTTTTGCAGGTAGCCTTTTACAAGAAGTTTGCATGAAAATGTGAAAGCACGGAGTGATATGGAAAGACTTGGGCAAAGACCTTTCGGCCCCACTTTTAAAGGAACCCGGAATATTTGCATCGATTTCTGAAAAAAAAAACTCGAAAATTGAAGCCAAATTTAATTAATTAATCATTTAGGAAAAAGGAGGTTAATGAGAATATTTGGGGATCTTAATGAAAATTACCCATTATTATTAGGCATGGTTTTCTGTCAATGAAACTATATGACCCATTTTTTCATCATTTTATCCACCAAAGCAGCCTAATTGAGAAATTTTACACCCAAATTCAAATGTGGATCATATTGTAATAGTAATATGTACAAAAATACCATGATCCATGAACTCGGACAATAAAGCACCAAATGGACCACTTATGTGCTTTTCAAAATAACCCAAATCAAGCAATTGCTGTATAAAAAAAAATTGCCAAACGTTATAAATCATTGATAAAAGTCCAAATGCTCGATACAATAGCCACAAAGGCAAACAATCATTTGATCTTATATTCAGACTCGAACAAGGACCCAAATAAAGACAAGCAATTGTTGTATTTGAAGTACATGATTAAGATTTAGGAAAGAAAAATAGTAACGAAGTTTGCATTCACGGAAATGGTACAAGAAGTTAAAAGATGAGTGTTAGAATCACTTAGTCACTATAAAAGGAAGAACAACATTTTGGATAAACTATATTCTAAAGTTAGTTCACATTACATTAGTGTTAAAATTCGGGAAAGTTAAATGTTTAATTCAAAAAAGAAAAAAGGATCAAAGTAATTCATTCTTTTTACTTTTCCGGAGCTGAACCAAATCACTTTTGACCTGTGCACCATCCCACTTGATTAACGAAACCCTTTAATCATCGCTTTCCAAAAAGACATGAACTGTCCTAATTATACTCAATTACCATCCTAATTATGCCTCCAAACATCTCAAATTAAACGCAAAATTTTTATAAAAAAAAATTAAAGAAATGTGTTCGGAATATAGATGATGTTGGTGTTTTCTGCAAATTCAGATATGATTTCATTCAGTACAAATTTTTTATTTGGGTCACCTCTCACATGCACGCCAATAATAACGAAAACTAGAGTGAGAAATGTGCACTAGAAG
This sequence comes from Prunus fruticosa, assembly GCA_018703695.1. Taxonomy (NCBI): domain Eukaryota; kingdom Viridiplantae; phylum Streptophyta; class Magnoliopsida; order Rosales; family Rosaceae; genus Prunus; species Prunus fruticosa. The sequence goes on along the minus strand of CM031922.1, from coordinate 41,357,502 downwards.
TTCAAATGTGCTTTTAAGCCAAAACAAAAACTCTGCCACACCTGGAAAGAACATCGCCTTAATCAGAGGAAATTAAGCCACAGCTCTATCCAACCAAAGATTCTTCCAAAGATATGATCATTTTTCTCACTTTGGCACCCAAGTCAAGTCACCGAGACAACCAAACATATTTTATACGGGCTACAGCTCATGCAGGTTCAGAGAGTGAGCAGACACAGCAGCACAGACAAACAAAAAGAAGAAACAAAAGCCATTAAAGTAAAGCTTTGAATAAGTGGACACATTTTTTTACCATCTTCTTCATTTTGTCAGTTCCTCATGTTTCAGTATGAAAGCACACTACCACCCAAGAAAGAAAGAAAAAAAAAAATCAGAATTCAGATTGTGCAGATGAGGTTTTGGGTTAAATGCATCCTCTAAACTTGGCTTTACTTGATTAAATGCAGACATAAAGTTTTGCTTCTGAAACTCAATATAAAGTTGAAACCCAACTGAATTACTTGACTTGTGGTCTTTGTGGTGACTCATTGGAGAAGAACTTGTATACCATAAGGATATCACTGTTTTGCTGTATCCAATCAAGTGTGTTCCGTCACGCGCGATAAGAATTTCACATAACAGAGCATGATTGGATGTGAATAGCAAAACAATATTATCGCTGTAAATCATTCTCCACCTATTTATTGAACTCAGAGTTAGATATGAAAATAGTAGGGTTTTGCAGAGCTGCAGGGAACCTCAAACCAATGAGCTTTCTTTGTGGTGAAATATTGTATGGGAACTGTGTTTTACACCAATTGGGGCATGCCTGATTTGCTGTGGATAAAAGTAGTTCATGATAGGAGAAGGTACCAGTGTACCACTCTTGTTGCACTAATTTATTGCTCTCTTTAAGAAATGGCACCAATGAATTTGAGAAAATTATTTTCCATTTCTAAAGTCTTAATGAATAACTTTTGCTAAAGTAAATTGTCCACACATGTACAAACAACAACAGACAACCTTGTGACCCTAGCATTCAGTAATCTTGATGAACTCATAAGTAGTATGTTTTGAGTTATGCTTGCCAATTAAATTTTAAAAAAAAAATTTGGGTGAGATGTCCTTTTTCTTTTTCTTTTTTAGTAAATAGTACCAATAATAAAGTTGAAATAAATGAGAGTATGGGTTAGTCAAGGCTTTGGGAGACAGAATTTCAGACTCTTTAGTACGAAGTGTTGAATTAGGAGAGTTCTTGGCCTGTTTGCGTGTGAAAACATTACATAAAAAAATGGTCGATTTGTTTTGGTAAGACCTGGCAGCCAAATGGGCAAAGCAGAGAAGTCTGAAGCCTAGTTGTTTGTATTTACACTTTGATAATTATCTTATAAACAACTCAATATTATCAACAGAATCTAGTTCAATCAAAAAATATTTTAACTTATAGATCAATAATCTCATATTCGAACTCTGGATGAAATGAGTCTAATAGGGTACAAAGTGGGTTGGCTTACTCCGTGTGGTAAATTAAAATGAAACAGGGGATGGGCCTAATTTCCGTGAGCAAGCCACTGACTGATTGATTGATTGATAGATGGAAGGATTGATTGAAATTGAAGTAACCCTGCCACTCTCTTACTTACTTACCCTCACATGAGTCATGACCATTGGAAACATAGGATTGACTGGACTCTTCAGCCCGATTATGCAAGTACATGAATTGATAAAAATATTCCTTTGGGTTTCTTTTTTCCCTTTCTCCTTTTTGATTATGTTTACATGCATAACCAAAAGCTCAACCATCAACACCAAGAAACCAAACCGAAAAGAAAAATGATGGTAAAAAGAGCAGAGAAAGAAGGTGAGAATGAGAAAAAACATACAAGAAAGAAACACATCGATGACCCATCTTGGAGTTTGTGGGCTGACCAGAGGGCCAAGAATTGGCTTTATCTTGTTCCTTGGGATAGCCCACCTCCAACCCATCGGCCCTCACTTCATGCCACTGTTAATTATATGCTTCCCTTTGCTTTGGATTTTGGGCCCTTAAGGCCCCATGAAATTTCTTGAGGAGGAATTCTTTTGGGATATACTAAGGTTAGAAAACAAACAAAAGAGAAGAAGAATATGAGGACAACTTGATCCAATTGTAAAATGACTTTAATAGCCTTCCTCCACCACCTTTGCCGATGATGGTCGTGCTATTTCACTCTCCTCTTCCCTCTATTTATTTTCCCTTCTCTCTCTCTTCCCAACTATCACTTTACCTTTGAATGGAAATCTGGCTAACAAAGAAAGCATACATTAGACATTGGCAACTACATTTGCAATTCCAAATATGTAATCTAAAAGAAGCCAATTCCTTTTGTTGGTTGAATTTAACAACAATGGTTGGAGAGTATATTACATCACTCTCTCTCTCTATATATATATATATATACAGGGACGGATCTCCAGAGGAGCAAAGGTGGTCAAGTGACCCCTGCAACCTCTGAAATCTGCCATAGAAGGGGAGAAAATTGACCCCGCAAGCTGTTTGATGAAAGTCCCCAAAGAACTTTGGTCTCTGCTTCTCCAGCGCGCAGCGCTGCTTGCGCACTAATAAGCAAGTTGCATGGAGTTGAAGAACATCGCAGACTCGCCGAATTGCAGTTCGATTAGCTCCACTTGCTTCAAGCTGCAGGAATCTCCGCCATTCTTATTGATGATGGGTTGAGGTTGGATAAAAAGCATGAGATAGATTGGCATAAGAATTTTGCATCTGTTGTTGGGAGAATTTTGAGAATTGAACATCTGGCTGAGGAGATTCTTAATGAAGTGAGTGAGACACCTTATGCATCCTTCATTTTTCTTTTTCTTGGATGAGTGTTTGATGCTTTCAGCTAGTTTTTTAACTATTTTAATTTTTAATGTTTATCAGTTTATTAGGCAATTTTGTTGTTGGATTGTAATTATAAGTATTATAGATGATATCATCAGTTATTTTGATTGACTGAGCAACAAAGACATTAGTAATTATTTTTTCTTGCTACTTTCCTTTCCTTTTAGGAATTGCCCGTTGGATCTTCTTGGACATTGGATTTTTTCACCGAAATATTTGTTGGAAAGTTGAAGTCATATCCTTTTAGTTAGCTGTGGGATATTTATGTCACTTCGTCATCTACGGGTGTAAATCAACTTTCCAACAAGAAGTGATTATTGGCACTTGAAGATATATTTATGTCACTTTATCCTCAAGAATTTACTCCCCGAGACCTCTTGGCACTTGAAGATCAACTTGGGATTTATATTCATCATATGCGTATTCTCAATTGAAAGGGATCGGTGGCTTGCAAGAAAAATGGTGGAGAAAGGATTGCATAGAACATTTAATTATGTCTATTTGCTTCTGACATTAGCCTTAACTTTACCCGTTGCACCCTTCCTGGTGGAGAGAGCATTTTCTGCTATGAATGTTGTCAAAGGTCCACTTCGCAACCGAATGGGAGATCAATGGTTGAGTGATAGCTTACTTGTTTATATTGAGAAAGATGTGTTTGTTAGTATTGATAATGAAACTATTATGGGACGTTTTCAGAATATGAAAACTCGTCGTGGACAATTGTAATGTGATTTTTTATATTAATTATGAATTATAAATTATTTTTTCATTTTTATGAGTTTATTTTTGTATAGAAATTTTTTACCCTTTTAGACATTGACCCCTCCAAGGAAAATTCTTGGATCCGTCCCCTATATATATATATATATATATATATATATATATATATATTTATTTATATTTATATTTCCATTAATTTACATACTTCTCATGCTTCAAGTTACATGAAATTTGAATTTGGGTAAGCCATAAGGTCTTTAATTTAATTTAAGCAACTCAAAACTTCATCCTCTCCTGTTTTTACAAATTTTGTATGCTCACCATCATAACATTTTGGCCTGGTTGCGGTTTCATTATTGCAACTTTTCATTAAAATCGTGAATGAAGAACATATTGTGGTATGGTAAAAAGATGAATCATGAATCGGCCTACGTATTGCGGTATACCATAATTGTCTATATATTGTAGTTAGTATAACACAATTGTCGGTATAGGGAACAACGTAACGTTATAGAACTTTCTATCAACAAAAAAAGAGTTTGCTCGTGCTTAAAAATATTATTGAAATAAGCAAAACTTTCTATCATTGTCAATTATTCTTTAGCTCATATGCGGAGAGAATGAACTTTATGATTAAAAATAAACCAATATAATCCACAATCCTGCCTATGCACAATTAATCAACTAAATAGTTGATTTCAGGGTAGGGATTATCTTGGCTAACCCACTAATAACAACCTAACAAAATTTCCAACACAACCGATGAGTTTGCAATACTAATTGAAACTGAGGTTCCAACTAGATAAAATTATTTATTAATTAAGTTATATTAATTCACTAAATATTCAAATGATATTTCTTCAAGGCTGATATTTAAAAAAAATAAACAATAGAGGGAACTTTAAGAGATTGGCGGAGAATACATTTCATTAGTAATACATTCAAAGCCTAGGTGAGTCCTACAGAGAGGAAGAAGATGAGAGAGAGAGGAAGAATAAAAAGAAGAAGAAAAGAAGAAGAGAGAAAGATTCATCTAAACGATGAAGTTCTAGCCTTTGTAAGTTAATATAAAAATTTATAAGTATTTATTTTAATAATTAATTAAATTATATTGCACTTTGCGATATACTGCATTATTTGGATATGTGGAACCGCATATTACAGTTCGGTTCTATAAATTGCATATTATGGTCGGTTTTCGTGATAGTTTGATTTAGATACGGTAAAACTTCAATTGGTATTTTTGGTTTTTCGGTCTAAAATGCCAGCCCTGCTATCACATGTTCCAAGACCATTTCCCATTTTAAAGCAGAATAATGCTAGAGAGATTATCTTTTCTTTTTTTCATTACATAAAAGTTAATAAATCAACCAAAAACTGGTGTTGTTTCTTTTCAATCCAAAACATATACAAACAAAAAATGTCCTGATAATAATTGACGCATATTCCATTTCTGTACAACTGCTGCTAACATACACAATTTGTGAATTTTCCATAATTGGAAAAAGAAAAGGCATCCACGACTAACGTGCGCCGGGGTGTGTAGTATTGTTGGCTCATTTAGTGTGTTCTTTATGAAGTAAGGTAATATTATTAAGAAGAAACTAGTCCTATTTCGCGCTCTCTCCTTCTCTTTTCCGGCAAAGCCTCTTCATTTCTCTTAAACCCTTGTCAGAGTACAGTACGCTCTCTCTCTCTCTCTCTGAGATTATTTTATCTTGGTTCATGTTCTACATGGAAATAGATACAGACTGTAATGGCTATCTGAATCATATGGGTTCATCAGGATAATGAGCTTGGCGTTTGCTAGTTAGTTGCAGAGTTTCAGGAATTCTTAGGGTTCTAAGAAAGACTCTGTTTTGGTGAGGTTGGTTTGGCCAAGAAAGAATTTTTTTTGGTTATTTTCATATGGTTTGATCAAGATGACGAACTTGGATTTTGTTAGTCAGGTGCAGAGTATCATGGATCTAGTGCAAGAAACTGTTTTGATGAGCTTGGTTTAGTCAAGGTTGAATCTTTTGGGGTATTTAGATAAGAAAAAAGTGGGTTGTGCATATCTTTTGTTTTCTTTCTCATGTACCCGAGTTTTCAAAACTGGCATTTTTATTTGTTTCTGGTTCTGAAAGTGCGGATGCTTGTAGCTTTTGCACAGAAATATGATGAATTGGGTTTTTTTTTTTTTCTTCTTCTCTACAAGGCTGTTTATAATTATTTATTTATTTGCTTGATTCAGGTTTGTGATATATTCTCATCGTGTTTGTCTCTGAAAATGGGGGCCGGAAGGAAAACAGAGACCTTTACTGCACCGCCTAATCAAGGCCTGGCAACCTACACTACATCCATGAGAAATTTGATCAAGAAACACCTTGGTGGAGTCATATTTGGTTGCAAGGACATCACAATCAATGAATGTCTATCTAAACAACTCTTTGGTCAGTGTTCTGAACTTTTTTGCACGTTTTGGTATGGAACTTCATGTCATGTGCACCAATTTGTTCTTATCTATGTTGTTCCCAGTGCATTGCCATCTTCACCTTAAATTTCCTTTTAATGAGCCCCAAAGTATTGTAGCCTGATTTATCGAGTACACACAACTTTCTGCAAATAATGAACTTGTTGTCTGTTGATTTTGTGCACTACTACTGCTCATTTCATGTTATAGTTTTAGTTTTGGGGCCACGAACCCATGACATGAATTCAATTTCTTTCAGGCTTACCAGCTGCACACTTTCTATATGTACAGAACATTTCTCCTGGCTTGCCACTTTTTCTCTTCAATTACACTGATAGGAAACTTCATGGAATCTATGAGGCTGCTGGCTATGGCGACCACTGATGGTTCAAATACTACGCCATTTCCTGCACAGGTATTTTCTTCAAAATTGGTATAATTGTCCTGATTTATAATATCATCTTAGGAAAACAGGTTCTTAGTCAAGAGAAGGATTTTATACTAATATATTCTGTTTCTACATTAAGGTTAAGTTCCATACTCGGCTGCACTGCCGGCCACTGCCTGAAAGGCAGTTTAGAGAGATAATTGCCGACAACTACTACAATGAGTTTCATTTCTGGTTTGAGCTTGATCACGCTCAAACAAGTAAGCTCACATCTAAGTTAGCATCTGGAGCAGTTGCTCCAAGTACTCCTGCACCACAGAGATATAAGGGAGCATCTGTAGCAGTTTCTCCAAGTCCTTCTGTACCTCAGAAATCTAACTTAGCATCTGTAGAAGTTGCTCCAAGGATTTCTGCACCTCAGATAACTAAGTTAGCATCTGTAGAAGTTGCTCCAAGGACTTCTGAACCACAGAAAACACTGAATTGGAGAAGTTGTTTTGTGGCTCTTCCCTCGCATGACACAATAGAGGAACCTAAGTGGCTTGAAGAACTTACATCAGAGGCTGAGGATTTGAGTAATTCATGTCAGAATTTGGATGTCCCAATTTCGTTTGGAAGATACGATCCATTCAAACCCCAATTAGATGTGAAGGATGCTGAACAAGTGGGGCAGGAACATGCATACAAAAAACTGAAAAATATAGCGATCCATGATAATCTTAAAAATGAATGTCAAGACATGTCTTTGTCAGGAGATGTTGAAGATAGTGTTGCAGGAAGTTCTCACTCCTCGTTGGATCAAAGAAGCAGAGAGAGTCCTTGCTCCTTGTCTGCACAGAAGAGTGGAGAGATCCCCCTATCCTTGTTTGAGCATCAGGCACTCATAGCTAAGGTACATGATGATTTAGTAGTTTCATGAAATATAAGTTCTAATGCTAGGTATCCCTGTTTGTTTTCTTTTTAACAACCACAATCTTATGTATTATATTATTCGTATCAGTTGATTGAAGAGGTGGGAGAGCTAAAGGCTTTTAAGACAGAACAATCTCAGAAGATTAGCTATTTGGAGTACAAGCTGGTACTTAATACAATGCTAAACATTGCCATATCTCTGTTTCCTTACTTTATGTATTGGCACTGAATTGGTCCAAGTCATTTTGATTCAAACATGAAGAAATAAAGCCCTTTTCTCTTCCTTGATCTTGCTTCTTGTTTCTTCTTACTTTGGCATTTCAGGAGCACGCAGAGACTGAAATTCAACGCTTGAAAGTTTGGTTCGAAGATTGAATCTGAGTTAGTGCACTACTTGTGAGCATTAAGTTGTATTCTTTGAGCTATGCTTGTGGATGCGTAGTATACCACTGTAAAGTTTCATTCTCTCTTGGGCTGTACGAGTTAATTAGTAGCAAATGATAGAGTTGACATTATATGTTGTATGAGTTAGTCAAGGATGAAATGTGCTTTGCTCTGGGGCCTTTGGTAGACATGGCAGGCCACGTACAATTAGAATTCTTATTAACCCATTGATACTATGAGCTTTTGCTTGTCTACAAGTGCCTAAGCTTTGATGAACGTATTTTCTTTTGGTCGAAAAAGCTTTGATTAACTTGATCAACAAGTTAATCGACTTCTTATCGTGGGTATTAAGTGGTAAATGACACCATTGCAACTATCTACAAGTTCTCACAATAATGTCATAACAAGTTTCAACATATATGAAGGATTAAGGAATCATCCTTTTCTTTTTCATCTTGATAAGAATCAAGAATGCATAAGGCAAAAGAACCGGGCTTTATCTTGATACATGGAATAAAACCTCTGGTATTTGGACCAAATCACGTTCTTCAGTATTTGGGCCTCACTTCATGCAAAGTCTCCATTTGCATTTGTCTTTTTGATCAAATATGTGCTTTTTCTTTTTATGCTTTTCCTCCTGAGGAGGTTTTGCTGAAATAATAAATTCAGAAGTTGCCACAGTGCACCATCACTTTTACCTCTTGGATGGGAATCAGGCTGAAAAATCGAAACATGATTGGGCAAAATGGCACTGCAATTTGAAAAATGTAGTCTAAATGAAGCCAATTTCTTGTTTTGGTTGAACTGATACTTTAAAGCCACAAGGACAACAATTTAATCTAGAGCTATATAAGCTAATGCCAGCTCAGAACTTCCTCTCACCACTACTTTTCTTTTCCTATTTGTCGACAATTATTTTGATGCTCACAACATCATACTATTTTGGCCTACATCGATCACATGGGACACTAACATGTTCCAAGATCATTCCCCATTTGACAAAAAGGGATAATGCTAGGGATAATTTTTTTTAATGACATTGCTTTGCTTTTTATTATTATTTTAATAAAAGTGATATTAGAGGAGGAGATTTAGACACCGACTTCGGGTGCACATATAATTACTCTTAATTACTTGAACTACAAGCCCTTTGCAATCAACCACTCTAGTTATAGACCAATGTACAATCATATCGCTTTGTTTGTTTTTTTATTTTTTGTTCTATAAATATTTTAAATACAAACTATAAGAATGAAGGGTTTTCTCAAACACACGTGCCAGTTCGAACTTGAGAACACTAACTAGCAAATCAAAATCCTTTTTCACTGGCTATACCTTTTGGCCATATTGCTTTGTTAAGTGATAAGTTAACATACACAATTTGCAAATTTAAAAACTTTGCGTTAATAGGAATTCTCTTCCAACTGTTGGCTTTCAAGTCTGAATCTCCCACCTCGTTTGATTAAAGAAGTTAAAACATTGTGAATTCACAAATTTGCTATAAAAAGCATTGAACACTAAAGTGCGCCGGGGGTGTAGTTTGTTGGCTCATTTACTGTTTGCGTTTTTACAAGACAAGCTCAAGCTCGTTCTATTTCGCGCTCTCGCATTCCTTTTCTCGGCAAAAAGCTTGTTTATCTTCCATAAACGCTCGTCACAGTCACAGTACGGTACGCTCTCTCTCATTTGTTTCTCTCTTGGTTCGCATTCTACATAGAAAGTGATACATTTTAATGTACTGGGTATCTGAATCATATGGTTTGATCAAAATGACCAGCTTTGCTTTCGTTAGCTAGTTGCAGAGTTCCATGGATTCTAGGGTTCTTGGTCTAAGAAACTGTTTTGACAACCTTGGCTTGATAAAGCTAAAAACCTTTTGGTGATTTCGATAGATTAAAGTGGTTTGTGCATATCTTTCGTTTTTTTCTTTCATGAATAACTCGAGTTTTCACTTTCAAATGGCGTTTTTAATTGTATATTGGTTCTGAAACTGGGAATGCTTATTTCTTTTAGCTGTTTTGTATTTACTGTGTTTGCTCATGGCACAGAAATAGGATCATTGGGTTTTGGCTGTAATCCTGAATATAATTATGGCTTGGCTTTGTTGCTTGATTCCATGGGTTTTATGCATTGCTTTAAATTTCCTTTTCATGTGTACAATTAAAATACTAATATGCAATCGAACAAAAAGTAAATACCTATAGCATAGTAGACAATAGTTGGACTTGGCGATAGTACTTAAACCCAATGTAAGCACCATTTTTGCAACATTACTGAGTACAATTTATATATGAAATTTACTTATAAAGGGTATATCCAAGCACAAATTAATTATTGCATGACATACCGTACTTGCACAGCATGTGTTCGAAAGCATGTTCTTCATACTACGAATTTAAACTCAGCTCCTCTAGAGCCTTATATTAACTGGTTTCTGAACTAGATAAGAGACTGCACTTTTTTATTTGTTCTTTATGCTCTCAATTTTCCAATGTTTTATTCTTGTTTTGTGAGCCTTCCGTTACATATTGTTTCATTCATATTGATCATCTTATTCTTTTTAAAGAAACAAAATGATGAGATTGACTGATTTCTTCTTGTTACCCATTCAAGTGCTTTCAGTATTGGCTTGTCATAAAAGGAAAGGAATCTGAATAATGAATTGTATTTCAGATTTTGTTCACTATGCCTTTATGCTTATAACATTTTAGTATATAAATTTTTCCAGAGGAAAAATACAAAAAAGGAGTAAGAACTAGTACTCGGGATAAGATTCCTCATAGGCCTTCTATCTCCACGCGGCGTAAGTCTGTCAGCCTTTCAACAAAACAGTTAAAACAAACCAGCAAGAAATGCAGAGTGATTGTTGTATTATGTAGTCGTTTCATAACTTTACTCATTTTGAAAAATTTCGCTGATTTCCGATGCATTTGATGGTCCTTTTGGGCTGATTAATATTCCCCTCCCCCCATTCCTGTTTCATTCATTTGGTGGTAACCTGTATCGGATCACATATGACTCTGTCTATAGCACATGACCTTTATTTCTTTTTCAGGTTCATGATATAATTTCCTCCTCTTCGTATCGGAAAATGGGGGCTGGAGGGAAAACACAGACCTTTACTACACCTCATACTCAAGACCTGGTACCCTACGGTGCAAACATGAGAAATTTGAGGAAGAATCACCTTGGGGGAGTCATATTTGGTTGCAACAAACTCACAATGGAAGAATGTCTTTTGAAACAACTCTTTGGTCAGTGTCCTGAACTTTACTGCATGTTTTGTTCCTAATTTTTGCATCTCCGGTTTCCAATTTTTAAATTGGTTGTTGTATTGTTTTTAACATTTAAACCAGTGGTGTAGTGATATTTGGTATTGAACTTCATCTGCACCGATTTTTCTTCTTTCTGTAGCAAGTGCATTGCCATCTTCACCTTTTTTTGGCCTGCTGCCTCCACCCTAAAGTCCCCCTGTTAATGAGCCCCAGAATATTGTAGCTAGCTTTATTCTGTACACAAAACCTTCTTCAAATAATGGACAATTTGTCTGTTACTTCTGTGCAGTACTACTGCTCATTTCTTGTTTTAGTTTTCCTTTTCATTCCATGAATTCTATATTCTTTCAGGCTTACCAGCTGCACACTTTCTCCATGTAAAGAATATTTCTCCTGGCTTGCCCCTTTTTCTCTTCAACTATAGTGATAGGAAACTTCATGGAATCTATGAGGCTGCTAGCCACGGCCAAATGAACATTAACCCGTATGGATGGACCACTGATGGTTCAGAGAAAACGCAATTTCCTGCTCAGGTATTTAAATAAAAGTTTCTCATAATTGATCTAATTGTGCCGAGTCATACTTTCATCTTAGGAAAAACAAGGTCTTAGTCAAGGAGAGGCTTTATACTGATATATTCAGTTTTCTACATTAAGGTTCAAATCCGAGTCCGGCTGCAGTGTCAACCCCTGCTTGAAAGTCAATTTAAACCGATAATTGTTGACAACTACTACAATCAACGTCATTTCTGGTTTGAGCTTGACCATGCTCAAACAAGCAAGCTGGTATCACTGTTAGCATCTGTGGTGGTCACTCCAAGTACTTTGGTACGACAGAATACATTGAAGTGGAGAAAAAATCTTCAAGCTCTTCCCTCAGATGACAGAATAGAAGAATCTGAAGGGCTTGAACCACTGACTTCAGAGGCCAAGCATGTGAATCATTCAAGTTCGAATTTGGATGCCACAGTCTCATTTGGAAGCAACAACTCATTCAAACCCCAACTAGATGTGAAAGAGGCTGAACAAGTGGAGCAAGAACTTATATACATGAAACTGAAAGAGTTGGCACTTCAAAGTAATCTTAAGAATGAAGGTCAAGACCTGTCTTTATCAGGAAATAAAGAAGATCGTGCTGTCTTCAATGAATTGACATTGGAGGACACTGACAATCCAAGGGAGCAATTGGGTTTTGAGGAGAAGAGGGGAGAAAGTCATCAGTCCTTGTCCGAACAGAAGAGCGGAGAGAGTCCTGGCTCCTTGTCTGTGCAGAAGAGTGGAGAAAGTCCTCAATCCTTTTCTGACAATCGGGCAATCATAGCTAAGGTAAATGATCATCTTAGTAGTCCACAAACAATCTTAGCTAATGTTAGGTATCCCTGCTAGTTTTCGTTTTATTTACAACCACTCTTAAATATTCAGTTGGTTCAAGAGGTGGAGGAGCTAAAGGCTTTTAAGGCACAACAATCTATGAAGATTGGTTATTTGGAGCATAAGTTAGTACGTAATACAATACTCTGTTTGTTAAACATTGCCATATTTCTGTTTCTTTACCTTATTTTTTCTGCTGAGCCATCTGAGAAGCCTTTAATAGCATGCATTAAGGATGCATTTTCTCATCATTGGCACTGAATTGTTCCAAGGAATTTTGATTAACACATGAAGCAAGAAAACCTTTTTTTCTTCAGACTTTTTGCTTGAATTGATCACAGACAAAGCTTCAGTTCCAATTTATGTTATTATTTCTGTCTATTGTTTCCATTTGTTAATGAACCTTTTACTATATTGAAAATCTGAATAACAATTCAATAAAACCTAATGATAAAGACTGCATATAATATTATAGGCTCTTTGTTTGACCTTGTTAGTTTCTTCCTCAATCTACGAGGTTGTTGGATAAGAATGCGAGGTCAGACTTGATGAATGTGGTGTTTGAATGACATAGGGCTTCGTTTAACTTTTGTTTGCACAAGCATAGTCTTGTGAGGAGTTGGGGTTTTTAAGCATCTCCGTTTTGTTTTCGTCAAGTTGTTGAAAGTTTGTTAGGGAACCGTGCAGTTATGTTTTTAACAATTTCATCTTTCTGTGAGTTAGGGCTTTCCTGTTGTATTGGCCTTTTAGCCAATTAAATTAACTTAAGTCGGGAATAAAAGAAAAGATGGATTAATTTGGTCTAGGGAAGGTTTTTCGTTGGACATCAAAGTCGTAGTATGAAACTGTTAAGTTATGATGATTAAAAGCAACATATGGTACTTGTTTTCTTCTTGCTGTTGGCCAAAAAGGGCAAGAGCGGTCTTGTAGGAAAACTTATGATATTCATTTCTTTAGACTTTAAAACTTGCTCTGTGCCCTTATGAAACCATGTAATTAATGGTGCATAACCAACTTAATTGATTCGTATTCCTTATTTCTTCTTACTTTGGAATATATACTGACATTTTAGGAGCAGGCAGCAATGGAAATTAAACACTTAAAAGTTTGTTTAAAGTTGAAATCTGAGCCTACACATTCCATGTTGGAATCTGAGCCTACACCTTCCATGGTACATATTGATGAGAAGGTTGCTGAATCATGTGATATGCTGCCTCCTGATCCTAATGAGTCAATGTATCTAGTTGGAGGATATGATGGTGACTCATGGTTGTTGGCATTGGATGCTTATTATCCTTATCAGGATATGATAAAATCTCTGAGACCAATGACCTCTGTTCGTTCATATGCCTCTGTTGCACAATTGAATGGTGATCTTTATGTAATTGGTGGTGGCAATAGTCATCTGTGGTACGATACAGGTATTAGCTCTTGGTCAATTTGAAATTTCTTTCTTTCTGCGATTAATACCTTCCTGACATTTTTTGTTGGTCATTCTCTGAAGTTGAGTCATACTGCCCTGCTACTGACGAGTGGAAGTTGTGCCCTTCCTTGAGAGAGAAAAAGGGAAGCTTAGCTGCAGCTACTACACATAACAAGATTTTTGCAATGGGTGGTGGGAATGGAGTTGATTGCTTTTCAGATGTTGAGATGCTTGATTTAGATGTTGGACGATGGATTCGTACACAGTCAATGTTACAAAAGGTAAAAGATTAGGACAATGAAGTCCTTCCTAACTGCACATATTTCTTGTCCTTGAGGCAAAATATGATGTGTTTTCCTTGGCAGAAAATTTACCTCATGGTTCTTGATTTGTGCGCTTTTATTTTTCCAGCGGTTCGCTCTTGCTGCAGTGGAACTCAATGGTGTGCTTTATGCGACTGGTGGATATGATGGGCATAGTTATTTGAAGTAAGTCTCTTTTCTATTGTTTAGTTTTTCCGTGGGTAGATATTGACATCTATATACTCCATGAACTGCAGTATGTATTGTGACTCAATCTAAGGATAAGATACAACTTAAAAAGAAGCAAATTATATCTATAACAGCATTAAGGGCATTAGAAGAATAGAATACCCGCATCTTAAATCCATTATTGTATTCTGAAACTTTATTATATCCGTGGCTGACTTGAAATGTTCATATCTCAGGTCTGTTGATAGATTTGACCCCAGAGAACACAGTTGGAAAAAAATTGCATCTATGGATTCGAATAGGGGTTGCCATTCATTGGTTGTTTTGAATGAAAAAATGTAAGTAAATTTCTTTAATTTTAAAAGAACTACCGAGTATCAATGCATTTAAGAGTGACAAACTTGTCATCAGGCTTCAAACCCAAGTTTCACTTTTCTTTTGTCGAAATTTAATGTTTAACTTCTTACCTTCAAATGGACGTTTACTTTTGCAGATATGCTCTGGGTGGCTTTGATGGAAGTGCAATGGTCCCAAGTGTGGAAATTTACGATCCACGGCTTGGGTCATGGATGCCAGGGGAACCGATGAATCACTGTAGGGGATATTCGGCGGCTGCCGTCGTCAAGGACGCCATATATATAATTGGAGGGGTGAAAGATGGTGACAGCATAGCAGAAACAGTAAGTTTACATGTTGCCCATGCTTTCCAATTTCAATCTTATGTACAGGACTTTTTGGGTAATCTAGCAGTTTGTATGTAATGACAGGTTGAATACTACAAGGAGGGGCAAGGTTGGCGGGAGATGACCACGAGGGCTATTAGTCAAAGGTGCTTCATGACTGCCATTGCTTTTTCGACCTGAGCTGATCATGCAATGTTGCATGCTGTTAAGACCATTTCATTTCATAGCGGAGAGTCTTTTGGTTAAATCGAATCCGTTATAAAGAAGAGCATGTACGTACTGTTGATATTTAATGCATAGAGGAAGGGCTTCTGTTATCAAACGTTTGTTATATGATACTTTATTATATTGGATGAAAATTCTAACTCATCGGAATTTTAAAACTTTTAAGTCGATTTGTTTGGTGAAAAGAAAAGTTACCACGAAAAAAATTAACAAAAACAATTTAATACATGAAAATTTATATTCGAGCAAGAATTACATGTAGATTTCGCGGACATGCAATTGGATGTAATTTGTAAATGTAATTTTTACATCTCAAATTTGCATCTTACCATTGGAGATGCTCTAAGAATTACCTCCAGAAAGAGAAACAAGGAGATTTCACCGACTTCTATTGTAGAAACTACTTTTAAGGGATTCACCGATTTAGTGCAATTTTCAGATTAGATAAATACTTTCTTATTCTAATCACAGTAAAACAAACCACTCAATCTTTACTTAACCATAGAAAGATAAACATCCTTTTCTCGGCAAAGATATGTAAGCTCATGTCTTGGACCCCAACGTTTGACAGAAGAAACATCCTCAACCTCAGACAAACATTCCATACAAATACAGACCCTAATCGTAAAAGAAAATGCTTTTGGGGTTTTGTAAAAGGGTGCGGTAAACATAAATATTCTGACGTCATCACAGCCTCCAAAATGGTTTAAATCCAAGAAGACAAACTGAGTTGATTCCTTGTCTTCATTCACAGTCATTTTCAGCCACAACCTACTTTCAGCTGAAATGTTATGAAGAGTGATATGGCATGGTATACCAACCGGCAGTCCCGCAACAAACCGAAGAGGATTTTCATACTCATTGTCAGGTATATCCAGCTCTGCCTTCATGTGCTTGAGTCTACCACACAACACAAGCTGCTTGAGGGAGAAGCTTTCAAGTACCCTTCTAATGAGAAGGGGGTTAAAGGAAGCTTCATTGAGAGAAGAAGAACCAAATTCGGATGATAATTTTCCAACTTCAATTATAAACCCGGATGGTTCAACAGATCCATCTCTAAGGAGATATTCCACCCGGGACATCATACTAGAGAGCTTTCTCAAGGTTCCAAGATGACAGCAAATTTCCACTTTAGACAATCTGAGCATACAAGTCACGAGTATCAGCTCCAAGATATGTAACTCCTCCTCTTCAGACAATCTTATAAACGCACTCTTCAGATCTCTAAGCCTCCTGTCCAGCTTTCCCAATACTAAGTCCGATTCTCCCATTCCACAAGGAAAATGTGTTGAAGACAGGAAGTTCACCCATGCCTTTGTAAGCAGTTTCACTATCTGGATATATTGCTTCGTAAAGGAAAATACACCAGCAGATGCATGCAAGGCAGAAGTAAATGTTGCCAACTCCTCCCTGCAACTTCTGCATGAAGCCATTTCACAAACAAATAAGCAAATGGGAAAAAAGAAAATAAAAGAACAGGTTATATTGAGAAGTTCTTAACAAATATGGCATTCAACTAAAGCACATGCAACAGTGAATAGGAAATAAGCATATCAAATACGTCTAAGATTTATGGCCGTTTATTAGGATAAAATAAAGTAGACATTCCTTTGGCCATGTAGGTCTAAGGGAGTTCCCATTAGGCAACTCAGTCTCCCAATAGATGCATGATCTCAAAGCATGTGTATCTTTCTGGTGTCTGTAAGGTTAAATTAAAAGATCTTTGTGAGTTATGTACTCCATAAGATAGGCTTTCTCCCATTCAAAAGGAGGCCTGAAGGGGAAATTTTTGTTTCGCTTCGCTTTTTCTGTACTGATTTAGGGAAATACAGATCATGTCAATGCAATGGATAATGACAGAAAATAATGGTACTACCTCAAAGTCCTCAGTACTTCATTTGTGAATCCTGACAGTACAAGTGGCCAGATATCCTTCACCTTTGCAAGAATAACATTCATTGACTTGGTAACTTCATCATGCACCTCTAGCTGGTATTCTACAAGTGAAGTCCCCGCTTCCCTTGGCTTCTTTATTGTTGGAGACAAAATTTCAGAAGTTCCACCTGTCTTTTGGGGCAATGGCATTGCAATGGAACCAATTATCTCATTACTAGTATAGGTTGGAACATTAGCATTAGGCAAGCATGGCTCCCCCACTTTGAAGTTGAACTCTATGGCATACGGTCCTGAGGATCTACTGCACTGAGACAAGTATTCCAAAAGGCTATTTTGATTCATAACATCACTCAAAGCCTCAGAAATCCTTCCCAGGTATGTAACTGCATAAGAAAATATTGTCGGTGGAATATTGCAATCACGTTCATGTGAAAGTGGAGCTGATATGGCCAGAACTAGCAAGGCGGCCACTCTCACACTATCAAAGCCCAACTTGCCATTAGACATTGGCTCCATCTGATAGAAAAGGAACAATAATTATCAACTTCTTCCAATAGAAATTACAGTCGCAAACAGCACAAAAGGTAACTAAGAAAATAATATAAACAAATTGAGAGTTCCAAGCCATTCCTAGATATAGAAAAGTTCCAAAGCCTGTAACACAACCTAAGCAAGAAAAAGTAAGACTCTGTATTATCCTTGGAGCTGTTCTATGTCATGCTCTCAAATATCTTTTATCCATCATTCTGACGATGTACCACGATAAAAGCTGTATTCAAAAGAGATTTATTTTGCATTCAGCTCACAAACTATCACATGATGTCTTGAATCATTAGATTTGAATCAAACCTGTCAATAACACTTTTTTGTGTCACTAAGCAGGATTGAATTTCATTTTTAGCAGCCACCCAGGCTCACCAGGAAGTTGGGTGGTGGTATTTATCTATCTTAATGATCACATGACAGCATATATTGAGGCCTGCTAACCTGCGGAAAAACCTCCTCAATTATGTGGACCACAAACTTTCCATGATTTCGTCCAATATGAAACAAAACAGATAATACATCAGCTTCATCCTGGAAAAAAGCAATTTGAATTAGTTGAAGTAAGAATTGGCACCCAAAAAAAAAAGGTTGAAGTAAGAAAAAGAATGACAGAACAAGTTATGAAATCACAAGTACAGAGCCCAACAAAGCTATTCCTAGAAATTGCATGATTAAAATGACCAAACTCATACCATCATACTAGTTCCAAAAGAGAAAATCTGTAACTTTGATCAAGGGAAAAAATTGAAAGCTGACCTGTGGATGTTTTTCCAAATTTTCTAGAAGGGCATCAATAGTTAATCTAAACAACTTCAACTTTTGCAGCTTTGCCAATTTAAGTATTTTCCTTGCAGAAGATCTTATGAGGTTATCATTGTCAACCAGAGTGCCAAGAAACTGCAAAATCAAGTAACAAAACCATATTAAGCAAAATGTACTTCAGCAGTTTCACAGATGTACCTGGTGCATAGAATTTCTAATGTATTTTTACTGATTTTTAATGTACCCATTCCGTATAATTAGTTGATTAACATTGAACTTACAAAATTTCAGAACATTACCATATGCATGTGTGTTTCTTGCACTGTCAGACAGTCAAAGGTTGCCATTCGATGCATAGTTTCAAAAGCTTGTAGCCGGACAAGAATTGAGTCATCATTCAGTACATCCATCAGTAAGTTTAAGGCTTCTCCAGCAAACTTGGCAGAGAGTATGGTCAGTGTACGCAGAGAATGACATGCAGCTTTTCGCACCTTCAGATTCACAAATTATTCTTAATTAGAAAGCATGCATATAGTAAAGTCCCTTTCACAAAAGAGTAGATATATGTTACCTCATGGAATTCATCCTCAAGCCCATGCATGAAAGCTCCAGCAACACTTGACCCTGATGTTTCTAGTTGTTCATCAGAGCACTGAGCAAGAGATTTCTTTCCCTTCTTGGTCACTATAACTTTCTTTGACAGGGTTTGCAAAAGAATTTCCTCAGATACCATTTCTATCTTCCCAAGGGCACAAAAAGCTTCAACTCTAACCTCCATGCTCATGTCTCTCACCGTTGAACAAAGCTACAAACATACGCAATCCATGAGACATCAGGATAGGAACTCTACATGATGCTTTATACAAAAAATTTCCGACTCCCACTGAGACAGAATGATAGGAAGAGAATGTCCTACCATTCAACAATGCAGGGTTAAGGGTTGCGATTTCCTTAATGATCTCCTAGACAAAATTTGACCGGAACAAGTTAGTAAGACTCTTTGGACAAATATGTATAAGCATGAATGGTGAGTATGAGTTCAAGTCAGCATGAGCATTAGCAACTAAAGCAAGGAAGTTTATAACTTGATGACTGTAGAGACCAAAGCTCAATTTCAAAGAGCAATGCCAAGATTGAAGTAGAATCAATTAAATAGGTCAACTATTATAAGACAGATAATATAATCAATAATAAGCTATTACTTTGACAAAAACTTCATCAGACCAATATGCCTTCGTCTCCGACTTGCACGCCACCAGCATTAGACCCCAAGCACACACCTGTGCGTTTGTTCATGATGTGCAATACATAAAGCAAGTTAGCACACAAAAAAAGAAAAACAGAGAGAAATCAATTTGATTAAGAAAAGCTCACCGTGCGAACTGCAGCCGATCTAACAAAAACTTCCATGTCGTTTAGAAGCTCAACTGCACGGAAGTAGCACCCTTCGATCATGTCAGGGTCCTCGATAACACCGTTCTTGCTCAAGCCAACAAGTCCGTCCAAAGCAACTTTCCTCACGTACGGATATGGATCTTTCGTAAACCCTAGAAAAAGAGTGAATAACAAATGAGGCTGTACACCGAACCTCTCGGCGTTACTGAGAAGCCATGGCCGTACGGAACGAGATGGACTGAAACAGAGCGAGGCGAATAAACGGTCGTCCAATTCTTCAATGCCGGGAGCTAGGACTCGGTTGCCCTCCGCAATAGAAGCGAGTGCGTCGAGAGATTCGGCGGCGACGCGGGTCGAATCGGTGGAAAGGAGCGAGTGGGAACAGACCGAGTTGAAGACGACGCCTGAGAGGTGGGGGCGTCGCAAGGCCATGTCAGTGAGGAGCTTGAGAGTGTGGTGAATGGCGAGCTGGTCGCGACTGAGTTGGAGAGAGCGAGTTAGGGTTTCGATGACGGAAGAGATTGTGGGTGCGGGAGTTGAGGGGTTGATGATCAGAGACCTCAGGGAAGCTAGGGCTTCGAGAGAGAGGGGTTCGTTGGTTGAAATTGTTGGAAGGTTGAGAGGGTGGTCGCACGTGAGGAACACGTGGTCCTCCATTGCAGAGGTGAAGCTTGGTTCTGCCAGAGTCTAACTCCAGTGTTTCAAAGAAAAAAACCCCGGGAGCGGGAGATTGAAACGCACCGTTTCATGACAGAATAATCATGTATTAACTTGGGCCGGTTCATGGGTCATGTCCGGTCCATAATCAAACTCAGTTGGTCCATAACCCATCTAATTTATTAATTTTCTTTCCTTTTTAATTTTGCAATAACCCTCTACTTTCCGAGTGATTATAGAATACTACGGTAGTACGGTTACGTGTTATAAGCTCATTATAATATAAATAGATATTTATTAATATTATTCCATAAAAGAAAGAAAAATAAACAATATCGTACAATAATATTATAAAAGATTACCATATTAACGTAGTTTTCTATAATGCTATTAATTTTCAAGGGCTGATTGATATAGTCAGGAGCAGGTACCACGATGGTGGCCTCCCCCTTTCCCCCTACTTGACACCCAGATTCGAAACCCCAAGGGATTTCTTTCCTCCCAATATAATTATAAATAAATAAAAAGGCTTATTGATATGTATTAATTTCAATTGACAATATATACTATATATACACATTAAAAAATTGTCAGATAGTAATGATGTAAATATACACATTTTAAAAGTTAAAATATGTGTTTAAAAAATGAATTAATTTGCACTCGAGCATATTTTAGCTTCCGTAAAAATTTAAAAGACAATGCCCAAACAGAGAAAACTCCATATATTTTAACTTCTTCTAGATTTTTCAATTTTTCTTGTTCCTGCTTTTCATATATTCTTGTTTTCTTCAAATCAACAGCACTTGCGGTCGTGGAAAAGAAGATTATCTACCCCATTTATAATGCAAGGTTGCGCAGCTGTAAGTTTTTCTAAGTGGGAAAGAATCGCTTGACTTTAGAACACGTGTTTTTCAACCATAAATCAAATCAAACTATAGATCTCATGGCGTTAAGTGTAATATAATCATCAATGTCTAATATAATAATATTTAGAAGCAGTAGCCATTCCCAAAGAGGTAGGTTCCTCCATTTCCACCCTTTAATTAGAAAGGTTTAAGTTTAACTAGTCCAGCAAAGTAATTAATTTTGTTTGTACAATATCTGGTCAAGCACTCCCAAACACTCTCAAGCCAAAGGGAAGAGAGTCCCACATTGACAAAACACAAGAGGATGGGGCTCTTCCTCACTTATAAAAGAAGACCTCTCTCCTTCAAGAAGGGGGAGAAACACAAGAGGAGTTGGGCAGGCTCCTGGGCCCCATGGGTTTACCCATGAGCCTATTTACAAGCCCACGAATCATTGGCCTTCAGCCAGATCCTCAGCCTTCAGCCTTCAGCCTCCAGCCTTCCTACCTTCAGCATTCTTCTTCTTCCTCTTGGGTCTAATCCTATGTGCAATGTATACACACATTATCGTAATGAGAACATACTTCTCTGTGGACGTAGCCCATCATTCGGGTGAACCACTTACATTTGTCTTACGTATGCATGTCTATTTACTTACCGAATGCTCTTACATACTGAGGGTCCTCACCTTCAGCATCCACCTCATCTTTAAGTTGGCCTACTTACTACCTGTCTAGTTTTAGCGCAACGGTTTGGCGCCGTCTGGGAAGTGATACAAAACGCTATGTCGTTCTCCTTAATGAGTGTTCTCGGCACCCTTTTGAGCCATGCCCTCGGTACCTCATACAATCAGCCTTCGGCACCATTGCATCATTCGGCTCGTGCGATGTCTTCACATCCCCCCAATGATTCGACATCTGCCTTCGGCCTTCGGCACCATTGCATTATTCGGCGCGTGCGATGTCTTCACATCCCCCCAATGATTCGGCATCTGCCTTCGGCCTTCGGCACCCTTGCATCATTCGGCGCGTGCGATGTCTTCACATCCCCCCAATGATTCGGCATCTGCCTTCGGCCTTCGGCACCATTGCATTATTCGGCGCGTGGGATGTCTTCACATCCCCCCAATGATTCGGCATCTGCCTTCGGCTTTCGCCACCATTGCATCATTCGCGCGTGCGATGTCTTCACATCCCCCCAATGATTCGGCATCTGCCTTCGGCCTTCGGCACCTTTGCATCATTCGGCGCGTGCGATGTCTTCACATCCCCCCAATGATTCGGCATCTGCCTTCGGCCTTCGGCACTATTGCATCATTCGGTGCATGCGATGTCTCACATCCCCCCAATGATTCGGCATCGGCCATCAGGCCTCGGCCACCAGCCTCGGCATCGATCATCTGCCTTCGCATCGGCCTTCGGCCTTCCCTTCGGCCATCGGCCTTCGGCCATCGGCCTTCGGCCATAAGCCTTCGGCCATCAACCATCAGCCTCAGCATGATGGAGCCATGCCGAACGGCACCTTCCATGAGACACTTCTCCATCGCCTTTTCTCAAAGCCATGCCGAACGGCACATTCCAAGAGGCACTTCTCCTTGACGGCGCCATCTGACTTCGGCATCGGCCATCGAGCATTCGGCATCGGCCATCAGCCTTCGGCTTCGGCCACTAGCCTTCGGCATCGGCCTTCGGCCATAAGCCTTCGGCCACGACCTTCGGCATCGGCCATCTGCCTTCGGCCATCTGCGTTCGGCATCGGCCTTCAGCCACCATCCTTCGGCATCGGCCTTCGGCCATCAACCATGAGCCTTCAGCATGATGGAGCCATGCCGAACGGCACCTTCCATGAGACACTTCTCCATCGCCTTTCTCAAAGCCATGCCGACGGCACATTCCAAGAGGCACTTCTCCTTGACGGCGCCATCTGCCTTCGGCATGGACCATGAACATTCGGCATCGGCCATCGACCTTCGGCATCGGCCTTCGGCCATCTGCCATCTGCTTCGGCCATCAGCATTGGCATCGGCCTTCAGCCTTCGCCACGACCTGAGCATCGGCCATCGGCCTCGGCCATCTGCCTCGGCCAACTGCTTTCGGCATCGGCCTCGGCCATCAGCCTGAGCATCGGCCATCGAGCCTCGACCACCACGCTCGGCCACCAGCCTCGGCCATCTGCTTCGGCCATCAGCCTCGGCCATGAGCCTCGCCATCGTCTCGGCTACAGCCTCGGCCACGCCTCGGCCATCGACCTCGGCCACGCCTCGGCCACGACCTCGGCCACGACCTCGACCACGCCTCGACCACGCCTCGACCATCAGCATCGGCCATCGAGCCTTCGACCTGACCATCGACCTCGGCCACGAGCCTGGGCATCGGCCTTCGGTGTGAGGCCTCGGCCATGAGCCTGGCCACGACCTCGGCCACTGGCCTCGGCCACGAGCTTCTGCCACCGCCTCGGCCATCTGCCTCGACCATCGACCTCGGCCATCGACCTCGGCCATCGACCTCGGCCACGCCTCGGCATCGGCCTCGGCCATCTGCCATCTGCTGCTTCGGCCATCAGCATTGGCATCGGCCTTGAGCCTCGACCACGACCTGGGCATCGGCCATCGGCCTCGGCCATCTGCCTCGGCCAGATGCTTTGGCATCGGCCTCGGCCATGAGCCTGCGCATCGGCCATCGACCTCGCCACGCTCGGCCACGCCTCGGCCATCTGCTTTGGCCATCGCCTTCGGCCATCGACCTCGGCCATCGAGCCTCGGCCATCGTCTCGGCTACAGCCTTCGGCCACCAGCCTCGGCCATCGCCTCGGCCACGCCTCGGCCACTAGCCTTCGGCCACGACTTCTGCCACCGAGCCTCGGCCATCTGCCTCGGCCATCAGGCCTCGGCCACGGCCTCGGCCACGCCCTCGGCCACGACCTCGGCCATCTGCCATCTGCCTCGGCCATCTTCATTGAGCATCGGCCTCGGCCATAAGCCTTCGGCCACGACCTGGCATCGGCCTCGGCCATCTGCTTCGGCATCGGCCTTCGGCCATCAGCCTCGGCCATCAGCATTCGGCATCGGCCATCAGCCATGAGCCTCGGCCACAGCCTTCTCCATCGGCCTTCAGCCTCGGCCATCTGCCTCGGCCATCTGCCTTCGGCCTTCAGCCTGAGCCTCGGCCATCTGCCTTCGGCCTTCAGTCTTCGGCCATCAGCCTGCTGAAGAATGAGTTGCAGCATTACTTGGCCAGTGCATTAATGACTACAAGTCCCCAATCAAGAAGTACATCCTTAATCGGGAACTTGGGGGACTCCTGTTTGTACAATATCTGGCCAAGCACTCCCAAACACTCCCAAGCCAAAGGGAAGAGAGTCCCACATCGACAAAACACAAGAGGATGGGGCTCTTCCTCACTTATAAAAGAAGACCTCTCTCCTTCAAGAAGGGGGAGAAACACAAGAGGAGTTGGGCAGGCTACTGGGGCCCCATGGGTTTACCCATGAGCCTATTTACAAGCCCACGAATCATTGGCCTTCAGCCAGATCCTCAGCCTTCAGCCTTCCTACCTTCAGCATTCGGCATTCTTCTTCTTCCTCTTGGGTCTAATCCTATGTGCAATGTATACACACATTATCATAATGAGAACATACTTCTCTGGACGTAGCCCATCATTCGGGTGAACCACTTACATTTGTCTTACGTATGCATGTCTATTTACTTACCGAATGCTCTTACATACTGAGGGTCCTCACCTTCAGCATCCACCTCATCTTTAAGTTGGCCTACTTACTACCTGTCTAGTTTTAGCGCAAACAAATTTAAAAACCTTATTCATAGCTATTTTAGCAACAAATGTTAAACATGCAATCTTGAAAAAATAAAAACGGCAAAGTATTTTTTAATCATTCCTCATTTTACTCATGATGCAAGTCACAAATAACAAATAACTTTAATATTGAGGTGTACTAATCCCATTAGGTTTTTCCTAAACAAAGTTTTAATGAGGCCTCAAAATATTATTCTTTATCTTTTGTAAACTCTTCTAACTTTAATAAAATTAATTAGTTGATTAAAAAAATGTAATTTTAGTGTTTAATTTATCTAAAGAGGCACACTTCAGAAAATTTCCCAAGGCCTCAGATAACTCAAGACCGGCTATGTTAAGGACAGTGAGTCTCGTGTTACATCCATGTTTAAATTTAGGTTAATTTAGACTATTACTTTTATAAATAAATATATAAACATTTCTAAAGGCGAATGAGAATGAAAAGAAAAGAACGTTGATACAATGATATAACCAATCAATTAGCCACGTGCACGGTTAGGTTAACACATCACATGAAACAACCAAGAAGATGGATTGAGCACCGTTTGGGTTGAATTCAATTCATTAAATCTTAACGACGTGCATTTGTTGACTTTGTTCATATTTGTGTCTTGAACAGAATTTAGAAACCTCTAAATCATTCAATCTTCAAAACATGAGTTTGTCGGGTCATTTCCGTTACTAAATAGTGCTTAAAGACCACGTACCCTAAAACAAAGAGAGAAATTTGGATTAAAATTCTCCTAATCATGCTCCTTAATCAGTCCAATTACACTAGTCAACGTCTGCTGTCAAATCCATCTCTGGTTTTATGGGGTCGCTCATAAGTTGTGTTTTATACAACCCACTAGAAGTTGAATGGAGACTTAAAACAGGGAAGGTAGAACTACTGTAAAACTGATTACTTCTCCTTAAAGAAGAAGAAGAAGAAGAAGAAGAAGATTGCATCATGTGAACGGCAGAGACAATCAAATCCGGCCACTATTCAATCCACACTAAATATTAAAAAATGACTAAGCAAATTGGGGTAAAATATCGAGTCTGCGAGTCTCTTGATTGCATATTCGCTTTGGGATGTACGTTGTATGTTATTCTTTTCATTTAAAAAGTAGTTTTTTTCCTCAAAATTTATAAAGCAACAAAAAATGTGTACTCCCTTCCCTTCCCTCTAAACTTTTGTTCATAAAAGAAAAGTGTAATTAATTAGCACTAAATAAGATTAAGAAGATATTACTTTGATTCCTCAGTTCTTGTAAGTGTAATATATATCTCATCTATTTATAATCAGTCTAATCATATATATTGGCAAGAGGAAAAGTAATTAATTTGAGTGCAAAACATTGAAAACGTTTAGTTTGGTATGCTTGGTATTTGTTTGAAGTATCCAAGTTTGCAAGTGTATATATATATTAGAGGAAGATTGAGGAGGGAGAGAACGTGCTCTCTCTCTCTCTTTCGCACATACTTCCTTTCACCCACAGACAAGTTTTTGAAGATAGGGGGTCCAAGTTCAAACTCAAAAACTCAAAAACTCAAAAGAAGGAAGATCAGAAGATGCCTTGCCTTTACATCTCCACCAACGTGAACCTAGATGGATTTGACACTGATTCCATCTTTTCTGAAGCCACCAAAGCCATCTCTTCCATCACTGGAAAGCCTGAAGACGTAAGTTTCTTTCTCTTCCTCACTCATGCCAATCACTCAGAAACACACACACACACACACACAAAGTTGAGTTTCTTAATTCAATTTCATGCATGGTACTTGGTATTTTGTAATCCGTTAATCATGATTAATGCTATATTCGTATATAGATAGGCTCAACTTTTTGTCCCAAAAAAACCCAAATGAGGTCATGTCAACTGGTCAAAACCAATATTTTACAAGTAAATTATAGAGTCCAGACCCACTAACTAACTTTTAGTTGATCCGAGTAAAGGTTAGAGGCTGTTCTTCTGTAGCAATTAGATACTGGGAAATCACTTGTTCTGCTTTTTTTGGTCATTCACAAGGGAGATTTGATTTTGGGTTCCCTTCTTCTCTTTTAACCTAAAATCATATCAATTGCTTTTAGCTAGTGTCTGCCGAGATTTTGTATGAATAGAGTAGCAGGTTGAAAAGAACTGGCTTCTGTAAATCAATGAGCATCAAGGTCTCTCAACCATGTAAGATTGGAATTTCTTGGGACCACCCCCCCAAGCCCCCATGTTACAAAGTCAGCGCAGATGGGGGCAACCTGTGCAAATCTCAAGGAGGAGCAAGGGGAGTTGGTCTGGTAGTCAAATCACAACAGGGCTGCGTATTGTAGTTTGTTTATGCTGGTTTTTGTCAAGGGCTAGTACCTAATGGGGTTTTACTGATATGATACGTGATTAGTTGTTTTGATATACATTGTTGACTCATTCCTTAATAATTTAGTCTTTTGACATCTAGCCGTTGTCGTAGAAATTATACTGGTCTTTTAGTTCGTAGGAGATTTTGAGTTCACACCTCTAATCACATCTTTTACATCTACAATTCTACGGTGAAGAAAAATGCTTGGCAAGCTGTGACATTAGCCCAGTTTAACCTAACATGCACTGAGCTGTGAGACTAGTCCCATTTGACCATTGTATATAATTTTAGTGTTGAGTTTAAAAATCCATAGTCAGCTGCTGAGCTCTTCTTAGGACCACTTGATCAGAAAAACAAGATAAATAGGTAACCACTTGATGATATTTAAGTATTGGAGTAGCTGTCTGTCCACTGGTTGGAGCCCCACCACTTTTTTCCGGCTTTTGAGCATTTTCCCACTTAATAGTATGAGTGCCTTGTGTTTGGTTGGTGTCTGCATCAACCCATTTCAGCATAATTCGATTCTTGACACACTATAAGGTTTCGTTTGGAAATAATTTTGTTTTGTTTATAAAATATTTGTATAGAAGCACTTTTCTTAGAAGAACGTCAACAAATTGGAAGTGTGATTCCATAAGCACTTATAAAGCGGATTTTACCGAACAATATTTATTAGAAAGCGCTCTTTACTCTTTCAGAATTACTCCCAATCAAGATTTTCTTTAATTATCTCATTTAATTGTATGTTTAATCCTTGAACACGCACTTTTCTTTTGGTGCAGTATGTGATGGTGTTGCTTAAGGGATCGGTGCCCATATCATTTGGCAGGAGCACCAGTGAGCCAGCAGCATATGGTGAGCTAGTAGCAATGGGTGGAATTAACAAACCAGTGAAGAGGCAGCTGATTGCCACCCTTGGCACAATCATGGAGGCCAAGCTTTCAATCCCGAGGACCAGATTTTTTCTTAAAGTTGTTGATGTAAGTACTGCAACAGGCTCTAAGCTCTGATATGGAATTCAAAAAAGATAAAAAAAAGGGTTGAGGTTTTGGTTCATTGTCTTCCGCATTTGTTGGCCAAAGAAATAAAGGAGGGTAAAGATGCGTTGTTTTGTGCAGCGCTTCTATTTGTAGCAGGACAAAACCCACCGAATGAAAGTGACCAATGGTTTTTCTCTGATATGATTTGTAGAATTTGGTACCATGTCTCTGTTTCTTCTGTTCTGATCTATCAATATCATTGTGGGAAACTTGACCGACTCAAATTGATCTTAAACAGAACACGTAACTCAGGCCAAAAACGAAAAAAAAGCATACACGATGCCACACCATTGTCGCTATTATTATTGTTGTTGTATTGTCCTTTTGGTAGAGAAAATATCAGCCCAAAAAAGTGGTTTTTTTTTTCTTCCCTTTCTGATGAAGAAAACTTTATCAGTCTAAGGAAATCCAGCCACTTTGTCTCTCTCTGTTCCAAGTTCTTTTTCTATATTTTGCATTCAGAAGGGATATAGGTGACCATTCTTTTGGTTGTAGCAGCAACATTTATAGAGCTATGTTGTCACACGGTTTGAAACATTATGTTAAAAGATTGTCAATCAAAAACATTATGTTAGACATAGAAGTGGTGTGGCTTTTAGAAAGAAGTATGTTCTCCCATCATTATATATATACATTTCTTCAACACTATGCGTCGATTAATAAAATAACATGTCAAATTGTATACGACTATTGTAAAAAGATAAGTTGTACTCAAAATATGTTAGGAACATGAACAATAAAACCTAGAGATTTTTGTACAAATGTCACTTGAACCTATATATTAGTTTCAATTTATCACTTAAAAAAAAAATTAGGCGAAATGTCACCTAAAGTTTTTATAATCCATGATTTGTCACCTGATTTTAACGTCATCCAATTTTCCATCCATTTTAAAGGGTATTTTAATCTTTCCAATGTATAAATCTCTGTGACGCTCCTTTTCCCATTAAAAAAAGAAAAGAAAAAAAAAGACAGAAGACAGAAGCTCTTTTACGCCTGAACAACAGTAAGACTTTAGGGTTTCAATTTTTTTTTAAGGCATATCTCGAGTTGTCAGCGATGTTGGGATTGATGGCTACTCTACGCTACAGAGTCACTGGGAACCCTCCAAACTACGGTAAAGCTTTGCTTTCTTTCGACCAAAAAAAAGCTTTGCTTTCTACTTGGGAGTCTCTGAAGTTTTTGCTTTTTATATGACAATGGGAGATTTGATTAATGGGATCCTTTTTTCTTTGTTTATGTTCTTTGGCTTTATTTATATGTTATAGCTTTGTTTTTGTGCTTTGGGTTAACGTGTATTGTCCTTTTGCAAGTCAATTACTTTGTTGTGTGTGAATGTGTCGGCTGCAACTGTTATATTTTATATAAATGTTAATTTGAGCGTTTATGTCGGTGATTGTGATTTATTTACTATGGAAATTCACCGTGGGGTCACTTTATAGAGCAAAGTGATGGGAACTTGAAGTACGTTGCTGGACATGTGGCTTGGTATGATAATTTAAATCAAGATTTGATGTCAAAATGGGATCTTGAGGATTGTGCTGAGAGTTTAGGGTACAGCAAGAAGACGTCAACATATTATTATAGATTTCCAAATGAAGGGGAATATAGGAATTTGAAGAATGACTCTGATTTTTGGGCTTTAGTTACTATATTGCCCCCAAATAGAGTGGCAATTGTGTACATAGTTGATGACAACTTTGTCCCAAATATTGAGAGTTAAGTTGTAATCAATAATTGTGTGGAGTCAAGCCTCAGTCAAGAAGAACCAAAAGTTGGTGAAGGTGTGGATGCTGAGAACCTAGTTGATGTAGGTGTAGAAGATGAGGATTCTGAATATGAAGATTCTGACTATGAGCAAAGTGATGCTAAGGATGATAATCTTTTTGATGACATTGTAGAGAAATGTGCCAATGAAGGAGGCAATGTCAATGTCTCAAGTAGCGCTACAGCCTTCCCAAATTTGGAGTTTGGGGATGTTGAAACAGAGTCTGAAAATTCAGATGAATTTAAGAGTGGTGGTGAAGAAGATTTTGAGGGTGAAGAAAATGGTGGTACACGAAAGAGGAAGTTGCCTAACTTCACTCATTTTAGGAGTGATATGGATATGAAGAATCTACAGTTTAGGTTAGGCATGATGTTTGCTAATAGGAATGAGTTTAAACAGGCAGTAAGATATTATGCTTGTGTTAATGGAAAAGATATTAGATTCACACTAAGAGAGAGTTCAAAGTTCAAGCGAAGTGCAAGAAGCCATGTCCTTGGGTGATTTATGCATCTAAGGTGGATGAGAGTTCTACTCTTATGGTAAAGACACTTACTGATTTGCACACATGCACGAGGGCGGAAAAAATAAAACTATGCACATCTACTTGGCTGTCACATAGGTACACTGAAGAGTTGATTGATAATCCTAAATGGGAAGTGCTGAACATAGGCATTGTGTTCGACACTCGTATAATAATTTCAAGAAAGGTCACAATGGAATGGCACTTAAGCAAATACTTTGGGAAGCAGCAAGGGCAACCACCATTCTTGGATTTAAAGTACATATGACTAGGATGGAAATTGAAGATGAAGTGCAGTAGGATGGTTTGATGACAAGCCTGCAAAGCATTGGAGTAGATGCCAAGAAGAATAACGTATGGAAACCATAAAGCACTTAGGTTTAATTGGTCTTGGTACCATGCAAAGTTTATTTTACAAACAGATAAAAATTGGGATTATGTTTTGAAGTGCTGTAGCTTTGTGGCCTCGGTACAAGTTGTAGACTTGGTCACGTTTTGAACCTATTTTGTGAACTCAGTTTAACTACTTTTGTTTTGCGTATCAATTTCCAAATAATATCTTTTGTCAATTTTTCTCAAATTTGAATTATTACCTATGATTATTTCCCTAAAAAAATTGAAACCATAAAGTTTGAGTGTTGTTCAGGAGTAAAAGTATGCTTTTGGGGTTTTAACTCCTTTTTCTTCACCAAAAAATGAGCTTCAAAGAGCGCTTTATATTTAAATTATTTATAAAAAAAAAAAAGGGTTTACATATTGGAAAGACTAAAATACACTTTTAAAATGGATGGAAAATTGGATGATATTAAAGTCAGGTGACAAATCATGGATTATGAAAACTTTAGGTGACATTTCGCCTAAATTTTTTTTTAAGGTGACAAATTAAAACTGATGTATAAGTTCGGGTGATATTTCTACAAAAATCCCTAAAACCTATATTGTTTTGTGTGTATTTTTTCATTTCATCGTACTAACTACACTACGGAAGTATACATATGTTGTCCATCAAACTAGGAGGCCTTTCAACCTGATCTTAGACCCCAATTCATCCTCCATAAAACCAACCTTGAGGAAGAACCTTCAGGTTTTCGGCCGTTGAATTCTCTCTATTTTATGGGAGAGTATATAAATTGTAAAAATTGACCTTGGCCAAAATTAGGCCCAAGTTCAACAACGAAGTTTTTTGAAACAAAATATGAGTAGGTCCATAGAGGTAGAACGGATCCAAATAACTTATTCTGATCGAATCAAATACGGGCTCATAGAATGAGAACAATGGGCCAAACCCATCTTTCCAGTGTGCTAATGGCAAAAGGGGCATTTTGGGAAGATAAAATGTGTGTATTATACTGAGATTATATCTCTCCCATAAAATAGAAGGGGACAAGAGCGAGGGTGAGGGTTTTTTATTACCAGAGCATTTGCAGAAGCAGTCAAGTGTGAGAGAGTTTCAGAGACGAAAACGATGCCGTGCCTCAACATCTCAGCTAACGTCAGCCTGGAAGGAGTAGACACCTCCTCTATCCTCTCTGAAGCCACCTCCACCGTCGCCAAGATCATCAACAAGCCCGAGGCCGTACGGTTCTCTCTCTCTCTCTCTCTCTCTCTCTCTCTCGCGCTCATTATTTACTCAGATTTTAGAATTTTTGTGTTGAACTCTAAATTTTAGGTAGATGCATGTTCCTTTTCGAATTTAGTTTTGTTTATTTTTGCTTGATGATCAATTTTTGGTATTTTAGCTTAAACAAAAGTAGGTTTATAAGTCTTGCGAATTCTGACTTTTGGTTTAGTAATTTTGATTAGGTTGACTTTTCAGTAATTTGTTTGATTCTACGATGCATAACTTGAACACCAAACAAATGAGAAATATTAGTGAGTGGTAGATGTTAGAGTTTGAGGTTTGCTTTAGTAACTTAAGATTTTATGGAAAGCAATGCAATGTACCTCCTCTGTAGTTCCCTTTGCTTGCCATAGAAAAGGGGTTCTCTAACCAAACTGGTGGGCTCGGGGTTCTTGAGTATTCGTGGAAGAGGGCAATCATAGAGTTATATGCATGTCTTTTAACGATAGCATCCGAGTTTCCAACAACTCACCCGATGTGTCCTTAGTTCTGTTTCGGAATTGGTTGAGAAGATGTTTTAGTTTTCCACTGATATTGGATGGGAATTTTACTTTTTTAGGTTTATAGTGATGTGTCGATGCTTTTGTATGTGATGTATTGCTCCATTACTTGTTTGCTTAATTGTTAATTCCCTTTTTAACTATATTCCTCTTTTGTTTGGTCGTGTTTGAGATCTTCTTATGTAAATTGTGATTGTCGATATGCAGTATGTGATGATTGTGCTGAAGGGATCAGTACCCATAGCTTTTGGTGGGACTGAGCAGCCTGCTGCCTATGGTGAGTTGGTCTCCATTGGTGGCCTTAACCCTGATGTGAACAAGAAGTTGAGTGCTGCAATTGCCGCAATTCTTGAGACTAAGTTGTCTGTGCCCAAGTCACGATTTTTCCTCAAGTTCTATGACACCAAGGCAAGCCATCTCACCTTTTCAAGTTTTCCATAGAAAAGTGTCATGTCGTGCACGCGTTTCTTCTCATTGCATTCTTCCTGTTTGTTTAGGCCCATCAAAGTCAAGAATATGCACAGTGTTTGCATGCTTTACACCAGAACTAGATCATGTAAATAAGTCTTTACTGTCTAAAGCCTTAAGCATAGCTCCTGTTAGTCTTTCTTAAGAATCAAATTCATGTTGATTTGCAATTTATTCTACTTATTGCCACTTTAGATGATTCTGGTGCTTTGTTATTCTGCAGGGTTCCAACTTTGGATGGAACGGGTCTACCTTCTAAAGCGCATGTTACCATCGGAGCAGTATCTTAAATTTCTCCTCAACTTTATGCTCTCTATTCAGAGACAGCTTTATATCTAGTGATGATTTGGTACCACAGTACTTTGGTAATACTGGAAAGGATATTGGCATTTTCTGTATGTGCGCTTTTGTTTAGTAGAACCTAATGGATCTTTTGAAGGCTTTGTATGCTTACATTCGCATTCGGGAATCGTGTTCCCTGGGTAATGATCAATGATGTTATGGTACCCAAAGTTGGCAATCCTGGTTTAAGGTTCATTTCTTCGGTGTATGCATCTGTTCGGGTCTGTTGTCTATCTTAAATTTGGCTACCGTCCTAACAAGATATTTGAAAGTGCACTCTTTCAGTGCAGAGTAGCCATAGTTTCTTGCCCCCATAATGATTGCAATCCATGAGAGCCCCATTATCACCAATCACTTCTTGATCTAGTCCTTGTTCTTCTAGACTTTCTGAAACTCTCTCCATTGATCTCTGCCTTAGGCCTGTGTTCTTTCCTTTGCTTTACTCAGTGCATGTGCTGTTTTATTGGACTTTCT
Source organism: Prunus fruticosa (assembly GCA_018703695.1). Classification (NCBI taxonomy): domain Eukaryota; kingdom Viridiplantae; phylum Streptophyta; class Magnoliopsida; order Rosales; family Rosaceae; genus Prunus; species Prunus fruticosa. The sequence goes on along the minus strand of CM031922.1, from coordinate 41,323,336 downwards.
CCAAACTGGAGAGCTCTTCCGACTAGATTTCCGGTAAATCTAATCGTGTAAGATAAAATTTTTACGTGATGCACTTTATTGAAAGAAAAAGATTATTATTATTTTTTTAATAAAAGGGTTGAAATTTGGGTTGAACCCATTTTAGCCGAATGCACCCTTTTTCTTTTCTAATTTACTTTAAAACTAAACATAAATTGATAATTGGCTTTTTATCACAAATGGTCCTTGATGTTTACGAAATTATCGCGAATGGTCCTCGAGGTTTTTTTGTGACACAAATAGGCCTTAACGTTAGGGTTTTTTTATCATAAATGGTCCATGCTGTTAGAAATTCTGTTAAGTGTGATGTGGAAGATAAGTAGAGTCCATATATCCAATCACATTGTGATATGCGGATGAAAAAAATAATTAAATAATTTTTTTTAACGAAAATTCCACTTTTTTTCTGCAACTTTTCATCCCCCTTCCTTTACTCCATCTCTCTCCCCCTATGCTTTTCCCTCTCTCCTCCCAGTCCTCTACTTCTCCCTCTGTAAAAATAATAATATAACTCATATATCTTTCTCCATTATAGTTGTATATATATATCATAACCCACAACCTGAGAATTTCCTTTTGTTTTTTCTTGCCCACTGTCACCCGCAAGAAAAAATGGTCTCTGGGATTCTTTTAATGGTCTATGTTTTTTTAACACTACCACCCGCAAGCCGCAACCCACGCCCAACTCCCCTACCCTCTCCCTCTGTATTTTCTCTCCTCCTCTACTCTCCTCCTCTATTTTTAATTATTTTAAGTTTTTGAATAAATGTTTGTGTAAAAGGAAATGTGAATCTACCTTGTGCAAGTGATTATTATTTTGCAAAATATACAGAGGGAGAGGGGTGGGTTGCCGGTGGGCATGGGGTGGTCGGGTTGTAGAGGCAAGAAAATAACAGAGGGAGAGGGAGAGCACAGGGAGGAGAGAGGGCAGAGGAAAAGGGAGAGAGAGCGGCTAAATGGATTTTCATAAAAAAAAAATATTTTATTATTTATTCAATCCACATGTCACGATATGATTGGACATATGGGCTCACTTATCTTCCACATCATAAACTTAACAGAATTTCTACCGGTATGGACTATTTATGATAAAAATCCCTAATATTAAGTACTATTATAGTCACAAAAAAATCTCAAGAACCATTCGCGATAATTTTGGAAAACGTCAAAGACCATTTGATAAAAACCCTTGATAATTTAAACAGAAGTCATAAAATTAAGGCAAAATAAATAGTATAAAGGGGATCCACTAAGTTTTGCTTGTTTTATTTTAGGCCGTCCATGTAGACTGGAGATGATTTTATGCGGTGGATTTGAGACTTTATGACGATATACAAATACAAAATCCTCCGGGAAAGTGAGTGGAAATTGAAAATTCCCGGGTGAAATCATTTCACCCGGCTTTTGACGGCGAACGCGTAAAGACGAAGCAAGAAGAACCGTAAAACTTCCCTCTCCTAATTTACTTCCCCTCCTATTTCCATCGACTTTCCTTTTCTTAGCCCACACCCCCTTCCCTCCTTCCCTTATAACGGAAAAAATCCCCCAAAATCCCTCAAAACCAAAATTCACAACATCAGATCCGAGATCCAAAATCCGAGATCCGATCAGATCCACCGACCCGCAATGTCGAACCCAACCGCACCTCCGATCCTTCCGGTCTCAACCACGTCCACAACCACCGCAACTACCGCCAGCTCCGCCCAATCCCAGGCCCCGATCGCCACCCCAGCCTTCCGCGCCTTCCTCACCCACATCTCGGAAAATCTCCGCAACGGCCTCTCCCAGCGCCGCCCCTGGTCCGAGCTATTAGACCGCTCCGCCTTCGCCAAGCCGGAGTCGCTCTCCGAAGCCACCGGCCGCGTCCGCAAGAACTACTCCTACTTCCGCGTCAACTACCTCGCCACCATCGCTCTCATCGTCGCCGTCTCCCTCTTCACCCACCCCTTCTCTCTCCTCGTCCTCCTCGGCCTCCTCGCCGGCTGGCTCTTCCTCTACCTCTTCCGGCCCTCCGATCAGCCCCTCGTCATCTTCGGCCGCACCTTCTCCGACACCCAGACCCTCTGGGGCCTCATCGCCTTCTCCATCTTCGTCGTCTTCCTCACCTCCGTCGGATCCTTACTCATTTCGGCTCTCCTCGTCGGCGCTGCCGTCGTCTTCGCTCACGGCGCCTTTAGGGTTCCCGAGGACCTCTTCTTGGACGAGCAAGAGCCTACAGCCTCCACTGGCTTCCTCTCCTTCCTCAACGGCGCTGCCTCCAATGTCGCTGCCGCCACAGCCCCTGCCGTCATCGCTGCTCGCGGTTGATCTTATCTATCTCCTCCCCATTGTCGTTGGATCGCGCTCAAGATGATGATGGTATAAGTAGTTAAATTCATATTATAGTTTGTTCTCAGACAACAAAAAAGAAAAAAGTAATAATAAAGTTGACGTTTTTGTCCTACAAACATATTTAGGGTGGGTTTTGTTGTGCGCAATTTGTATGGATCTGTGTATCTTCGTTCTAATTTAGATAGAAAATTCATGTTTTTTCATGGTTCTTTGGTGGATCTATCAATCGAACTTCTGTCCCTCTATTTCTTGATATGATTTTGTCCAGTACAAATTGTAATTGCCACAGATCATCGATATAAATAATTCTTTTTGTTCTACTCTCTGCAAATCTGCAATATATAATTTATCTCTATGAATATGAGTTTCAGATCTGTATGCCTCTTAGTTCATTTGGATGAATGCATGTATTCTAGTTTCTTCTACAATGTCTTTTGTTCAAATCAAATACTTGAAGAAATGTTGACACTTTTCTGTAATCTATATATTTCTGATTCTTTTAACAGCAGCTACATTGTTAGCAATTCAGATGTGCTTTGGTTAGGATTTAGATTGCCAACAGATCTGTGTACTTGATATGTCACTTGAAATCTATCTCTGGAATGTGGGATAGTTTAACATGCCTTATTCAAGTTTCACTTCGTTTTACAAGCTGGGATTATGACATTATTGAAATGTGATGCCATTGCTAATACCTGGTCTTGATGATGTTTAAGATTTAGTTATCATGGGGGCATCCACCCTCTGGTGAATTCTTGTCTCCGTTGCTTCACCAATTTCTTTGCATCTATTGAGTGACAAGGGAAAATTTTAGGCAATAAGAACATTTTGGTCAAACTTGTACATGCTTTAAAGAATCTGGTTAGATAAATGAGTCACATAGAATGTGAAATTCAATGGATCACGCCGAGCTTAAAGGTTCGGGATAGTTCTAGTACGGTGCCATTCATGTTAGCCATATAGTAGATGTTGAATAATCCCCATATTCAAGAGTGCTTATGAGACCTGCAGATTTCCCGTGATTGCTCTGTACTTTGTTAGTTGCAGTATTTATTTTGATAAAAGTGATGTATTACCATTGGCATAGTGGAAAAGTTTTAATACAGTTCACACATCAGGGCCCTGATGAAGGAGGCTGATGAACTGTTCTAGTTGTCTGTTTGTGCAAAGATTAAATCTGGGTTGTCATCGTCTTCCCTTTTGCCCTTGTTGTTCTTAAAAGAGGGAGAAAGTGCCTTTGTCATCATCATGGAAGTAGCCTTGTTTTTTCTCTTTGGTCTGTTGATATGCTCAGCAGTATAATTTTGCTCTGCCAAGTCTACCAGGTTAAAGAACAATGCTTGAAAAAATTACAAATGCGATTACTAGATAAATCTTGCACGTTTTGCGCGAAATCTGAATCCCTGTTGTTTAATTTGCTTAAGGCAGAACAAAACAAAGCTCTATTATAACCATGATTATGTCGATTTGCGTTGGATGATTACCAGAAGTCAGAAGTTAATCATTACGAAGTCCTATCATGTCAATTACTGTAATTTTAAAAGCCTCCCAGAAAGCGAAAGTACGATGCTGTTAAAATGCATATGCCATCCAAAAGGGAAAATTCATAGTTGAAACAAATGATTGCCAGACAAACTTTAATGGACATCATTGAGATTGAATCGGTCTAGGACGTCTGCAAAAGGAGTTTCTCAACATCCAGATCCACTGAGGTCATTACAGTCATTTTGGCTGTACCCCTGGTATGGTACCAACCAAGTTGATAATTCACTGGATGCCAAAATTGCCGGGTATGTGGCCTATGAAATATAGCCGTTGGAGAATCTGAAGAGAACCCGGTTTTTCAACCCAGCCGTTAAATGGTGGAAATGCACGAGAGAGAAAAAAACTAGCCGTTACAGATAAACAACGATGACGAAGTAGTCTTAAACTCAGGACATTGACCCCATCCCACCCTGACTCTGTCTCCGACCTCTCTCTTTTCCAATACAATATTTTCTCCCGTCTCAACCCACTCAGATTCTCACATGCTCAAACCGCCTCAATTATTTCTTCCCTCTTATTTAGCTTTCATTTCGTTGTTCATCACCTCTAAAGATTCTCTCTCTCACTCTCTCTCTCTCTCTCTCTCTCTCTCTCTCTCTTTACTACAACTGTAAAGACTTTGAGCTGAACTAGAAAAGCTTTCAGTTCCTTCATCATTTGCATTCACTTATTTTCTTGAACATCTTCTTCAACTTTGCATTTCTTTGATGTTCATGGAAAATAAGTTCTGTCCATTTCAGATTATGCATGGCTTTTATAATTTGTTTATGTTCATGTATGCCTTGCTCTTTGTTCAACTTCTGGCTCTGACATACCAACCTGTTTTGGGTCAGCAAGGAGATAGTGTGGTTGTCACCCAATCCGATTACCACGCGCTTCGAGCATTTAAGCGTGAACTCATCGATTTCAATGGCGTTTTGCGCAGCTGGAATGACAGCGGCTATGGAGCCTGCTCAGGTGGGTGGGCAGGAATCAAGTGCGTCAAGGGACAGGTCATTGCAATCCAGCTTCCATGGAAGAGACTCGGGGGCAGAATCTCTGAGAAGATTGGGCAGCTGCAAGCACTTCGAAAGCTCAGCCTCCACGACAACGTTTTGGCTGGCCCTGTCCCTTGGTCTCTTGGCTTCCTTCACAATCTCAGAGGGGTTTACCTCTTCCATAACCGGCTTTCGGGTTCTATACCTCCTTCAATTGGTAACTGCCCTCTTCTTCAAACTCTTGATTTAAGCAACAATTCACTTACTGGTACAATTCCTTCTAGTCTTGCAAACTCTACCAAGTTGTTCAGGCTCAATTTGAGCTTCAATTCACTTTCTGGTACTATCCCATCTAGTCTCACCAAGTCACCTTCTCTCACCATCCTTGCTCTCCAATACAACAACCTCTCTGGTTCTGTTCCAAGTACTTGGGGTACTGGAACAGGAAATAGAAGCTACCAACTTGCGATCCTGACCCTTGATCATAATCTGATCTCTGGAACTATTCCAAGTTCTCTGAGCAAGTTGGGTTTTCTTGAAGAGATTTCTGTAAACAATAACCAGATTACTGGGACCCTACCCAATGAACTAGGGGGGCTCACAAAGCTCCAAAAGCTAGACTTATCCAACAATGCTATCAATGGAAGCTTTCCTTCTAGCTTTTCCAACCTCTCCTCCCTTGTTTCATTGAATCTAGAGGGCAATCACCTCGATAACCACATCCCAGAAGGCCTTGACAGATTGCAGAACCTCTCAGTACTCAACCTGAGGAAGAATAATTTCAGTGGCCATATTCCAGCATCTATTGGGAATATTTCTGGAATTTACCAAGTTGATTTATCTGAAAATAAATTCAGTGGAGAAATTCCTGCTTCACTTGGCAGCCTAGCCAATCTCACTTCCTTCAATGTTTCTCAGAACAATCTCTCTGGCCCAGTCCCATCCCTCCTCTCCAAAAAGTTCAATTCCAGCTCTTTTGTGGGGAATCTTCAGCTATGTGGCTATAGCACTTCAACTCCTTGCTCTTCTCCCCCACCTCAGATTCTTCCATCTCCACCAACACGGCCTTTGAAGAAAAAGCATCACCACAAACTAAGTACGAAAGATATAATTCTCATAGCAGCAGGTGCCCTCCTAGCGGTTCTGCTTCTACTCTGCTGCATTTTGCTTGTTTGCTTGGTCAGGAAAAGGTCTGCTTCAAAAGGAAAGAATGATAAAACTGTCAAGCAGGCTGCTGCTGGGAGCACTGACAAGGCGGCTCCTGCTACCACCGGAGTGGAATATGGCGGTGAAGCTGGTGGAAAGCTTGTTCACTTTGATGGGCCATTTGTTTTTACGGCTGATGACCTATTGTGTGCCACTGCTGAGATAATGGGAAAGAGTACATATGGGACTGCATATAAGGCAACATTAGAGGAAGGTAATCAAGTTGCAGTGAAGAGGTTGAGGGAAAAGACTACAAAGGGTCAAAAGGAGTTTGAAGCTGAAGCTGCGGCACTTGGGAAGATTCGGCACCCTAATCTCCTAGCTCTGAGGGCCTATTACTTGGGACCTAAGGGAGAGAAACTTCTGGTCTTTGATTACATGCCTAATGGCAGTCTTGCATCCTTCCTTCATGGTAAGTTGATTCAACTACAGCTCCTGGTTTTCCTGATCGTTTGATACAACTATATACTATAAATGTTGCCCAACATGCTAATGTAGCATCTTATGCAGCTCGAGGGCCCGAAACCATCATTGAGTGGCCAACAAGGATGAACATAGCGATCGGTGTGACGCGTGGACTCTGCCACCTGCACAACCAGGAGAACATCATACATGGGAATCTCACATCCAGCAACATACTGCTAGATGAGCAGACCAACGCTCACATTGCAGACTTTGGCCTTTCCCGGCTCATGACGGCGGCTGCAAACACCAATGTGATTGCCACTGCAGGAACCCTTGGCTACAATGCACCAGAGCTCTCAAAGGCCAAGAAGAGCACAACAAAGACTGATGTGTACAGCCTTGGGGTGATCATATTGGAGCTCCTGACAGGGAAGTCTCCCGGGGAACCAATGAACGGTATGGATTTGCCCCAGTGGGTGGCATCCATTGTGAAAGAGGAGTGGACAAACGAAGTTTTCGATTTGGAGCTCATGAGGGATGTGCCAACCATAGGTGATGTGCTGCTTAACACGTTGAAACTTGCTCTGCACTGCGTGGATCCATCGCCAGCGGCGCGACCAGAAGCTCAGCAAGTTCTGCATCAGCTAGAGGAGATTCAGCAGCCTGAGGCAAATGTTGGCTCTGCTGAAGAAGGCACAGAAGTACCACCACCACCATCAACAACTGAGTAAAAAGGGTTTGTTACCATCATCAACAACAACAACAAATGAGAGTCAGGGTTTTATTATTTATTATTATAAAAGAGGGTTTTGTTATAAAATTACTTTGTTCACAGGTTTAGGAAGAAGTAGGCATTGAAAATTCTTTACAAAATAGTGTATGTAAATATAGGTTATTGTTTGATTCTTTTTGGTTGAGGATGATAATAAATTATAATGTATTCTTTTTATCCAAGTTGTGTTTCTGTTAAACAAACAGAAGAATGGATGTTCAATAATTTTATGAAATTGCAGTTGACAACCAAATTAGTGTCACTTACTTTCCCATCACTCTCTTCTACTAAAATATTTTCATGTTATACCTAAAATAAAATGCCATTTAAAAATAAATAAATAAATAAATAAATAAATAATATTTCTAATTATTCCTTCTATATTTGTTCGCGCAATATGGTAAAATTACATTCCAACCCAACTGCCATTTAGTTCACTTCTGCTTGTTCGCGCAGTCTGGTGACTAGCCTGAGACTCTCTAAGAGCTCGATCCCTCTCTCTCTCTCTCTCTCTCAGAGTCAAAGCTCAAATTTCTAATGCAATGGAAGACCCTTCCATCGACAAAGTAGCAATATCAGGGCCAGCCCTAGCCTCCATGATCCAACGCTTCTCAACCTCCCAAGGCTCCGTCGACGGTCTGATCTTCGGCCACGTCAGCCACATCGCCCCCACCCTCACCGACGACTCTCCCAATTCCACCTCCTCCGCCACTCTCATCGCCACCATCACCGGCTTCTTCTGCTCCGGCTCCACCCACTCCTTTTACAACTCCTCGGGCCGGGTCGACCCGGTCCTCCTCCGCCGCCTGGTCCTCGCCCAGGCCCAGGCCCAATCCCCCTCCGCCCACCTCCTTGGCTGGTTCTCCGGCCGCCGCAAAACCCACCTCCGTCCCTCTCTCAGAGAATTTTCAGTCTCCAACGCTCTCTCCTCCAACCCCAATCTCACGTTCCCAATCCAAAACCCTCCGGAAGGCCCCTCCAACCCTAATCTCGTTCCTTTCCTCTTTCTCCTCTTCGCTTCTCCGATCACCGATCAGACCATCCACACCCACGAGTACCGGGCCTACCACTTCCGTGCATCCAAACACTCCTTCGAGCCCAAATCAATTCAAATCGTCAACATTGGGCCTGCGTTTCGAGCGCAGTACGAGAACTTCAGCCCCAACTCGCCTTTTCCCAATTTGCCATTCGAGCTGAGGGTTTCGCCGATGATCGTGGACAGAGGAGAGGAGAATTTGGATCAGTTGAGGCAAGTTAACAAGGACCAGAGCGAGTTGGATATGTGCAGTGAGGGGTTGGAGGTTGGGAGCCTCAGTAGGCTGATGGGTTCGGAAGCTGCGAATTACACGACTGGCGTGGAGGATTTGTATGAGAAAATGCTTGTGAAGATTGAAAGCTTGACCACGCTCGTTGAGAAGAGCTCTGCTAAGGTTCTTGAGCAGGTGAGCCTTTACTGAATTTAGTAAATTTTCGGGAAATTACATGTAAATTTGGATGGGATTTTGTCAATGCAGGCAAATTGTTATGAGTTTATCAATTGCAATATTGAGCTTGTATGCCATTATTCTTTTTTTCCATTTTCAATGCTAAGTGTGTGCTCTGCATACCATATTTGGAAGTTGTGAATTCATTCTTTTGGTAAATTTTGGCAGGAAAATCTCAATAGGAAGTTAAGGTACAAAGCTGCAAGGTCTGCTGCGTTGGAGTAATTGCTTGATTCTTGCCGATGGTGTTTTGTGGTGATGTCAGGGTAATTTTCTTTTTCCTTCGTGTTTAGTTTATTTCATGTATTGAGTGAAGCAGTGCACCTATATTAGTGAATTATCTGGCATTACTAATGTTGTGTAAAGTCTTAGTACAAAGCTCAACATTGCACGGGTGACCATCGCTCTCATGTTTTGCATTGTCTCTTTAAATTGTTTGATCGTGTTGTTTCTTCCACATAATGTTGTGTTCCTTTTTTTACATATTGAATCTTGCAGTATTTCCATTTACAAATTTAGCTTTTCCGTACTTTCAACATATCTCTTCATACTCCAGTCCAGATTCTAGTTCCTTTTAGGGTTCTTTTCTGAAGGATTTCTCTGGTAGCTGAGCTTGTCCACTTCCATTATCACCAACGCATATCATCTGCCTGGGATGGCTCTTTCTAGATTTCTGTCGAGTCTACCTTGTGTGTTGTCCACTATAGTTAACAATCTTTTTTTAATTTTTAGGTGAGAAATGCATGCACAGGCATTACCGTTACAGTAGATTGTTGTAACAGCCCGTCCGCACCCTCTGTACGAAAATTGGGCACCTCATTGTTAATAATTGTCTTGTAATGGTTGTATTTCACATGTTTTATTCCCCTTATCTGCGGACCCTCAATATCTGTTCCACGATGATAACTAATAATTACTCTTGTGTGGAATCACATTGTTTTGTAAGTGAATAAACCGATGAACGGAAGGTCTCTCTAGCATCAATTTTCATGTATTTGGAGTTTTCGTAGGTTGACTACCATTAAAAATCAGTCCACAAATTTCATGACTACCAATTTTCATGTATTTGAAGAGATTTTAAGCCAGCCCACAATTCAGCTTTATGTGCCTCACTTTTGCTTCTTTATCTTGTTCTGGAATCAGTGAATCCTTCATGGTGGGAAGCTATATTCTCCCTTACAAAAACGAGGAGTAATTAAGATGGTGAATTCCTGTGTAGCATTCTGCGCCTCATGTTTGTCTTGGTTTTCTGTTGGAATCACAGCATACAGGAAAGTGCCCAGCTTGATGATGTGGTAGCTCATGTATATGTAAGATTTAGTTGCCATGGCATTGCATTCGATGCATCATGCAGTTGGTGACTTTTGAGATGAAGATCTGTTGGAACCATGGAAGTGTTTTCTTGTACTAATTACGGTGTGGCATGTTTTCATGGTCTTGATCTTGAAGATGGGGATGATTTGATAACCTGTGTCCTTTCAGTTATATGTGCACCTACTGTATCTTGTCCATTTATAAGAGGAGGAAGAAGAAAGCAAATGGATTGTGAAATATTTTCATCTGTCACCTCCCTATGTTTGTTTCTCCTTTCATTCATTCAAGCATATGCAACACGACAACTGAACCACAAATTCAAGAAAATTAGAAAAGGACCCTCCTTGACCACCAGTTCAAGGCCATGATTATTAGCTTGTAAGATTTGTCCAGTTACCATATTACCAGCAAAACCACCAACCAATTGGGTCATTTTTGGGCCTTCGTTATGCCATGAGTACCCAGAAAACTGTTTGTTTGGGTTGCTTAGGGCCCATGTATATTGCATGTTTGGGCCTTGTGCCTACCAGAAAACTGAACCAAGAAGATTTCCAAAATTTGTCTTTTTTCTCTTCTTCCTTTTTTGGGGTCACGCGCGTCTGATTTGGTGGTACTTTTGTGATTGGAAAGCAATTCATTGTGTTGTGGTTTGTCAACAGTGTGACTGTGTGACAATGGTTGATGGGATTATATATATATATATAGGGAGGCTTGTTCACGTTCACGATGGTCAAGCTTTCCAAACCAAGTCCCATCTCTTAAAAACGGGCAAACCCTATTCCCACTTTTTTGTGTCTAGCCTCATAAATATAAGATAAGTTAAATGAATTGATTCGAAGAATTTTGCAAGAAACAACCTCCTACTTTCTATTCAATTTCCCTCACTATTGGTTATCTATATTAAAATATTTTTTATTATTTGAAAGCTATCGTTACAAGCTATGGAACCTCCTACTTCTATTATTATTTTATTTTTTTGGTAAAAACCTAAGCTTAAACATCATGAATTTTGGATAAAATAGGACCAAAACATTTTTAATGCACTATTTTAGTATAATAAGTATATTTATGGGGAATTTTGTGTAGAACAAGGGATAATCTTTTTTTTTGGTCAAGGGTACAAGGGATAATTTAAACTATATGATAAAGGAATTTCTCACCCACACACAACTATGATGTCGTGGGAATTTTAACATAATATCTCTAATTTGCAAGTTAAGCTCTTTTTTCATTAGGTTAGAGGTTTTAGAGGAACAATTTTATTATACAAACAAATCAACCTTTTTTTATTTTTCGGGTTTCAACTCTTTCTTGTCTCAATAAATTACTTTTTGCTGCGTCAACGGCACTTCATATTCAAATATTTTTGTTTGACCGAAAATTAGGACTCTTGCACTAAACAGAGGTGCATTGAATTCTAATTACTATTAAACCGGCTTTATACTGGAGCACCAACTGCCCATTAAACTTATATAAAAGAGAGCATGGACAAATTGCAAACAGATAACCCAAGTCTTAGTGCCCAAGAAAACGATGGGACAAAACAGGGTACAAAGTCTACGTGTCACAAAGGATGCCATAAATAAGCCTGCGAGGAATTGTCCATGTCATAATTTCACACATATCCTTTTCGGGAGTATCTCACAGCTTGCCTTCATCCCCAAGTCATAGTGACGACAAGCTTGCTTTATAGCCGCAACAAGGGGGCTTCCTAGGCTGACTGGCTGGCCGAAAACAGAGAAACCAAACTCGTTAAACGCCTCAAAACCTCGCTCAAGAGGCAAACACTAAACGCGTACTTAAACCCCAGATAAACCCCTTTATCAGTTTTTACACATAACAAGAAGGAAGCCTGAGAGAAGAGTAGAATAAGCAGACCCACAAAAAGAGAACAGGAAAGCAGACATCTTTCTGAGTTCCCATGACGTCTGAGGCTTCTGACGGGTGAGTTCTTTGAGGCATGTTTTCATTTCTTCTTTTATAATGGGTTTTCTTTCATCTTCCCCATCTGGGGTTTTTTGTTCGGTTCCTCTACTTTTCTTTCTCCATTATGATTGTGTACTATGAGAAATTGAAGTTTTGGAAAATTTTGAAGTCTTTTTTTCTAGGGGCCTGTAAATTTTTTCCATGTTGGTTGTTTAAAAGTTACAGAACCAACTTTGAATTTCATGAAACTTCGACCAGTCTAAAGAAAGTTCTAATTTTTTTTCTTTTTGGTACTTGTTTTCTTTCAGGGATAAAAAATTGTGCAAGAGACGTAATGGTTGTGATTCAATAGAGGACACTCTGGCTAAATGGAAGAATTACAATGACAGATTTGATTTTGCAAAAGATGGAGTGAAAAAGACTCGGAGGGCCCCATCTAAGGGGTCCAAAAAGGGGTGTATGAAAGGGAAAGGAGGGCCTGAGAACTCAGATTGCGTTTATAGAGGTGTTAGGCAGAGGACTTGGGGCAAGTGGGTAGCTGAAATTCGAGAACCAAATAATTCTAGTGGCGTGTCAAAGAAGAACAGTCGTCTTTGGCTTGGTACTTTCCCTACAGCCTATGATGCTGCTTTTGCTTATGATGAAGCTGCAAGGGCCATGTATGGTGGTTTGGCCAGGCTCAATTTTCCACAAAACACTATGAAATTGAAGGAGTATTCTAATTCTGTGTCTTCTGGAACAAATAAAACAACTAAAACAACATCATCATCATATGAGTCTTCAACAACATATAATAATGGGGATGAGGCAGGGGGATTGGACATGAGCAGCAAGTGTGCTATGGAAAGCTCTCGATTTGTGGTAGGCGAATCAAAGGAAAGATCTGACTTCTTTGAGGATTGTGTGCATAAAGAGCCAAAGCAAGAAACTGATTGTTCTGTGGGTTTTGCGACAGAGGATTCAGAGGTGTTAGATGCTACTCTAAGAGAAGCTAAAGATGTGAAATGCGAATTGGAAACTGAGTATGAGCTTGCCAGAAATGATGCTGAAGAAACAAGTGTTTTTCAAACCGGGAGTTATGAAAGCTTCAACCATAGGCCTGATTACTTGCATAATGAGCTACAGGTTGTGAATCTTGATTCAGTACCTGATTACTTAAATAATGAGCTTGTAGATGCGGAATGCAATAGAAGAAATGGTTGCAACCCTTCAGAGGATGTTAATGTTGAGAAACCGGTAACGAGCGAAGCCATGGAGAAAGAATTTCCCATGATTCTGGAATCCGGAAGTCACAATGGCCTAGATGATAGCTGCCACTATATGCATAATGAGCAGATGAATGTGGCCAGCAATCTGGTAACAGCCGATTTTGAGCCATCTAACGATGTTGAAATTAAGGGATCAATGACGGATCAAGAATTGCAGGGAGGTCTTGTAGAAACTACGAACTTAAATGGCCATAATGGCTTCATAGATGGTTATGCTTGCTTAGATGACATTAGGCCTTCAAATGATATTGTAATGCAGGAGAACAGACTTGCCAACTTGCATAATTGGTCTGTAGAAGAATCATACGGCATTGATGCTCAGAACCAACAATGGGGAAGGCTGCCTAATCTCCCTAACCAATTACAGACGCAACCACAGGTTAACATACCAGGAAGCTTGGCTCATATAGAGGAAGCAAGTTTAGGCATCGATTTCGATGTAGATTTGTTCAGGCAAAATTATGATTCGGGTGTATTAGAAGAGCAGGTGTTTCATGGTTCATGGTTCCCTTACTCTTAGTTGAGACTAGCCGAATTGGATGCTTGTTGATATTGTAGTTTATGTTTCTACAAAGGAGGTTTAATCAACGACGTGCGTTTTGGTATTCTGTGCTGCAGTGCTTGTGATTCATGTTCATGCAGACTTGCAGAAGGATTCTGAGATTTTCTTTGGATCAAGGATCAAACTAAGTGAATTAGCTGTGTATTTTGTTGCAGGGAAAAGAAAAAAACAAGTCTCCATCTTCCATTGTGATGGAACTTGTCTTTTCATTTTGTAAACATTTTGTAGGTGTCAACATGATTCTCTTAATAATATCATATTATCTCCTTTGGCCACCACGCTTTGGTTTGGTTTTGTTTGGTTGATATTAAAGTTGCCTCCTGTACGTGTTTTAACAAACATATCCTGAGCCACGCTAATTGAAATTTTCGTAGTCTTTCAATAACAAAAAGACTATTCTCTCCTTTCCTTACAATAAAACTGTTCATAAATCATCTGATATTATTTTGTCACAAATGGTTGCCTTTTTTCCTTGAGAAAATGTATATATCTGAGACATTTTGGGGGCTACAGTTGTGAGTAACATGAACAGCATTAATTTATATACAAAATTCAAAAAGCCCCTAAACTACAAGAACCTGGTTAAGTATGGAAGGGAAGAAATCTTGGTTTGGAACTCTGATCAACTTCTGCGTCCTTCGCATACTAAATCCAGTGAGTAGCCAGAAGCTCAATAAAAGCCACCTTCTTGTTGATCTGGCCGGTCTTAGTAATTGGATAGGCCCTTGACCACCAGAACAAAACCCATGTCATCACTGGAGCAGAGACAACAGGTTACTCCATCAGCATCAAACCTTGGAGCAGTTACTTGTGTTCGAAATCCCCTGATTAGTTTGTGTTCTCCTTTACTAGGAGATTGAGCCTATGTCACACTAACTTTCCAGCTTCCTCTTATCCCAGACCAATTTCCATGGTCCACTCTTTGTGCCCAACCTGGAGTAGAATAATATTTATCAGGGAGAAATCAAGTTGCACATATTTGCAGCTTTTGATAGCCAGAGAAAACTATAGTGAAGTGAGATGCATTAGACTCTTATGACCGTTTAGCCTAGAGAAAACTAGGCGTTCCTCAACCTAATGTGTGACTTGAGTTCATACAGAAATTTATTTACCTCCACATTCCAGCTATTACACGCAATGCCATGAAGAGGAACAACCCAGTCCAGACTCCAGCAAGGCCAAAAGCAGGAGAAGCAACAAGAATGAAGATTGAAGAAATCAGTCCTACAAGTACCTACTCATGAAAAGAAAAAGAGAGATGAGAGAACAATATATAGTATAACTGATTACCGTTCATGATAGGATCAGGGAATACCATCGAATAGGAAGCATATCCAAAATCTGAAACTCCATAGTACAGTCCGTCAAGAACAAATGCTAGAGAATTTATTGGCTGAGATCCAGCAACAAACTGAAAAACAGTGTCCACATCAGGTACATAGGTTTCCAACATGTAAACTATTCAGATATGAAGTTCCTTACCAATATACCAGACCATGCAATTGCAAGAACTTGTGGATCTGTGCTGAATAAGCTAGAAAACGGTTTAAAACTGATGAACAATATAACTGCCAAACCAGTTCCCATCACTAGGCCAAGCTGTTTGAAATTCAAAGAACAGTAAATGGAGATTTGGGTTAGCCATGGTATCGATGCCATAAAAGAGGTGGAGGAAAAAGAGAATATCAATCAACGATGAGAATGAAACAGTTAAAAAGAGAAGAATTTCAACCTGTAGAACTCTATATATAACTCGGCGTGCTTGGTCATAATTTTGTTGGGAGTAACCACTGGCAAGAAGTGTCTGAAGAAACAACATCACAATGATAATTTTTTTCAATTCATTCTGTGTAATTTGATCACATATGCGATATGACACTTGTAAAGTCAAGAAAGTCACACCTGACCAGCAAGTGCTAAGGCGTCTGTAAGCAAAGATATTGCCAACCAAACTTGGATGCAAATCTGATGACCAGCCATAGGTATAGGGCCCTCTCTAGCTGCCACAGATGTGGCTAGTGTCGTAGTTAAAACCACTGCTAAGCTTCTGCCAATAAGAAGACCCCCTGCAAAATAGAACAAACATATTTAGAAATTGAAGAAAACATCTCTATAGTCTCCATTTTATAAGCAAGTGTTTAAAAAAACCTACCAGATTGAAGGTAACCTATGATTCTTCTCCCATCAATATAAGAAGGGACAAGGAACACTTTGCTATTCAACTTCCACAGAAGAATAGCAGCGATCAAATACCTTGCAAGAAATAGACATAAAAAGTTCTGTTATAGAGAAAATTTGACAAAATTTTATAATAGGAACATCAAAATCAAAATACAACCAGTATAATTAAGTTTACCACATCATTGACGTACTCAGAAATCACCGTAGCAATAGCGGCACCGCGAATTCCAAAATTGAAAAAAAATATCAATATCCCATCCAATATAGCATTAAGTACGTTGCCAGCAACTGAGATTAAAAAAAAGGGGGGGGGGGGGGAAAAAAAGCAGACTTGGTCATTTAATCAGCTAGAAAATATTTATAAAAGATATGTCCAGGACAAGGCAACTCATAGTAAGTTTACCAACGGCATACAGAGGTGTCTTCGTGTCCTTAAATCCACGAAATGTGCCTTGTGCAGCAAGTGCAATTACAATGGGTGGAGCACCAAATGCCCTTAGGGCAAGAAATTGCTCGGCAGGTATTCGCATGGGTGAATCCTATAACAATAGCAAACCTCAATTAAAAACTACAGAAACATCATCAGTCAGTTTCATAATGCATAAATAATACACATCCCACAGTTAAAATTTTTGCCTAACTACATATGCTAATCCTTCTCTTCCATCCTTATCAGACTTTCATTTAACACAGTGATAAAGTCTATATTTTGCAGAAAATGACTAAAAATGTTTGCTGTATACTAGTAAAAATGCCACAGGAAAAACTAACTAAACAAATAAAGAAATTAAGATATATAATAATATAGCATTCATCACATAAGCTCATAGTTGGTTAAGTATGACATACAGCAGGTATACCCATGACATTCATCAACACACCCGACCCAAGAAAAAGTGCAACAGCTTCAGCAATGCCAATGGTGGCAGCAAGAGCCAACGAAGTTGATACCGAGGGAAGGAGCTTCTTGCTTTGGCTATCACCCTGGCAATCTTTTTATAAAAAATAATAAAAAAACACACACACATTTTTTTATTAAAGCAATGAACAAAAAACAACAAATATGCAAGGCTTCCTAGAGGAATTAATAATTACCATCAGGACCAATTGAATTTGAACTATCCTCGGCCTTAATAGCCAATGCCTGCTCTTCAGCAACAAAAGATGTGGTGATGTTGAGCAATGGAACGTTAAACAATTTAGAAACTAAGTTGAATACTGAAGCAGACACCCCAACTGCTGCCAATTCAACAGACCCTACACAACACAAAAAACATACACACACACAAACACAATACTATTACTATTAATTAAAAAACATGCTCAATCCTTTATTAATTAAGCAACACCAAAGAAAAAAGCTTTACCCAAATGCCCAACAAAGGCTGTGTCAACCAAAGAGGTGATGGGGTCAGCAGCCAGAGCCAGAGCTGCAGGCAAAGCAATTGACAAAATGTCCACCGCAATCCCATCAAAAATAAAACTTTCATCTCTGCAATTGTGTATTCAAAATTCAAAATTACAATCTTACAAAAACAAACAGAACACCAAAACTGGTCTCTCATGAATTTGCAATTGGGTACATAGCATAAGATTACAATCTAATTTACCTTAAACGGCGAAGCCGATTGAAGAAGGAGTCGAAATAAGACAATTTGGAAGGTGGGTTTGGGCCGGGGCGATTGGTCCGTTTAGGAGTGACAATGGGCTTTGGTTCTTCCGACGAGCTTTGCAGTGAAGTGTTGGAGTTTTTGGGAGACGATGACTTGAGGAGGGTCCGGAGACCAATGGAACGTTTTGGGTTTCTGATCAGTGCTTGTGTTTTAGAAAATGGTAGGTTGGTTTTTGAAGAATAAATACAGAGAAGGTGGTGTGAGAGACCACTCGCCATTTCAAATTTCTTAAACAGAAAAAACGAAGACTCTTTTTATGAAGAAACAGTGTGTAATGTTGAGGAAGGCCTGCAACCATATGTTTCTGTGTTGTTTTATCTTATTTACGATTTTAACGGTTAGATTTGGCGCTCATGAAAATATCTCTTGTTGGGCCTAACGGGCCTACGGCGCGGCTAAAAAGTATATGGTTGCCATGAATTGAAGCCCAATGGGTCATGAAATTAGCCATGCTATTTTTCCTTTTTCTTTTTTGGCCTTTGTTTTGCTTTTATACTATTTTAGCTTTGGGGCATAATCTTCAAGTTTGTTCCTTACACATAATTTTTGATACAAGCCATAAGAGGGGAGGGGGTATTTGAACACATGATTTCTGGTGCCTAGATAACTGTTGTTAGAGTATCTCCAGCAGAGTTGCTATACTCTGATCCTTAGTCATGTTGGCTAAAATGAGGGCAAAATGCAACTCTAACAGACTTGTTATCTAACTTTCTATTTTGTGGAACTCTCTATTTAAGTTTGGTGGTTCTCTACATTTATAGGAGGGCCTCCTCTCTCACTTTTTAATTTTTTTAATGAACTTTTAAATTAGAGAGGAAGTGAGAGAAATAATACAATATTAGAAATTAACCAAAATAAAGAACATTACTAAAAAAATACTTTTTAAGTAATTTGCTAAAATGACTTTCTAGCTATTTTAGCTATAAAACCCTTACTTTTTCCTATGCATTTAAGTAAGATTGGTAGGTCCATAAGTAAAATTGATTTCTTATCCAGTACAACGCATCAAAAGAAGTACTTTCCCCTCATAATTCCACCTTGTGGTACATTAAGTCAAACTTGAAAAGGTAGATTGGACAAGTGAAGCTTATTTATAAGCTCTCAAATTAGCTAAAAAACTTGTTTGAAACGGAAATAGCACTGACTGTTTTACTATTCCCGATTAATCGAAATTATTACTCGTGGCATACTGTGATTGGCCATGAATAACAAAATAGTGATATCTCCGTTTCATATAAGTGTTTCACAGGGTAAAAATCTGCTTGACCAAAGAGTCTCGGCTACTAATTCTGTTCATGGTTGGCCCTCATCTCCATCCTCTCATTCATTCCCGATATTGCAATAACCTGCAATCATTGAGCCCAAAGTAGATAACCCTTTGATGTTTTGAGACAAATAACACAACAATTAGTAATGACATTGCAGTTTTTAACCCAACACAGCACCACAGCTCTCTATTTGATTAGGAAAATCAAAAGCTACCTGGCAAGTCTCAAGTCACACTAAAATCCATGTTTGCACAAAAAGCAATTTTCTGATTTCTAAATGTGAAGAGCAGTTTTAGCCAAAAAATCCAACATAGGAACAACAGAATCCTTGGAAAGAAAAGGTGGAAAATAAAATAAAAATTAAAGCAAGTCATGAGTAAATGAATGATATTTTGGTGGAAGCAGCAAGCAAAGGAAGTGTGGAAACTATTTATACCTGAAATGGAAAAATAATAATATCTAAACGTACGAAAATGGACCAACCTTTTAGCTAAAGTTTAGGTAAATGAAAGAGAAATATCTGAGACCCTGACTTATAACATCACCAGGTTGGAAGTGGTCAACATCCTTCGCCCGACCTTAACATGTGACTATGGATAAGTTCTTCAATATCTCATGTCGTTTTTTGGTATATTTTATCTACTTTTAAAGTCTCACAACGGGTATACAAGGAAAGGAAGCAAATGTGAGAAAATGTGTTTTTTTTCCTTCTGGTTCTGGGTAAGCTTCAAGAAAGATGTAGCTTCTAAACAAAGAGAGATTTAAACTGAGCAAGATTGATGTAAAGGAAGAGAGAAAAATGAACTCCAAAACCAACTGGCCTCATCATTTTAAACAAACAGCTAGCAAAACACAAAATTAACATAAAACCAAACTGATTCTGCAGATGTTTCATCTTTCAAGCAGCGCACATACATATATACTTACAAGGCCACAAGCTTCAATTTCTTGGCTTGGCTGCAAAGAAGAGAGAGAGAGAGAGAGAGAGAGAGAGAGAGAGAGAGAGAGAAGAAGAAGCCATGAAACTCAGGATGGATAGCGCAATACATGATCTAAAACCAAACCAAGAATGGCGCTATCCCTCCTGAGCTTAACAGATTCTTCCATACTGTTTAAAAACCATGACCAACAAGAAGATGCCTTTTAGCCCTTTTGGTAAAGAGAAGCAGCAGAGTAACTTAAATGCTTCTGAAATCTGATTATGAGACTTATGAGAAGGGCAGCACCAATATTTATAGCAGCTGAGGAGCTAAAACGAGGGTACGTGGGAAAATATACAAAAATTATGCAAAATTACAAAACGTCATTAAAATTTAAAAAACTTGACAAATTCATGTCTTCCTCTTAAAATACGTACGGTGTTTTGTGCATGTACTTGAAGACTTATGAATTGATTGGTATCCATTATCAAACTCTAAACTAGTTTTAATTACTTATTTGTCCATTAACATATTATATTTCTACTTTTGTCTTTCTATTTTGGGATATTTATGTAATGGAGCTGCGTGTAGAGGCACAATTTAGGAATTTCACCACCAAAAATTTAGGAGGGTTTCCTAATTATTTGGTTTCGGTGTCGGTCTGAGAAACTTTATGTCACAACAAACGACATGTGTTGCGTTGCATTGCATGCGTCAATCAAATGCATTATGCATGCATGAACATGAAATGAAATGCATAACATATTTAACATTAACATAAGGTTTTTTGGTAATCTCAAATTAAAAAGAAATTGGATGATGAAAAATAAATAAATAAATAAAAGAGTTGTGGTCTTTAGAGTTTGGTCACTCCTGGGAGAGTGAGTAAGTGCCTTGGAAATTGCAGAGTCCTGACTTTCATTTTCTGCTACCCGGAGTCCCAGGCAAGGGGCTTCCTCCTTTCCTCCCTAAACCTTACTTTTACTGCATGCCCAGAGAGAAGTGGTCAGAAATTCCAGACTCCCCTTCACCCTCCCCGATGCACATTCTTCCCTAAAATGCCCTCCAAGGACTCGGCTCCCTCTAACTTCTTGGAGGGTAGTTTGGTCATACTCTTACTTTTTGTCATCATGCTCTTGGGCTACGAAATTGATGACGGGACCCTGCCATGCTCTGCTGCACCACGCACTCTTCACTGGTTTTTAGTCTTTTGGATTGCTGAATTCACTCATCATCAATCATGATGCCACCCACGACAAAGTCAAAGATCCCAACAAATATTATTTGACCATACCTCATCATATCACCGTTATTCTCAATTTTTAATAATTAATCAATCCCGTCAAAAGCTCAAAATAATTGCACGCATGTATTTGAAATATACTTAACATAATTCAAATTCAACTAATACTAAAGAAATGTATTATGTGAATCACATGAATAAACAGTTCACAACTCACGAATCACGTGACTTAACATTCTTCATAGTTGGTAATTCGCGAATCACATTACTTTAACATTCTTCTGATTTGGAATGCATGTTAGGCCTATGTTAGGTTGCTTGAATTGGGGGGTTGGGACTTGAAGACTTGAGGAGATCCGTATCCACTAGATTTGACAACCTCTTTTATAGACTTCTTCTTTTGATAGATTCTGCACACATGCCATTTTCAATGTATGATTGCGAGGACAAATCAAGATCCTAATTATGTTATTTTCTTCTAAGTACTCCATCCTCTCCTCTTCCTTTCCATTGCGAAAAAAATGAAAGAAACATTTCACCTTCTAGTTTTGGTTTGGACCAGCCATCCTTTTGATTTCAATTGGACCAAAAGAGAACTGTTAGATTTGCACATGTTTATCTCCTCTACTTTGAACTAAATTCTCCCCCCACGTGTCCCGCTCTCATCCTTATTATATCTCATCATTCTCCTATTATTTTTTCTCCCAATCATTCTAATCTCCTAGTAATTAAGTTGCAAATATTCTCTCTTGTTAAAAAGGGTTGCTTAAACAAATCTGGTAGGGCCATGAAATTGTCAGTAAAATGATGAATTTAGGTTTGTGGCTCGGTGAGGCCATATCACTGAGAGATTGCAGGGGCCAGTCTTAGTGAAGAGATCCGGTGGTGGTGGTGGCCATTTCTGGATCAATAATCGGCCATCAATGTGGGCAACTGGGACCATATAGATCTCTATCTCATGATACAGCTAATTCAAAGTGTTTCAATGGGTCAGCACCAAATTACAACTAGATTCATATTATAACTAAGTCCTATTACGGGTGGGTGACGTTCTATTATCAGATAAATATTTAAGTTCGATGGTAAAACATTTCACTCTGAAAAATAAACTATAGTTTGACAAGTCAAGGGGCAGTGCTTGAGATTAAAATTTATAGTAAGGAGAATCTTTTGCTTGATCCCGTAAAAGAGGTGATCACCTTCTTCCCATGGCTGGAACGGACAAACGAAGGGGCCCTAAAAACAATGAGTCAAAAAAGTCAAAGCGGAGATCAAGCTATATTTCATATAAAATAGCGTGTGGGGGTGGGGCCCAACAAGCCCCAAGATTTGTTGTTGTTGGCCATTGGCAAGCCAGAAGTATAGGGTTTAGGCGGTGTACAATATTAATATTAATATTGATATTGATATTAATGTAGGGTGATGGGCTGTCTTCGCATGAGCAATGCAGCCAACGCCATAAGCGGATCAGGCGCCCTATCTTCCTGTCAAAGTTATGAATATATGGCTCCTCCACACCTGCCTCGGCATGCATCCATGCATCCATGCATGGCAATCATGTTGTGAATGTGTGCAGTGCGCACAGATGATCCGGTACTAAAGACAGTGAGCATGAGATGAACTGTACAAAATTCACACTAGTTACTAGTTTTGGCTTTCGAATTTATTACTTCATATGCGTACTAGTACACGACTAGTTATGTTTATGAGTATTTGTTCGCATTTATCTTGTAATTTTTGCTTCAGTTATTTGTAAGAGGGGTTATTAGTTCTATTAGTCCTTGAATTTTGACCCGATTTGCATTTGGATTTCTAAATTTTCAAAATTATTCCCGTGGTTCTTCAATTTCAATTTCGTTAGAACAAATAGTTCTGCCGTCAATTTTGTTATTTTTTCTGTTAAATTTGAGTATGTGCATGTCACATGGTTTACTATTGAGGGTCAAAATTGGAAATTGTTGGGGTCAATTATATTTAGGTGTAATAAAATATTCATATAATTTTGCTGGGGTCAATTATTTTGCTAAGGTGGATACCACATGGATTAAATAAATAAATAAATAAATGTATAAATTTAAATTATTTTGCTAAGGTGGAGGCCAGGAGCTTGGGACCGGTTGCTATTGGCAGTGGGCCATAAGGACGATGACTGGGGTTGGGACCCAGGGTGCCATGGAGAATGGTTGGGCCATTGGGAGGCTGAGGGTTGCTGCTGCCAGTTGTTAGCTCAGGCGAGATTGGACTGCTATTGCCAACCACGGTAGGGGCCAGGGGAGCCATTGGAAGACCACGGTTGGAATTGATGCTGCTGCGAGTTCCAACCCCGACTTCGCAGTTGCGACCGCCATGACCACTGTTGCTGCCATGTCCAGTGCCACGATTAAAAGAGCCACCACAATGAGAGAAAAATGGTTGAAACTGAGTGGCCATGAGAGCCATGGGTTGACTGGTGTGAACAGGATTGGTGCGAGGAGTCTGAGCTTCATAAGAGAGCAATCGAGCATGCAGGTCAGCAAAATCAGGAAGATGAGGAAAATTTAAAAGAGCGGTTACCAGCATTTTGTAACCAATACCCAAGCCACAAAGAACGCCAATGACGAGATCCTTACTAGAGACGAGCTCATTGATGGCAACAAGAGAGTCCACAATAGATTTGGTTTGACGAAGGTATTGGTCCACAGTTTGTGTTCCCTTTTGCATGTCCATTAGTTGAAAACGGAGGATTGATTCACTAGTTGTAAGCAATCCCAAATTACTTTTGAGGAGTCACAGCCAATGGTGAGAGACAACAGTGATTCAGATAGAGTGCTAGTGAGGTAACTGACAATGAGTTGGTCTTGTTGAAACCATGTTTCATAGGCAGGATTAGGTTGAGAAGGAACAGGTGCTTGAGTAGGAGAGGGTGCGGGTAGGGGCAAAAAGGGAGAAGGTTAAAGAGGAGCCATCAACATATTTCCACAAGCCGTGGCCAATGAGAAAAGGTTTTATTTGACGAAGCCAGAGGAGGTAGTTGGTGTCGGTGAGCTTGATGAAATGGGAGGAGTAGGGACCAAGAAGAGAGGAGGAGGAAGATGGAGAGGCCATGACGGTTCGGCTGGAGAGAGAGAGAGAGAGAGAGAGAGAGAGAGAGAGAGGGAAGAAGCTATCGCTTGGAAGAGAAAGGGATCGTTTAGGCTAATACCATGTAAGAGTTTTAATTCAAGTTGTATTCAAGTTATAATTGCACAATAAAGATATAAATGGTAAAAGCCTTGAATGGCAATAAATACAAAACATTTGGAGAGCAAGTCAACAATTGTGATTAAGAAGAATTCGGTTAAGATTCTTCTTCGTTGATGAGTGTGTGTGGTTTAACATTATTAATCACATACGCGCACGTGGACGACTGTAACGTATCTCATCTCATCCACATATCTCTATTATGTGAGTGAATGTTTGTACAATAATGAATTGTGAAGGGTTGAAGGCCTTGTAGCTATCTCCTAAGAAAACTCCACTATCTTCCCAAACTACCCTTAAATACACCACAAGCTGAAAGAATAAGATTTTAGAGTTTTTCTATTTAAACCCCACACTTTTCTTTGTTCACCCCAATACTTAAATCATTAAACAATATTTGTAGTATACATGAGATTTTGTTGTTTTCACAATGTTGTTTTTATCATATGATTAAAAAGGTTAACTAATCAGACAAAGAGTGTGAAAAGAAATAGAGGCTAGGCAACGTTTAATGAAGGAGAAGACTCCTGTATTTTCACATATAAAAGATGAATACATTATATAGTAATATAGGGCTGGGCTAGGCTATACAAGGCAAGTGACGTAATTACAAAGAATCAAGATCCTATAATCAAGACCTATACAAGGTAACTAAATCCCAATAATCTGTGACATGATTTCCATATTGTCTCCACATAATCTGTGATATGATTTGCTTATTTCAACACTCCCCCTCAAGTTGGAACATGGATATTGTGCATGCCCAACTTGCGGCAATGAGCTTGAAACATGAGTTTACCAAGTGCTTTGGTAAACAATTCTGCAACCTGATGTTTAGATGGTGTGAAATGAGTTGCGATAAGCCTAGCTTGAATTTTTTCTCAAATTATATGACAGTCTAGCTCTATGTGCTTGGTACGTTCGTGAAAGATAGGATTAGCCGCAATGTGTAGCACGGCCTGATTATCACAGTGAACTCGAGCAGGTGTAGTATGAAGGACTCAAAGATCTTGTAGCAGAAAGTGTAGCCATGTGAGTTCATAGGTAATTGTTGCCATTGATCTATACTCTGCTTCCGCAGAAGATCGTGATATTGTATGCTGCTTCTTGGTCTTCCAAGATATCAAGGAGTTACCTAAGAAGATGCAGTATCTTGTAAGGGAACGCCTTGTTGTAGGACATGACGCCCACGAGGCATCACAATAACCTCGTAGCTGCAAAGAATTGTTGGATGGAAATATTAATCCTTGGCCTATTAACCCCTTCAAATATTGCAACACACGCATGGCTGCTGCAAGATGTGTTTCCGTGGTTGGCTCATGAATGACTGAGGACTTGTGCAGGATATGAAATGTCAGGCCTTGTTATTGTGAGATAGATGAGACGCCCCACAATTCTTCTATAACGAGTGGGGTCTTTCAACTATTCTCCTTCTGTCGACTGTAATTTGAAGTCTTGTTCCATGGGAAAATCCAGGACAAGCCCCTAACAAACCAACATCATCCAATGTGTCTAAAATATACTTTCTCTGAAATGGAGATGCATTCCTTGGAGCGAGCTACTTCAATTCTGAGGAAATATTTTAGCAAACCAAGGTCTTTGATCCAAAATTGATGATGGAGAAAGTCCTTTAAGTGTTGTAAGGAAGTAGGATCATTTCCGATTATGATCATATCATCAACATAGACCAATACCACAATGATGGATTTACCTTTTACACGAGTGAACATAGAGTAATCAGCCCTTGATTGCTAAAAACTAGCATGTTGAATAGCTATGGAAAATTTGGAAAACCACTGTCGTGAAGCTTGCTTTAAGCCATATAAAGATTTCCGAGTCAACAAACCAAGTGCTCCCCCTGCGACGAAGGCCAGGGGGGGTAACAAGTAAACCTCTTCCTCCAAATCACCATGGAGAAAAGCATTCTGGACGTCTAGTCGATGAAGAGGCCAAGTGTGATGGGCAGCCACTGCTAATAAACATCGAACAATGGCCAATTTGGCCACTGGGGCAAAAGTCTCGTAATAATCCAAGCCTTCAGTTTGGGTGTAGCCTTTGGCTACTAGCCGCGCCTTATAGCGCTCAACAGAGCCATCTAATTTATGCTTGATTTTGTAAACCTAGCAGCTCCCAATAGCTCGTTTGCCAGGAGGTAGTGGGGTGAGAGTCCATGTATGATTTTGTTCAAGAGCTTGCAATTCAGCTGCCATGGCGTCACGCCACTTGGGATCAAGGTTAGCATGTGCAAAAGAAGTGGGTTCGACACGAGTAGTAGTAATATTATGCAGAAAAGAGCGATATGATGAAGATAAATGAGAAGAAGAGAGATATTTGGAGAGAGGATAGCGAGTACTTGACACCGAAGAAGACGATAGAGTGGGAGTAGGAGCAGTCACCAGTGAGCATGTGTAGTTGAGAAGACGTACGTTGGGTTGCCTAGAACGAGTGCTGCATCGAAGTGCTGGAAAAGAAGAAGTTGAGATGGGATTATCGGAGGATGTTAAAGGAGCAAGCACTACTACAAAAAAACGAAATAGATGACAGGGATCACAGTCGTTGTAATGCTTTGAAAACCGTCGTAAATCGACCGCCATCTTTTTGGGTGTCAAACTACGACGGGTTTTCACCGTCGTTGTTTATCTGAAAACGACGGTTTTTAAAGAAAATCGTCGTTGTTTAGAGGTAAATATCATTAATTGTAGGAGGAAAGACGACGGTTTTATAAAAACCGTCGTGTATTGTAGCTTAAGATGACCCTTTTTTTATTTATAAAAACCGTCATCTTTACATCTAATAGACGACCCTTTTTTAAAAACCGTCATCTTTACATATAATAGACGACCTTTTTTTTAAAAAACCGTCATTTTTACATATAATAGATGACCATTTTTTTAAAAACCGTCGTTGATTATCTGTAAAGACCATGATTTATTATGAAAATCGTCGTCTAATAAGTTCCCAAACTGCTACATTTTAGTTCCTTTTGATTTCATATGATGCTATACAACGATTTTAACTGGAAAACCAACCATAATGCTTTATTAATGAATATATACACTCAAAAATAGTTTATTTCATAAAACTTGAAGATTCAATAGTTATTACATAGTTAACCAATCTTTATTCTACAACAAACATAATTCCTACCAATTAAGTAGTATAATCTTTTCCTAACAAGACCTACGTACTCCTAATCCAAGCCTTCCTCATCCAAACGACAAATGATGCACAACTGAAGTCTCTTCCATCATCCCTGTAAATAAATCAAAATGACAAAGAGAGAAAAAAAGCTAAGATTATAAACATATAAAATTAGGTGGAAGAGAAATTTTACCATTGGACCATATTTCCATAGAAAACTTGTAAAATGAGCATAAAAAAGACCATCGAGAACCTGCAAAAGGAAAAATATATAAAGAAAAGATGGTGAAGAGAGAAGGTAACAAATTTTCAACAACAAAAAAACATACGACTCACATAGAAAACCTGCAAAAGAAAAAGTTATAAATCTACAAGCTTCCTCCTCATCTTCTAAGAACCAAATCAGAAAATCTAAAAAGAAACTAGAAATAAAAATAATATGTAAACAAACCAGACAAATCAAGAGAGACAGAAAATCTGAAATCATGGAGACAAAGAACATACCAGAAACGCAAAGAGACTAATCCAGAATTCACTAGCAAGCTATGGAAGGGTATTGAGAGATTAGGTCACTTTCAAATCAAACCTTTCATGAGGGTGTTTTAGAAAGCTCATGAGGGTTTCAAGGAGGAAGAGATAAGGTTTTCAGAGATGGGGGAAAATATGAAAATTTGTCAAGCGCGAATTCACTTAAGCAGCCTTTTTTTAGCGTATTTTAAAAGACGATGCTTGTTAATGAGAGATAAGGTTTTCAAAGACGGGGGAAAATTTAAAAATTTGTCGAGCGCGAATTCACTTAAGCGGCCTTTTTTTAGCGTGTTTTAAAAGACAACGTTTTTTTTTTAAAAACCGTCATCTTTACATATAATAGACGACCATTTTTTAAGAAAACCGTCGTCTTTACATATAATAGACGACCCTTTTAAAAAAAAACCTTCATCTTTACTTCACAATAGACGACCCTTTTTAAAAGAAAACCGTCATCTTTACATATAAAAGACGACTTTTTTTTAAAAAAACCGTCATCTTTACTTCACAATAGACGACCCTTTTTAAAAGAAAACCGTTGTCTTTATATATAATAGACGACCCTTTAAAAAAAAAACTGTCGTCTTTACTTCACAATAGACGACCCTTTTTAAAAGAAAATCGTCGTCTTTACATATAATAGACGATCCTTTTAAAAAAAACCGTCATCTTTACTTCACAATAGACGACCCTTTTTAAAAGAAAACCGTCGTCTTTATATATAATAGACGACCTTTTAAATAAATAAAAACCGTCGTCTTTTCTTCACAATAGACGACCATTTTTAAAAGAAAACCGTCGTCTTTACATATAATAAACGATCCTTTTTAAAAAAACCGTCATCTTTACTTCACAATAGACGATCCTTTTTTTAAAAAAAAAACCGTCATCTTTACATACAATAGAATACCTTTTTTTTTTTTTTTTAAACGGTCATATTTACATATAATAGACGACAGTTCTTTAAAAACAACCATGTCTTTACCAAAAAAAGGACACTTGATTTTTAAAAGACGATACTTGTCATACCTGTTGTCGTTGTTTTTTGGTCAGATTTTAACTCTTAAGAAAATCTTTTTAATAAGACGACGCTTTTTTATTTGTGTGCGTCGTTATAAAAAAATATTCAACAGTACCTCTGTTTTTTAGTTGTTTAAGTCACTTATCCACAACAGTTTTTTGTTACTGTCGTCTTTTTAAACACAACGACAGTTTTTTGTTCTACCGTCGTCTTTTTCTAGTCGTCTTTTTCACTTTTTGTAGTAGTGAAGGGTTGCTGGTGGATTAACGACAGACTCAAAGATGATGTCAAGATCTGTGTTGAGGTTGGCATTGGGACATGTATCGGAAGGATGGTGATAGGTATCTGAGGAGAGGGAAACTTTTTCTTAGGAGGATTTAGTTGTTTCCGAGGTGATGATAGGCTGCTCGAAAGTGGCATTAGGAGGAAATGGGTCATGTGGGTGGGATGGCAAAAACTGGGCCGTGAGGGAGTGTTGTTTGGGTGTGCTGAGAATTTATGGAAAATGGGAATATGTGTTCATGGAAGACCACGTCGCGATTGGAGAAGAATTGGTGAGTTGCGAGGTCATATAAATGATAAGCTTTCTGGCCTGGGGGATAGCCAACAAAGATACAACGTCGAGCCCGCGCATCAAATTTGTGGAGGGAATTTATTTGCGAGGTCATATAATGATATAAGCTGTGGTAAGGATACTCTCTCCCCAAAACTTGAGGGGAACTTGTTCTTGAAAACATAAAGCACGGGCACTAGTGAGAAGATGGCGATGTTTGCGTTCCACAACCCCATTTTGTTGGGGGGTGTGTGAACAAGAATGTTGCCATAGTGTGCCCATTTGAGCAAAGAAAGAACGCATGGATAGGAATTCTGCACCATTGTCACTACGCACCTGTTGAATGTCGCAATGAATTTGAGTTTTAACATAGGCAAAAAAAAGTTTGATCTTTTCTTGTGCCTCAGATTTAAGATTCATGAGGAACAACCATGTGAAACGTGAATAGTCATCTACGATAGTCAAAAAATATTGAGCACCTGAGCTAGTGGGTAATCAATGAGGACCCCATATATCGCACTGAAATTAACTCAAAACGTTTATTGGTTGAAATTGAACTTAGAGAAAATGGTAATCTGGTCTGTTTGGCAAGAGGACATACATCACATTGAGAATGAAAATTAAATGAAATGGAAGGGACTGTTTGAGATCAAACACGCATTGGACCAGTAGACAAGTGACCCAAGCGTTTATGCCAAAGATCAGAAGTGGAGGACAACGCAGCAGCCGCTATTCTGGGGACCACGCTCACGAAGAAAATATTCGATGACCGGTACTAAATAGTACAAACCATCATGCTCCTTGTTCGATTCATTTTTACACATGATTTATCATGTTATTCACCTAATATTTTGAGTTAGTTCTTGACATTTTATAGCTTTTTACTTCCTTTTTGTGTTTTAATAGGTTTTACCTTGGTTAGAATGAAAATGAGCTAAAAGTGCATTATTGGTTATAAATTCTGATTTTGTTCATTTTCGTAGGTCAACTTTGTGACCTTGGATCAGCATGCTCTGGTGCTTGGATGAGGTGAAGATCTTCATGAAACTTGTTCTAATGGATGTTGACTACAACATATCCAAATTTGAGCTCCATTGGACAAGTATAGCCTATCCAACTGATCCAGCATGTTACCACAACTCTGAAAATCTGCTTTGGGCCAATTTTACCTCCACTTGATGACATCTTATTTCTACTTGTTACAATGCCATTTGACAAAAATAAATTACTTTAGTTAAGTGGGATTTTCTGAGACAAATAGCATATTTGTGAAGACAAAAACACATCATGGCAAAGGGGACAAGGAAGAGACAAAGATTAAAGTGTCATGATAGAAAGGAGGAGATAGAGGGATGAAGAATGATGAGAGGCATCTTGCATCAGCTTTTGAACGTGGGAATTGAATTGGGCAGACCACTTGGGAGCTAGAGATCAGTTTTATTCATGCCATTTTTTTTATTTTTTTTTGCAAAGAGCTAGAGAGAGCAAGGAACAACCAAGGAGGGGGGAGAATGGCATAACAATTGGAGAGAACCTTGGGGAGCCTTGAGGCAAGGATCCAAGGGGTTGAAGATGCAATTCTCTTTCCCCTATTTGTTCTTAGTTTCTCTCATTTTATTTGTTTCTTGTAATTTCTTAGTTTCAATGTAACTTCTTATTTTTCTAGGGCTTTGGTTGAAGCCCTAAACATGATTACACTTTTGTTTTGATGTTTTGAGTTTATGAATTTTTAGATGTTGTTGATGGATCTCATTCACTAATTGAATCTTGTGATATGTGTTTGCTTCCTTTGATTGATCACCTTAGGTTGTATGCATGTAGCTAAAGTTGAGAAGTTGTGTAAGATACTCAAGAACATAATTTCTAATTATCAACAAATGATTGAACTTGTTTAAGTGAGCATCATGTGAATTGGTTTCTTGGCAACAATTGGTGAATTCCTCTTCACTAAAATAATCTATCCTTGATGTATGTTTTTCTTTGATTGATCACCTTTGAAAGCATGCTTCTTGAGGTTGTTGGGATTATGTGTATCCTCATGTTTTCCTAAGCAACAAATGGATGAAGTAAGAATCATCCATGTGAATTGGTCTCTTGAATGCCTAATATAAACATCACACTATTAGGGTTCTTGTGATGTTCATATTCTCTTTGAACTTAATGGGTTTTTCTTGTAATTGAATCGAAGTACTAAGCACACCTAGATTTGGTTGTAGGGAAGGCACAAGTATTGTAGCACTAACCCTGTACTTTACGTATATTAGAGAGAATCAATGCGTCTTGAGCAACTAATCCCGGTCTTGATTACGAATATCTTTATCAATATGTTTTTAGAGTTCACTACTTGAGTATCTATGAACATTGGTAGAATTGTTTAGGGTGGATTATGTTTATTTCCATAACTGTTTTTAACATTTGGTCCTCGCTAAGTTCTTTGTTTTCCTGTGCTGAATCCAACTATATAAAAAACATGAAATTTGAACAAACGGTTGGAAAGTTATAGGCCAAACACTGAACAGAGGTCGAAACTGAAAAACAGATAAACGAATCTGTCCAAATGGTGATAAACAGGTGATAACAAGGTGATACAGTGGTGATAAAAAGTGTTGTTTGTGTTTTTCTTTGGTTTCTTTTCTTTTACCTCTCTTTACTCATTTTTAGTTTCCAATTTGTTTTGTGCATGTGTGGTGTGTTAAATAAGTGTTCTTTACGTACTCAAATTAGAACTTGTAGGAAGCCGATAGTTCTTCGTGAGATTGAATCCCGTACTTACATAATTTATACCTCAATATATTCGTGCATTTGCGGGTATTTTTAATTGGTTGTTTGCACATTAATTTGTACCAGTTATTAATACAACACTCCTTCCCCAACCCAATCATCTTCTTCGATGTTAAATCCTGCATGATACAAAAAGTAGGGAAGAATGAGATAAGACAATGGAGATGACGAGTTAATTTCCTGACGGACATTAAATTGACTCGGACACCAGGAACACAAAGCACGTCTTCCAATTTTAGATGAGGAGTGATCTGAATAGAACCAAGACAAGAGATATGTGCCTATGAACCATTGGGCATGTTGACTGAAGAATTAGACAAGGTGGTTTTCTTAGGAATCAATTTGGGTGAAAAAGAAATGTGGTCTGTTGCACCGCTATCAATTATCCAAGAGTCATGTGATATACATGTAGCATTTGCAAAGGCTTGAATTTTACCATCACCTCGTAAAAAGGACTTGATCTGATTAACTTCTTGAGGGGTGAATTTCAGATCATTCAAAGTCTAAGTAACAGTTCCCTTTTGTGGTTCTTGGGTGGTGTTGTTGGCGCCCACACGCTTGTTCTTGTTGGGTGGCTTGACTGCCTTTCCATGTAGTTTGTGCCATGTTGGGAAACCATTAAGGTAGTAGCAGCGATCAACTGTATGGGTGTCACCATTACAGTGTGTGCAATGTAAATTCTTGTTGTCATCGTCGTGCACTTTGTGAGGCTGTTTGTTAGTACTCTTTGATGTGTTCATGGCATGAACGGAAACTGATTGTGCTATTCTCAATTATTTGTCGCTGTCTTTCTTCTTGCATGAGCATGGCATATGCCTTGCGCACCGTAGGTAAAGGAGACATTAGAAGCATCTGCATACGAACAGCCGAATAAGTATCATTTAGGCCCATAAGAAATTGAAGTACCTGTTCTTGTTGCTCTCTCAGCAAGCTCCTTCATGACACACTTACACGCTGGATTACATTGGCATGATGGCATGGGAAGATATGATCTCAACTCATCCCAAAGACCTTTAAGCATGTTGTAATATGTTGAAATAGACTGCTGGTACCTGTCGCATTTCAACAATTTCTCGCTTGATCTGAAAAATACGAGACACATTCCCTTCAGAAAAACGCTCTTTCAGATCTAACCAAACCTCAGCGACGGTGTTGGCATAAATTACAGTGTTAGCTAATGAAGGGCTAATGGAATTGAGAATCCAAGATTTAATCAACTGATTGCATCTCCTCCAAAAGAGATATTTGGCGCTGTTGTTGGCAGTGCCTTGATTGTGCCGTCAACGAAACCGAGTTTGTTTTTTGCTTCCAGGTTGATCAACATCGCCCGACTCCAAGTTGCATAATTGTCACCATCTAGAAGTTGCTTGACAAGGGTCAGACCTGTTTGATCCGCATGGTGTATGTAAAAGGGATCAGAGGCATCAATGGTCTCTGTATCTTGTGTGTTAGGCTTAACACCTAAAGGGCATTTCATGTGGGTTTTTTTTTTTATAATTTCAGCCCCTATTTTGGGTATATTACTAAAGCTCTCATATTACTATGTAATGTATTCATCTTTGATATATGAAAATACAGGAGTCTTCTCCTTCATTAAATGTCCCTAGCCTCTGTTTCTTTTCATGGTATCAGAGCACCATTCCTGGTGACTCACACACCTTTAACACCTTCTGCAAACACTTAGACATGGCTGGCGACGATGAAACACCAAAACCTTTGGGTGTGTAGGGCTGGGCTAGGCTATACAAGGCAAGTGACGTAATTACAAAGAATCAAGATCCTATAATCAAGACCTATACAAGGTAACTAAATCCCAATAATCTGTGACATGATTTGCATATTGTCTCCACATAATTTGTTATATGATTTGCATATTTCAACAGAGTGTGTGGTAGGGTTCAAACCGCAGACCACTGACATGCAAGTTAATACTATTTTTTACGGCACTAGACTCCATTAGTAATAGGATGTAGAGGAGTTTGTATTTTTCTAAAACTTAATATGAAGAGTAGTGGGTTGTGTGTATAGATAGATGTATTAGAGTTAAATATTAAGTTGAATGACATTTTTTGTCTTTTTACACAATAATAAAATGACGGCTTAATAATTTAAATATTGGGGTGAACAAAGAGAAATGCGGAGTTTAAATAGAAAATCTCTATAAACGCCTTGTAGCTCTCTCTCTCTCTCCATTTTATTTTACTTTGGAAACTGTTCCCATGCTGCTCGGAGTCGGTGCTCGTCATCAAATATGAAGCTCCATTTTTTCGTTTTACTTTGCATTGGGTTTAATGTGCATAATCATTGCTTAAGGAAGCAAATATATGCAAATTTATTTGCAGTTGTGGGTCATAAGCCCTGTATCATGTATTGGATTTGGAGGAATTCATAACTGAAGTCATGATACTGACGAAAATCCAGCATACATACATGGATCTAATCTTGCTAGAACAGAGGATAAGTCGAATGCTTGCACTATATTTGCAAAGAATGGAATCATGTATCAATTGCACGCGAGTTGAGAAAACAACGCAAATTGCTGGACGAAACCACTAAGAAGGCCTTGAAAGAATTGTAAATTTGTTTACAAGAAATGGAATAGAAACTCGTTCCATACATCAGGTACACCAGGCAAGCACCAGTGTATGCAATCCGAATAACTCGCAGGATTCGACAATTGTTCAGGCTTCAGAGCCTCCCAGAATTTGCGGTAAATGGAAGGGTGACCATCTTTCCGGTACTCCGATAACTGAGTAATATTGAGAACGGAAACCTTTGAACTCAACTTGCTGAGGACTTTCTCCACCATGTGCATCGTAGGCAGGTCAGAACCACTTCCCCAGTAGCCCTCCAAATCAATGGGGGATGTCTCGCTATAACAATTACCTTCACTTTCTGGCTTCCACTCTCGATTCCTAAAAATGCAGGAAATTACATAGGATAAAGGTTCCAAAAGATGAAAATGTAGTTTTACAGAGCTGAGCCAAAGACGTATGAAATTGCAGTTCAAGGTCCTCTCTAAAACTAGAACTAGACTAATATCAGGATTTTGTATTAATCCTAATGTTTGCTTCAAATGGAGGATTTAATTCTAATTCAAGTTTCAACTTAAAGGAACCACGAGTTATTCATACATAGATTGAATAAGAATTATGAATGAGAAATTACAGATGGCAAGATTAAGCGACAGCTAAATACGGATGGCAAGATGTAGCTGTCACCCCACAAGTCTAGCCTTTAAGTGAACAAAAGGATGCTGGTCGAGTATCTTGGATAGGTCTAATGTCTAACTCCTTGGAGACTCTCTAACCTTTATGGACTTCAATTTTGGCATAATATAGTTGTATAGTTAAAATAGTCCTAAAGTTGACCAGTGTATGCCAGTACAATGCCTAGTTGACCACCTCATTCAAGTCTCAACAAGCTTATTTCCAAGATTGAAAACTTTCACTAGAAATATGAGCAAAGGTGGTAGGATAAAAAGAATATTCTAGAAGGGCTTGGTGCTAACCAGAGATGAGTAGGAGACATTGTAACAAAGAAGAGCCGCTTCTTGAGGGGATTGACCTTAGAAGCCCAATCTGCCCAAGCACCCATGGCCAACTCCATGGCTCCAAGACCGTCTAACTCTTCACAAACACCGTTTGCTTCAGCGCTCCATCTGTATGAATTGTAAGCTGATCAATTAGGATATCAATTCATTATGTTTCTATATAATATGTACTGAAACCTGGATGGTAATGCCAACATACTCACAACAGCTTAACTGGGCCTTGTCGCCACCACAGGTAGGAATTGAAAATCAATATATCAGCATTTTCCCATTCTGATGCATGCTTAAGAACAGAATCTGGACGGATTATCCGATCATCTAATCTGTGATTCACTGGGTCATCAGAATTAGATTCTACAAGAAGCGGTGCCCAGAGAAATTCCACAGTGGCATTATATTCCTGCAAAGGACACGAAGAAAGCAATGAAGAACCGCGCTCTGAGATATTCTTATATCTTTCAGCTAGCCATGCAATGAAATCAGGCAAGCACACCCAAAACTTCATGTGTGTCCTTGTTCAACATTTATTATTGCTTTCATTGTTTCCTAATGAATATTGTATTATCTAACTTAAACACATTTTGGCCTTAGTCAGACAAGAGCAGCCTAATGGATTATATATAGTTGTACCAAGGCCCCAGTTAGTTGAGATTGAGGTTTGGTTCAGTTGCAGTCTTAGTTCTTAGACGGAAATTCTGTTTACCTCTGCTTTAAAAATGGTAAGAGCAGCATTCGGAGACATGGATCTCTTATCTGCGGGAATCACAGATTGTAACAAACACACCATTGATATCCATTGCCCTCGGTTCAATGAATCCCCTACAAACATTAGTCTTTTGTTTCTCAACTTCTCCCACATTTCAGTTGCATTCCATCTATACAGGGGAATAAAAAAAATTATTAGTGAAACCTCACATCAGGCACTAGAGGAAACTCAACAGCAGCTGAATTATACACCATTCTAGTCATATTAGTCAATACAGTGAAATATAATTAGTAATTCGACATGAGTTTGATACACATCAAAATGATTTCCAGTTTATTGATTCAAACATCTTGAATTACATTGGATTTTCTTTAAACCCATGAGAAAAAGTCATGTTCCAACCCAAGCACATTAACAAAGGAAAATCTAACCTGGTTATTGGAAAACAATTAAAAGAAAGAGGAGCACCCCTTTACCTCTTCAAGTTGCAGTTGTGGGGTTGCCACCTCCAAAACTGGTAGCCCAAATCAGACCTGCCATGCTTGTGACAAGCCAACTGGTCAGACATGTATGGGCAGTCCGATTCCTTGTACAGCGGATAGGAACTATTATCATACACCCATTTGCCTGAGAACACGTCACAGCTCTCCAAAGTATCTCTCCGGTGACCGTACCTCGGCGTACGGTCAGTCCACGCAATTTTCCGACCACTATACTCTTTGGTGGAGTTGCATGTACTGAATCTATCCAAAACCTCTGAAATTCACAAAAAACCAACTTCTACCCACTTCACCAAATCAAATTAAGACCAATAATTTAACAGACCCAGTAAATAAATTGATCAAGAATTAACATAAAGATTCAGCAAATGCAGAAAAGTGAACCCAGAAGGCCTATTTAGCTCAACCAAACACTGCCATACCTGGACCATGGTTTTGACGGCTGGAAAGATTTGGCTTTACATAAGTGATTGAATCTTGATGGCGAGTAGAACGATCATGGCCATCTTGAATTTGCAGAATGCTATTTTCACTGTGGAGATTTGAGAACACTATAAACAAAAATAAGAGGAACACCAATACAGGAAACTGGGTTTTCTTTCTGTTCCACCTCTGCATAGTGAAAGACTGAGTCTTGCTTGATTGACCAAAGAATCGAAAGAGAAGGACTTAAGGAAGGGGCTTTTTTAACATTTGTTCAATCATTATCATATAAGCGACAGAGATTACAAGTAATCATGCGGTCATTGTCTGAAAAAAAACTGATAGGATGCTGCGCTGCAGGCAGGTAAATAATATTAAGGCTAAGCTAATGCACCAACCGTGCGAGAAGAAAATAATTGTCTATTATTAAAAAAAGACCTAATATTTTGGACTGTTTTGGTAAATCATCAGCTCAATTTGTCTTAATCTATGGAAGTTTAAGGCTGAACAACTCTGCTCATTACTTTTTAAAGATTTTATTAGCATGCATATATTATTATTACATGTCAGATTATACCTTAATTAGTATTATAAAAGTTGATTGTATGATTGGTTGGTTGGTTTTTTATGGGTAATAATAATAGGATTGGTGGGTTGTTTTGTTTGTTTGCAGTCAGGGAACTACACTGTTCAGGGGAAGCCAAAATTCCCAAATACAAGCTTCATTTTTGTTTTGTTTTTCCTTTTAGGACTTTTTCTTCATGAAATTGGTGATAATATACAACACTCACACAAACTATGTGACGCTAAGACACGAACCCAAAACTTTCATTGGTAAATTAGAAAAGTATATTAACAAGCAGAGACTTTGTCTAAGTAAAGGTAAAGCAACATTAAGTGAAACTTCTTTAGAATCTAACTTTGTTATGCTTTGAGATTTGCCAAAAAAGGCCATGTGATTTGAAGTTAATGCTGGCACATCTCTCACAGTGCTAAAAATGGACATTAAATTTTACTTTGTTTTGATGTGTTTGGTAAAATTTTACTTGAGTTAAACCATTGTGTTTATGTTCCTAATTCATTCAAGATTCATGATTTTTACAAATTCAGATAAGATGTTACAAGCTTGATCTGTTTGGAATTTTTTTTCCAAACAGAAGTTGTTATTGTTGAAAAATGTAAGCATAGAGGAGCTCATTCCACACATCAGGCACTCCAGGGAGGCACCAATGTATGCAATCTGCAAAACTGCTGGGATTTGATGCTTGTTCTTCAGTTAGAGGCTCCCATTGCTTCCTGTAAATGGATGGATGCCCTTCTTTCCTGTACTCTGAGAGTTGGGTTATGTTGAGAATTTGTACATCTAAACCTCTCACTTTCAACCCATCAAGCACATTCTCAACCAGACGCATCATTTTTGGATCTGATCCATTTCCCCAGTATCCCTCCTCTGTAATTGGCTCTGTTTCTTTGTAGCAATTCTCCCTACTTGTCTCGCCCCATTCTTTAGCACTGCAACATGATAAGGTCGTTGATGTGTATTTATTATATCAATTCTTATAGCCGGTTGTTAATTAACACATCAATTGTCATATCGACACAATTATTTCATATTTTTTAATACTTCTCAATTAAGAAAAAGCATACCTTTGGTGAGTGGGTGACATGCTAACAAAAAACAATTTGGTCTTGGTTCGATTAACATGGACCTCCAGCCAATCCGACCAAGTCTTGAGAGCCATCTCATACACTCTCAACATCTCAACATCCTTGTAAATCCCATCTTGGCTTTCAAAAGATCCCCACCTTAATCATTGACAAAAAAACCAAAATTATAATAAGTTTTAATGCAAAGTCAAATGGGTGGTTCTATCTGAACTCTACCTAATTTTGATCATATTTATTCTGATACTAAAAATAAGCGTTGGTTGGGTTTTTGGAGGTCATGCAATGCAGTAGCAAAACAAAACTATACTTACAAGACGTTCATTTGGGACCTTCTCCACCAGAGATATGAATTAAAAACAATAACGTCTGCATCCGTCCAATGCCTTGCATGTTTTTCAATTGCCTGCGCTCTTACAATCCGATCTGGTACGCGGTGGTTCACTGGATCATCAGAGTTTGATTCCACCAGCAATGGGGCCCAGTAGAACTCAATCGTGGCATTGTATTCCTTAATTAAATCAGATTAAACAAACATTAGTCGTCGTGATCGGAATTATATTAAACTAATAAGAGAATGAAACATAAGAAACTGAGACTTCTGACAGCAGAAGATTCTGTTTCTTTGTTTTGTCTATTTTTATTAAGATATGTGATTTTGGGCCTTAGTTTTTGCTAATTACAAATCAGGCCCAAATAAATTGGGTTTTGAGAGGAAAAGGAAACTCACAGTGGCCTTGAAGATGAGCAAAGAGCCATTGGCTTTGGTGGGCATGGATTTGAAGTCTTGCCTGACGGCAGACTCGACCAAGCAAACCATGGAAACCCACTGACCTCTATTCAACGAGTCCCCAACAAACACAAGCCTCTTGTTCCTTAGCCTCTCAAGCAACTTTGTAGCATTGAATCTAGCTTATAATATTACATGAACAAAGTCCCACAAAACTCAAAAAACCCAAAAGAACCTATGAAAAAAATTAACCAAAAGAACAACCCAGATTATATATTTGCATGAAATTACAACCCAGAAAAGGAAAAATTAAAAGAAAAATAAAAAAGAGGGAAGAGAGAGAGACCTAGGGAGGTCACATTGGTGGGGTTGCCACCTCCAGTTCTGATAGCTCAAGTCTTTTCTCCCAAACTTCTCACAAGCCAATTGATCTGACATATAAGTGCACTGTCTCTCTTTGTACAGAGGATAAGACTGGTTATCAGAAACCCATTTCCCTGAAAACAAATTGCAGCTGCTGCTTCTGCTTTTGCTGCTGCTAATTGACAATTTTGGGTCCTCTGCTCCTGCTGCTCTAGTTTCCAATGTGGTAATTATAGTACAATCCTGATACAATAGCTGCAATCCACCATCTTGGGTCAGATAAACAGCTCCAATTAGAAGAGTTGCTACAAGAATTGCAATGAGGGAATGCAAGCTGCTTCTGATTCCCCATGTTGTTGTAGGAAGTATTTGGTGCGTTTTAGGCAGCATTTGATTCATTTCTCTGTTTTTTTCTTCCTTTCTAGCTATAGCTAATAGCTATTTGGCCTAACTGGATGCTTGCATGTTGGGTGGAGTCTCTGGTTTCTCCTTTTTGAAGCTTTTTTCACTAAGTGGTGGGTGAGAAACAATTTTCATGATCAAGTTTTTTCTTATCCAGGAATTATTAGGAGCCGCTGAAATGCATTTCTTGGTAGTTTACTGAAAGCAATAGTTTTGAATTGGTTTGTGCTGGTCTGGGCCAAAATACTTTAATTATTTGGATTGTATTTACAGCAATGTGCCTAGGCTAAGCTATATATTTGACATATATATATATTGTTACAAGTTTTGGTGAGATGTTGATATGTAAATAGATCGATCTGAGATGTTGAGATGGACAAAACAACTTGAACTAGTGCTTTAACATGAACATTCCACCTTAATTCCTAAATATATATATATATATATATATATATATATATTAAGGTCAAATAAGGGTCGTTATTAGTACATTAACTGAACATAGACAACATTTAATTGGAATAATTAGCAAGTTAATTAATTTGTAGCTTGAGATTAACTAGATGGCAGGCAGCTAATACTGATGTGCCAAAAGTCCCCTTGACCAGTAATTGGATCATATAGAAAATTGGCTAATTGGATGTGACACCACTCAAAACTCTTGTTGTTCAGTTGGTTTGGATGGAACCTATAGAAAGGCCTCAGACTTGGACTGGTCTGATCAACAAGCTAGCTGTGATTGAGATTTTAGGGTAATTAGCTGAAAATGTAGGTGCCAAAATACATTGGAATATAAATAAATGTGGTTGACATCTCCACATCTAAAAATGTTGTCGTAAAGAAAACTCAAAAACCCTCTTATAGATCCAGATGCATCTTCTGGGCTATCTATGGCATTGGCATCCCCTACCCTATCCCCCTCAACACCTCACTGCCTTGCCCATTCTAGCTATATATATGTCACCCTCCTTGTTCCCTAGCTGCTACTTATTCCGTACGGTCTAAAAGCAAAATGGCTAGCTGGAGAAAGAGAAGATGGGAAAATTGAAAAGAAAAAGTGAATTCCCCAATTTTCCACGCATAAAAAGTTGGATAGATTGTTTTGTTATCCCAACGTTATGTCACATAAAAGTGTTATCACGCGTGTTATTAGCTAGAGATATATAGCCTGTTTTACGGAAGTCTTTATTGTTTCGAGGACACTAATGTTGACTGCAAAAAGTAAGAATTGATCCATGTAGATTAATTTGTTAATATCCATTTTGAAATGTATTAGCTAATTTAATGTGTATGTATAACAGAAAATTATATACGAACCCAAAAGTATTAATTAGGGTTCAATTAGGAAGGCAACACTTTATTTATTTATTTTATTTTTCTTGAATGAAATGAATTGGGTGAGAGAGATGATGAATTTTTGAAGCAGGTAGCTAGGTCATGAGTGATGTAATCCCAATCTTGGTCAATAAATTCCATTGAAAAAGCAATAAAACCATAGAATACCCATGATGATGATGCAGTCGGGTCAGCAAGAGAGAGAGAGAGAGAGAGAGAGAGAGAGAGAGAGAGAGAGAGAGAGAGAGATGCAACGGGTCATATGGGGTGATTGGGGTGGCGTGAAGGAATTGAAAAGTAGACAAGAGAGAATACACGGGTATCATTAAAAAGCCATCCCGTCCTCCTCCCTCTCCTCCCTCCTCCCACTTGCTCACCAACTTGCAAATATTTAGTCCCATTCAAACAAAAACAATCAAAACTCTCAATCTCAGCCACAGCAATTCAAAAGAAACCATTTCAGCCAACCCAACTTGCATATTTCTTTAACCCCCAATGACTAAGAGAGAGAGAGAGAGAGAAAGAGGACAGCGAGTTGCAACTAAGTATTGCTTTGCATGTTTCTTTTCTCTTCCTCTTTTTTCCAACAAACAGCTAAGCTCGAAGCTTCAAGCTGCTAGTTGCGTTATCAAAAAGTCAAGTTGCAAGGGTGGTGGGGTAGGCCATGGAAATTAGATATTGATTCTCGTCACGTTGTTCACTAAGTTTTTTTAATGCAAATATGCTTCAAAAACCCCATGCATGCTTTTCATTCTACCGCTCCAAAATTTCCATTCCATACAACACGACAATAAGCTTTGCTTTCTTCTCCTTTATTCACTCATACCCTGGCTTTTCATTTCCCTTTCACTATCTCATTTTCTACTTGCCAGCTTCTTTTTCAGCTTTCCCATTGTTTTAAACATTTCTAGATCGTTTTCATCGGCAAGTTTTATTATCATATATTAATTTTCAGTACATACATATATGTATTATTTTAAAACTATATATATATCAGCTGTATTTTTGGGACCCAAAAATAGTATAACTGTACGTATTTCTATTCTAACAAGGTTGGCTACCAGACGCAGACACACAGACAGCCAGTCGTACGTGTATGTACCATGCTAATTTAATTGCTAATCACAGACCCTTGACTAAACTCAGACCTTAACCCTTCAAATGATCAATCTGATTAACAACATTTGTACCATCCACATTATCCTCATGATCATTAATTAGTACTTATAATATCTCATATAATACAAAAAGAAAAGAATTCACACTCTTATAACTTAATTAATTAAATCAAATGGCCCTTCTAATTATGCTTGGGCTGTGAGACTGTGAGCCTGATCTAGCCAAGGAGAGAACTTTTTACTATCCCGACCAATAACACAATGACACATGTAGTATAATT
Organism: Prunus fruticosa; assembly: GCA_018703695.1. NCBI lineage: Eukaryota > Viridiplantae > Streptophyta > Magnoliopsida > Rosales > Rosaceae > Prunus > Prunus fruticosa. The sequence goes on along the minus strand of CM031922.1, from coordinate 41,279,903 downwards.
TTTCCACGTGTTCTTGTTATATTCGCTTTACATGTAAGTTTTCTTGCTACGGGAGTCCCCACTGCCTCAGTACTGCCATTGCCATACGCATATATCAATCAACCAAAAAAGTTAATGAACAAAACAATAGGCTGCCTAGCTGCGTGCCTTCCCTTCCTGTTCTTTCTTTTCACATAAATTTTAACACCATTTTCGTCACAGCCATCATGCATTGCAATTTGCATGTCTGCCAATATAACATTTTGTCCCTTTTTTTTCTTCTTTCTAATTAATATATTATAATTAATATGGGATTTACACAAACCAATCCAAAACCATTGAAAATAGAAAATTCCCTTAATATATGTACATAATATAAAGCATTAATTAAACAACATTAACCATTGAACCGCGGCTGTGACTGTGACTGTTTCATCGGATTTTAACTTTAGGAACCACAAAACGACGACGTATAACTATCAATAGTCAACCACTGACTTTGCTTACTAGACAGACAGACATGAAGGAAGAAGAAACTAATTAATTAAGCTACTAACTAATTAAGGTATAATATAATTAATTAAATCATTACTTCATATAATTACTTGCGTCGGTCTAAATTCTCGGCGATCTGAGCCAGTGACTGGAGGTTGCACCGAACAATCGTGTCCACGAACGTACACGTGTCCTCCTTGCTGTTCCCGTGCGGCACGTCCACCGCGTACGACTCCACAACCACCGTCCCGCCCGCAGGTGACGGGTGCAGCGTCGTCACCGACTTGTAGTTCGAGAGCCGGTGGTCCCCACCCACCATGCTGAAGCTTATGACGTGGCTCTCATCGTCCAGGATCTCCAGCCTCTCCGTGCTGCTGTTCGCCGGCAGCCCCGATATCACCCGCACCTCGCGCAGCGTGCCCACGTCGCCGTCGCCGACGATGACGTGGCAGCTCTTCACGAAGTTCTTGTAGGCCTGCGGGTTGTCGAAGCGCCGGACCACCGACCACACGGTGGACACCGGGGCCGCGATCTCCTGCGTCACGGCCGAGCAGCACTTGTGGGGCCCAACCGCGTGCGTGTGGTGCCGCGCCAGCGCTTCCGGGAGTGGGGCCCGCCTCTTGTTATTGTTATTATTGTTACCGAGTAGAAGCGCTCCTCCGCCCTTTTGGTTTTGGCACTGCAGCGATGCCGTATTGGACGCGGCGGACGTTGGGGTGTTGATACGGTGTAGTAAGACTGAGGATTTGGGCGGGTTGGGAGGCATATGGGTAATTTAAGTGTTGTGGGGAAAGATTTTGGGTTTTTGGTATAAATAAATAGTGGTCGCTTTCAGCTGCTTCTTCTGGTAGAGGAGGCTCTGCTTTTCCGGTGGTTGATCTTAATTCTTCTACTTATGCGCACACACTCTCTCTCTCTCTCTCTCTCTCTTTCACGCACAAACAGAGAGATGAGTTGGTTGCATTTTTCAAAGCCAAGAATGGGTGAATATTTTATTGATGAAAGTTCATGTGGGGCTTATAAAATAGAACCAAGTTGGTCCTTTGAGCCAAAAAAGAAAAAGATAAAAAAGGAGGGAAATAAGCACAAGTTGGTCGCGTTGAAGTTATCATAACAACCCTGTCCTGGTTTTTTATTTATTTATTTTTATTTTATAAATTATATTTTAAATTTTGCTAGATTACCAGTTGACCCTCCTGAAAAAGAAAGTTCATTTAATTAAGTTATCACTTTCTTTAAATACCATTCCCCAACTCATGACTTTGAATAATTTTCTCTACTAGCATAGTTGAAATTTATAAGGATGTTAGGTTAGGTCAAGAATTTAATTTTCATTTTTTTTTTAAAAATAAAAGGTAATAATTGAACACAATAAAAAATATTGATAATGAAATTTCACTTTCAAATCTCGAACCTCGACATCCAATAAAAACTTTCATGACATTATTTGCATATATTTTAAATGTTGTGAACATAAAGGTCCATTGGCCACCGTCGGACCACCGGTTGGTGAATAGAGTTTTGTGTCAATTTGAAGAAATTGGACCATGCATAATTTGAATTCACAACTGCCTGTGGTCCTTTGGATAGGAACTCCACAACCTTAATCAAGTCAAAGTTGTATGGGGTAAAACCGTACTCTTGCTTAATGGCTTATATATTAAACCACATAACTCATATGGGGTTTTTGGTCATTGCACCCAATATTTACCAATTGGAAATAGAAAGCAAGCTAGGTAAAATAGTGTTTAGATATCTCAAAACAAAAATAGACATGCCGTTGCGAATTTCCCAATTGCCGAATGAGGATCAAGTGGGTGTAAAGTAAAGCCATAGGGATAAGATATATCCATTTTCATGTTTAGGCAGCGTTAACTCTTACACGCTCCATGCACCGCCGTTTGTATGTGAGAATGAGACCCCTTTTTGTCCAAAGTGCATAGAGCCAAAATTGGACCCATTTGGAATATATATATATATATATACCAGTATCTTTTTATTGAGTGATTCTTGAATAATTTTATTTGAAGGATACCCTTTAGGATCCCCTATAAATATTTTTTCAACGATTTCAAATCATCTATTTTTAAGTCTACATTTATAGATCATCTTTGCAAAAAAGTAGACAAATCGGAAACCATTTAGATATCTAATTGTGTCATACAAAATCAATGAATACGGTGCTTTCAAGAAAGCACTAAAATTTCAATAATTTAATTGAGTGGAAATGATATCGGATTCAAGTGATTTTTTATACAGATGATCTTTGAACGAATATCTACAAAATAAATAGTTTGGATTAGTGAAATACAATATGGAGTATGCCCTACAAAGGTGTCCCTATTTGAGGGATCCCTCAATGAAAACTCTTTGTATATATATTCAAATTTTTTTTCACCCACTTGGTCGCTTTATTCAAATTTTACCTTGTTGATATATTTCTTCTAGATTGATTATATTCTTGTAACAAATTTCTTTGTATATAACACCGACTTCCTTCCACTTGACATTAACTAAACACACCTAATATATTGTATATGAAAAAGAGAATTCCAACTTGTCATCTCTTCCAATAGTAAGAAAAATAAAACCAGTAAAGTTACGAACTATATATTTTAATACATACATAAAAGCACTTCTTCTTTCCTATGTAGGTGTTGTTATAATCATCAAGCCTTTTTAAACTAAGAATTAAGATGAAACATTGTCATTTTCGTGCCGATTCTTCGTGTCTAACTCGGCAACTCGATCATGGGAGCTCAAAAGATGAGCTTCTTTATGAATAATGAATCTGATGCTCAACTTGTCCAAGATTGTGATATGCCAAATGCTATTAAATAATTTTCAAAGGAAAGGAGAGATTAGCAACTGCTGAAATATTAATACTTAATGGGAAAAAATCTGTACTAGGAGGATTGCGAAAGAATATTTTAAAGACCAAATAAAGTGGTTGCAAATTGTGCGAACACTGAGCTCAAGTGTAGCTGGACTGGATACACACAGACTTTCGAGCAGTGGGATTGAAAAGTAATTTACCAACCTTAATTATTACATTATTATAATTAAAATGCTTGAGTGCTTTTTGCTGGCTCGATGGATCGAAGCTGCATATAGAAGAAAAGAATGTAAGTAGCTGAATATCTAGGGCGAAAAGAGCTAGAGAGAGAAGAAGAAGAAGTAAAACAATTACTTCATAGCGAAGAAAAAGGATGAATCGTAAGCGGTGCCCTGTGCATGACACAGGTTGATGACGAATGGCATTGGCATGCACAGCAACACTGTGATCAAGTCTATATGCATGCATGCTTTTTCCCCTGGACCTGGGTTTGGTTTAGAAACAGTGTTCTGGATACGACGAAACTCTAGTGGCTACAGATATATAATTATACTAATTAAACACAACTTGTTGTTTTGATATCTTCCTCTGTCTACCTATATATAGTTTCCTTTCCAGGTCTAAATAGGGCAGCGGCCTTTAGAGGCCAAGAAGAGTCAATCAATCAGCTATATATAGAACTAGTTCAATTGTTTTTTAAATTTTAATGACCAATTTAATTAAAAATTATTTAAATTGCAGGTTGCATCAATTTGTTATATTATATCTGTCCTTAATTAATAATTTAATCCTTCTTTTTTTTTGAATTTTAAAAATAATTCAAATAAATAACTAACTAATCGGATTTAATTTAAATCACAGAGCCCTAAGGAGTTAACGTGTGTGAAACCAAGTATAGCCGCGCGGCTATACGGTTTTGAGGAAAAAAAAAACAATAGTAAAGCCGAGCGGCTATACTATCCGGTTTAGCGCTTAGGTGACCACGCGTGAAACCCAGTATAGCCGCGCGGCTATACGTTTTTGGGGAAAAAAGTGTATAGTACAGCCGAACGGCTATACTATTTATTATTATTTTTAAACCGTAGTAAAGCCGACCGGCTATATGATTTTGAAAAAAAGTAATAAAAGGAGGACCCCCATAACCTCGCGTTTACATGTGAAACCAACTATAGCCGAACGGCTATACCATGTTTTAAAGAAAACCGTAGTAAAGCCGCCCGGCTATACTATTTTAAAAAGATTAGTATTTAAATATTTTATTAAGGAAAAAAAAGTTAAAAATTTAAATACAATACTTCTGCCAGTATGTATAAGAAGAACAAACAGTGCATACAAACCATTGTAAACCTATAAGATTCACAATTTTTTTATGTAACCAATAAAAATAAGTTATAACTTATAAGGAAATTGTATACGAAAACAAACTAATGTAATTTATATAGAAGGAAAGCCCACAGGTTATTATACGCGCTATTGTATGGAATGAAACGACCTGGCGTGCGATAAAGAATATTGAACGAGCGGATAGCAGTCCGAAATTGGATGGAAATTTCTGAGGTGGGAGAGAATTTCTGAGAAGAAGTCATCAGAGCCAAGGCTGAGACGCAGAGGCCAGCCTTGTTCTCTCCAAACAATCTGCTCGGTTCCTTCCACCCCATCAACACATCGCCGAGACAGAGAGACAACAATTTACATGGATCAGATTTTGAACAAGGCGGGTTCCTACTGGTTCAGCCAGAAGGCCAACAAGGAGCTCACCTCCGTCGGCGATGATATCAACGTGCGTTTCTCTCTACGTCCATCTGGATCTCAATTTAATTAGTTTTCATTTTGAATTTTTGATGTGATTTTGGATCCAATTAGGGTTCTCTTGTTCTTAACGATTTCGGTTCTGAAAGTCGATTTCTTTGTATGATCTGAGTTTTCTTTGCGTAACCCACTTTCGTAATCGTCATTAGATTTACTCGTTCGTTTAATTTTTGCTTTATTGAATCTGAAGGATGATTGATTCCATATATATTAATTGTCAAGATTAATACTTTCCCCAATTTGGGTTTTGTTTTCGTTCCGTCACTTCTTTGTGTGGGTTTTATTACATATTTGTATACTAACATTGTTTGTGTAATGATTAGTCATTGCAAACTAGCATCGAAGGAGGAACCAAATGGTTGGTTAATAAACTCAAAGGTTAGTTTTTTTTGCTCACTCTGTTTAGTTACTTTGCCTGTTACACTAACCTAATGTATGCTATTATATGACTGACTTTGCAAGTCAGAAAGTTCTGACATTTGTAGAATTGATTCAGGGTTTTGATAGATAATAGTGGCAATTAAAAGTGAGCGTGTGACAGAGCTGTAAAATGCAATGTGGTTGTTGAAGGGTTTTTTCATATGCTTGAATTGGTTTCTTGGTTAATGCAGAGCTGGGTAAATATGAGTATATGACCCTTTTGATGTGGATTTGACTTGCTTGATTTTTGATGATGCCGTAAATGGAGTTTAAGAATGGGACTTACTGTTGGGGTTTCTTGAAATAACATGACTTTACAAGGCAGAAGAAAAACATTGAGTGATATAAGTTGTATTTGTGCTGCCAGGGAGGGGGGAGTGGTGCTTTAATGGTCTAAACTAAGGATTATATAAACTGCTATCTTCAGGATGTATGTACAGATTAGGTCATATCCCTGTTAATACTCTTTCATACTGTTTTATATTATTTTTCTCCTTTTTTTGGTACGAACTGGGTCATTGGGTTGGCGTAGTAGATTGAAAAGAGTTGATTAAGTTTTTCTAATCTGTGTGTAGTTCTGTTATTTTCTTAAATTTCCATAGCATTATAAATAAGAATAAGTGTTATCTTCACAGGAAAAATGCAAAAGCCATTGCCTGAGCTTCTAAAGGATTTTGACATGGCAGTAGGAATATTTCCTCGTGATGCTACCAACTATGAATTTAATGAGGAGACGGGAAAACTTACAGTCTACATACCGGCAACCTGTGAAGTGGGCTACAGAGATTCATCTGTTTTGCGTTTCTTCACCATTGTAACTGGATATTTGAAGAAAGGAAGGCTAGAAGACATCCAGGGGATGAAGACAAAGGTGATTATATGGGTAAATGTGTCCTGTATCACATCTGAGGGATCAAAGCTCCATTTCACAGCTGGGTTGAAGAGAACCAGGAATAGAGAGGCTTATGAGGTTCTTAGAGACGGCATCACTGTAGAGAAGTTTTAAAAAAAGGTCAAAATGCTCATCCGTTACTATTGTGTAATTTAGTTGGTTAAAGTTGTTGAACCGTTTTGCTAGTATGAAAACTGGTTTAATCAACTCATGTATGTTTTCCTGTGGATGTTGAACGGTTTGATCCAGTTAATATTTTCTCCTGTATGGTGGGTTGAACATTCTCTAATGTTTGATGCAGTGATCAGCCAACGGCCAATTCTGGTTCGAATACTTTAACGTGTCCTCGTAGACAAATTTCTGGCACCCATCCATACCATTTAAGTAATATTATTCTCACAAAGTTATGCAGGTACATAACTAGAAGGTTTTAGTAATTTTAAAATGGTTTAAGAATTTATTTTAACAGAACTGAGACGGAAATAACTACATTTAGGAACGGAGAAAAACGTATGGATGAAATTGGCCAAATTTGTGACACTGACCAGATTAGCCGTGTTCTTGTCTCGTTTGTCGCAAAACGTTCATGTGTTTGCACCTATAATATGTAGAATAAAATAGATGGAGTAGCACCCGAGCACATAATCCATGAAGAATAGTTCATTTTTGCCAAGCCAGTTAGAAGCTGGGAATGATCATTCCCCATTCGATTGATAATTTATATCTACATTGTTTTTAGCACATAAATCTGCAGTATATTTGCATCTGAACAAGGCATTTACATGAACAAGGGCTTGGACTGAGTTGATTTTGTGCATGTGTAACTACAAATGCTGCTGCTCCAGGATGAGAATTGAGAACCCAAGTTGAGGTTTCTGCAGATATGCAACCTTGAATGTTACCTGATCAGGTTCTGCAACTCTCACTGCCATTGAGTTTTTGAAAGAAGTTTTTTGATGCTTCATAAGTAGACCAGCAAATTGCAGCTGCAGGAGCATGAAAGAGCATCCTGGGAACCCAACCTCTCATAAGCCCTTGATATCCATCCTTCGTCACGATGCTTCGAATAACATCCCCTATCGAGCTGCTAGAAAATCTCTCACATCCACACACACCCTACGTGAAAAGAGAACAGTTTGGTTAATAACTTCATAATAAATTTAGCTTAAAGCAAATCCCCAAACTTAATCGCTCAGGGCATGCTTTCAATTACTTGCAAGTTACTAAAACAACATCAAGACTTTGCATTCAAACCCCAATGAAATACATAACATTTGGATTAAAAACTTGCATGCTGAAGCAATAAATTAGCAAAGCTTCTAACCTGGCACTGCAATTGGGTTTTCACAACATCAAGAGGGGTAGTGACAGCAGCAGCCAAAGCCCCAGCAGCTGCACCAGCAGTGGCATGAACCACCAACCTCTCATCGCTGGCGCTCTCCGGCGATACCTCCATTAGCCCTCTCTTTGCAGCTTCGTATGTAGCAAAATGCACGGCAGTAAATGGGGCGTTCATCACAACAGTGGTCCTATACGACTTGTAAAAAGCTCCTACTCCTTCTTCCATCAAAACCCTCTTCACACAATCTGCAACACCCTTATAAGGGCTGCTCTGCAACTGCAACCTCTGCTTCACAACATCCATGGGCGTGATCACAGCATCGCTTGTAACAGTTGCAAAAACTCCAGAAACTGCATGCGCAGCTGAACTATTTGGATTCCCACGTGTGAAAAACTCCTTGGACATCTCATAAACTGAGAAATAAACAGCATGGGCAGGTCCTGCACCAAGTCCCATTGCTCCAATCCCACGGTAGAGACCTGCAAGGCCTTCAAGTTTTAACATCGATCCGAGGGCTTGTCGAACACCGATTGGCTGAACAGAGCAAGACCCACCAAAAATCTGCATCCTGGTTTTGAGGGTGTCAACTGGGAACATAGCCATGTGCTCAACTAGGCCAGCCATGGAGCCTGCAATCATGAACTGCCTGAACTCAAGGCCGTCGTGGGTGGGTAATGGAGATACCGATATTTCGGGGTGGAAGTCGTGGGATTGAGGAACGGTTCTGAATGCAGGGGAGGCATCAGTGGCCATGGTGAGGAACAGTGGTGGTGGTGGAGGAGAGTGGAAATGGGGTAGGAGAGTTTAAAAGAGGGACTTAATAATTGGGGTTTGCAGATCGCTTTCTGGTTGAAAGAGAAGTATTGGGTTGTCTCCATGTAGAGAGTTTTGGTTTTGGGAGGATTTAAGATAAAATGTGAGAGATAGAAAGAGACTGAATTACATTTACAGATATCAAGATTAGAATGAATGAGAGAAAGAAAGAAAGTAATCAAAATCGATTATTTGAGAGATCAATGAGAATCAGAAAAGATCCTGTTTTTGTAACTGGGAGATAATAAAATGTGCCTAAATAGAGTAAAACTGGTTTTCTGTTACCATTTCAGTGGACTAGACTAAGCGTTTGAAAAGAGTGTTTGTAAATTGCATTAAGTGACACCCCAAAAGTTCATTTCTTCCTATAAACTTGCAGTAACTGCAACCAAATTGAAGTTTTATGTTTTTTCTTTTATATACACAATATTGGGGAGGAAGAAATCGAACCTATGATCTTGGATGCAAAAAATAAATGTTCTTAACCACTTGGGCTACAAACCCCTTACAAGGTTTATGTTCTTTGTCAAGCATGACTGAGGAAAGAATTTGGACAGACAAAAATAAGATGATAGAAAATACAAACCATCAGGGAAAGAAAGAAGAATTATCTAGGGAATATTACTCTGTGAAAATCACATAAAATTAGTGAATTGTGAGTTCTAGAGAGGAAGACAATTCCATAAGCTTAAGGACAAAAGGAAATGCCATGCTTGTGCTATCCACAAGCTTCAATCTTGGTTTGTGTCCACATGCACACAAAGTCTTACGCTCTTACCACAATCAGCTTCCATCACTCTCAAAAAAGTTCGCATTTCAATTCAATCTCAAAGCAGAATATCAAAAATCCATGGGAAACAATCCCCTGATGAGGCTCCCATAATAACTACGACGGGAGTGCTACGTGTCATCTCCGCAGCCGTACTTGTTGGGATTCAATTATAATAAATCTTAGTTGATCAAAGACACTAGCCCAAGACAAATTATAGTGGAGAATGTATTCTGTGAGGAGTAGTAAAACAAAAATTGTGAAACATTTTGTGGCTCTGAAAAGGACAAAAACTCTTCCGTCCTAGTTTATGACTTTATCAGTTGTGAAGGAAGAAAGGAAGAGAGTTCTGAAAATACAGATTGCCTGTTCAACATCACGTAAATGTACATAATATAACATATATACATACAGGTATATTAGTCCTCTTTTATTGAGAGATTTTTTAAATAATTTTATTTGAGGGACATTCTTTAGAGTACCTTACGAATTTTTTTTAAACGATCAAAATCATCTATTTTTTAAGTATACATTGATAGATCATCCTTACAAAAAATTAGACAAATCGGAAACCGTTTCGACATTCAATTGTGTCCTACAAAATCAATGAACACGGTGCTTCAATAAAGTACTAAAATTTCAATAACTCAATTGAGTGGTCAAATGATATCGGATTCAAGTGATTTTTTGTAGAGATGATCTTTGAATGAATATCTAAAAAATAAATGGTTTGGATTAGTGAAATATAATGCATAGTGAGCCCTACAAAGATATCTCTCAAATAAGCTTATTTGAGGGATCCCTCAATGAAATCTCTCGGTATGTCCCTTAATGTCGACACCATCCCTCAATCCCTCCATATATATATATATAGTCACACATCCATCATACATATGCATGGTGTCTAAAGTGAAGGTTCCTCATTCCATATTAGACAAAGCTGATATGTTTGATATCAACGGGAGATATTAAAATGTGTCTAACACTACAAAAAAAAAAGTGGCAACAGTTACCATTATTTGGTGATATTTGGTGACTGTTGTAGGGTTACTAAAGGCTTTAGTCACTAAAAAAAGCAAAAAAGGTAACTAAAAGCCTTTTTAGTCACCAAAAAAGTCAAAATATGTGACTAATGCCTTCTGTCACGGCCACAAATATCACCAAATAATGATGACTGTTGCCACTTTTTTTTATTAATGTAAATAGAGCAAAACTAGTTTTCTGTTACCATTTCAGTGGACTAGACTAGGCGTTTGAAAAGAGTGTTTGTAAATTGCATTAAGTGACACCCCAAAGTTCATTTCTTCCTATAAACTTGGAGTTGGAGTAACTGCAACCAAATTGAAGTTTTATGTTTTTTCTTTTATACACACAATATTGGAGAGGGTGAAATCGAACCTATGACTTCGGATGCAAAGATAAATGCTCTTAACTACTTAAGCTACAAACCCCTTACAAGATTTATGTTCTTTATCAATCATGATTGAAGAAAGTGAAGAAAGTTGAGGTTCCATCCCAAAACCAATTGGCAATGAGGGGAGTAACTCAACTCCTTATAAGCCATTGCTAGGTTTCTCAACTTTCCAATGTGGGATTCTTTACCTTTACATTCTCAAAAAGAATTTGGACTGACATAAATAAAATGATAGAAAATATGAACCATAAGGGAAAGAAAGAAGAATTATCCAGGGAATATTACTCTGTAAAAATCACATAAAATTGAGTGATTTGTGAGTTCTATAGAGGAAGATAATTCCATAAGCTTAAGGACAAAATGAAATGCCATGCTTGTGCTATCCACAAGCTTCAATCTTGGTTTGTGTCCACATGCACACAAAGTCTTACCACAATCAGCTTCCATCACTCTCAAAAAATTTCGCATTTCAATTCAATCTCAGAGCCAGAATATCTCAAATCAATGGGAAACAATCCCCTGATGAGGCTCCCATAATAACTACGACGGGAGAATGTATTGGGATTCAATTATAATAAATCTTAGTTGATCAAAGACACTAGCCCAAGACAAATTATAGTGGAGAACGTATTATGTGAGGAGTAATAAAACAAAAATTGTGAGACATTTTGTGGCTCTTAAAAGGACAAAAACTCTTCCGTCGTGGTTTATGACTTTATCAGCTGTGAAGGGAGAAAGGAAGAGTGTTCTGAAAATACAGATTGCCTGTTCAGCATCATGTAAATATACATAATATAACATATATATATATATATATATATATATAGTCACACATCCATCATACATTTGCATGGTGTCGACATTAAAGTCTAAGGTGAAGGTTCCTCATTCCATATCAGACAAAGCTGATATGTCTGATATCAACTTGGAGCATGCATGTTGCTGATTCCTTGCGTAACTCATTGGTATGCCTGTTTTCTGATGTTCTCCAGAGCCTTTTGGCCTTTTGGGCTCTTGGCCTGAGTTATGTAACAAACTTGAAAGCACTGGTTTGGTGGACTAACTTGGGCATGACAAGTCTAATTAGAGGTGGCCGGTTTTTAGCGAGAGTTAATGTGTTCTGGACCGGAACATGAGTTTACGATTGAAGTCCAAAATAAAGTAGAATGTTTGTTTAGAGGAGCCAACTAAACGATGCCGAAGAGTATAATAAAATGTGTTCCAAGACCAATTTTCCATTAGGACATGAAGCTTTCCTCATAAATTAAGAACTTAAGATTTGGCATCTCATTCAACACGTTCTCAAAAGACCCATAGTAACCTAACATCACCAAATATTGTATACACTAAAGATAAAGATGCCAAGTCATGACTCATGACAGCTCATTTAGTTTGTTAAGCTGTTATGTTTGTTACAGCTGGTTGTTAGGGAAAGTTTAGTACAGCCTTGGTTATATATATATACACCTCAAATGTAAATGTAATTAAGAAAATACAGTAAATGAGAAGAGGATTATTCAGCAAAACTATTCTTCTGTTTTCCTTTGTTTCTCTGGTTTCTTTGGTTTCTTTATGGTATCAATCGCCACTGCCCCACGGCACTCTTCGATCCTAGTCTCTTCCGCTTCTGTGCTCCGAATCTCTGGCTTGATCTCTAATTCTGTAAGCAATTGACTGTTGATGTTCTTTTTCTTGATTCTTTGTCTCCTTCTTCTCTCGATGGCATCACCTCTTGAATCCTCTTCTCCGATTCCGTCTATCCCCACTCAAAATCCCAATTCTTCCTTTTCAAACCCTAATTCGCCCCAAACCTACACTTCTCTTACGATTCAAAACATCGGTAGCATGGTGCCGATCAAGCTCAAGCGTTCGAATTATCTCCCTTGGTGTGCTCTGTTTGCCCCATTCTTCGTCGCTACAAGCTTCTTGGACTTATTGATGGAACTGAGCCTTGTCCGGTGCCATTTTTACCAGATCGATCACTCAATCCTGCTTACGAGAGTTGGTATGAGAAGGATCAGAATCTTCTCATCTGGTTCAATTCCACACTCTCTGAGGAAGTCATTCCGTTTACTGTTGGTGTTTCTTCGTCCAGAGATCTGTGGCTCAAACTTGAGCAGCGTTTTGGTGGTGTTTCTGATGCTCATATTCATCAGCTTCGTTCTCGTCTTCAAAGTATTCAGAAAGGCTCCCAAACAATGGCTGATTATCTCCAACAGATCAAGGAAATCTCTGATTCCCTCACTTGGTCCGGAGCTTCGGTTTCGGATCGCGATCTTATTGCTGCTACACTGGCTGGGCTTCCTGATGAGTTTGAATCATTCATTGATTCTATCATGCTCCGTCTCTCTTCAACATCCCTTGATGAATTACATGGTTTATTACTCACAAATGAGCTTTCCATGACTCGAAGGAAGAAAATTGCCTCCTCAGCAACCACTCGAACCGTTTCATGCTCTCTCGGCCCAAGTCTCACCGCCTCTTCTTCCTACACCACCTCAGGCATTTGCTGCTCAACATCCACCACTTCAGAACTCTTTTCAATATAATTCCAATCGTGGCAGGAACAATCAATTTTCCAACAATCGGGGCAACTATGGCAATAATCGGGGCAACTACAATTCTGGCTCTCATCGGGGCAACCACAACTCTGGCTTCCCTTCTGGTTTCAATCGTGGTCATAATTCCAACTCTCGTGGTTCCTTTTCCTCTGGTGCTCGTGTTCCTTGCCAGACTCTGTGGAAATACAAGTCATGAGGCCATAGACTGCTATGATCGCATGAATCCTGCAATTTTTGGTAAAATCCCTCCCACCAAGCTTGCTGCAATGTGTGCGCACTATACGTCAAAGCCCTCTCCTTCCTGGCTCATTGACTCTCTGCGCAACTTCTCACATTACCAATGACATCTCCAACATATCTTCTCCATCTCCTTACACCGGTGAAGACAAAGTCTATATTGGTGATGGTAAAGGTCTGTCCATCAACCATATTGGTTCCTCTTTGTTACATACTCCCAGGACTTCTTTTAAATTGAAAAATGTACTTCATGTTCCTCAAATGAAGCACAACTTGTTGTCTGCTTTTCAATTTGTCAAAGACAATTCATGTTCATTGACACTTGATTCTGATGGATCCCTTGTCAAGGATCGTTTTACGGGAAGATGCTTTTACGGGACCAGTTAGAGATGGATCCTATCCTTTGCAAAGCTCTCCTTCACCTGGTACCTGCTTCTTCCATTTCTTCATCAGCATTTGTCAGGATTAAAGCTCCAGTGCAGATTTGGCATAGTAGATTGGGTCATCCCTCCTCCAATATTTTTCGAAAAGTGATTTCTGGTAATAAGCTTGCACTGCAAGGTAAATCCTCAGTTGATTTCTTCTGTTCGGATTGTGCTATAGCTAAAAATCATAAACTGCCTTTTCACCCTGCTGGTTCATCTACTTCCCATAGTCTAGCTTTACTTCATTGTGATGTATGGGGACCTGCCCCTGTAACTTCTGTGAGTGGTTTTCAATATTACCTGCGTTTAGTAGATGATTACACCCGATATAGCTGGTTCTTTTCTTTGAGAAGAAAATCTGAGGTGTATTCTACCTTTGTAACTTTCAAGACATATGTGGAAAAATCTGTTGGTAATCAAATAAAGTCTATTCGTTCTGACTTAGGGGTGAATTCACTAGTGCTTCTTTTCAGTCTTATCTTAATTTGCATGGTATTTCTCATTAGTTTTACCTGCCCACATACACCTGGCAACAATGGCTGTGTAGAACGAAAGCATAGGCATCTTGTCCAAACAGCCAGAACATTGTTAGTGGCTTCTAATGTTCCTAAAATCTATTGGGTTGAAGCTCTATCCAATGCTACTTACTTGATCAACAGGTTGCCCATTTCTGTCTTGCGCAATCTCCATGGGAGCTTTTATTTCATACATTACCAGATTATACTAGGCTAAAGATTTTTGGATGTAGTTGTTACCCCTGGTTAAAACCTTATGTTTCCTCTAAACTTGATGGCAAGAGCAAGCAGTGTGTTTTCCTTGGATATAGTTTACAGCATAAGGGTTATAGGTGCTTAGACATGACCACTGAGAGAGTCTATATCTCTCGGCATGTCTTATTTGATGAGAAGTCGCTTCCCTTTACTGCCAAGTCCGCATCCCCCTCTGATTCTATCCCTACTTTATCTCCTGTTATTGACCTGCAATTTCCCATTCCCAACTCACACTCTGCCTTACCAAGTTCTCCCTCCATCCATCCTTCTTCACATTCTCCTAATCCTAGTGCATTTGTATCACCACACAATTTCAGCCCTTTGCAATCTCACTCCTCTTCTCCATCTTTACCAGGTCAAAATATTCATCCTATGGTTACTAGATCAAAGAATGACATTTTTAGGCCTAAAGCTTATACTGCTACCAAACACCCTTTATCATCTTCTCTTGATTATGTACCAACAACCTATCATCAGGCCTCTAAATTTGCTGCGTGGAGATCAGCCATGCAGGCTGAATTTAATGCCCTCCAATCAACTGGAACATGGATCTTGGTTCCTTCTTCTTCATCCCAGAATGTTGTAGGCTGTAAATGGGTATTTAGAATCAATAAAAAGCCTGATGGGACCATTGACAGGTATAAAGCTCAGCTGTTGCCAAGGGATTTCATCAAAAAGAGGGCTTGGACTATCAAGAAACCTTTAGTCCTGTGGCAAAGCCTGTCACTATCAGAATTTTGTTAACTTTTGCTGTGCAATTCAATTGGTTTCTGCATCAACTTGATATTAGTAATGCCTTCCTTCATGGTGATTTAAAAGAAGAAGTATTCATGCATCAGCCACCTGGCTTCAGTGATCCAAACTTTCCAAATCATGTGTGTCAACTCAAAAAGTCCTTGTATGGCCTCAAACAGGCTCCCAGGGCCTGGTTTGATAAATTGTTTCAAGCTCTCAAGTCTCTTGGTTTCACTCAATCATCATCTGACGCATCCCCTTTGTTCTCAAGGTTCCAGTTCTTGTTATTGTCCTTGTCTATGTGGATGACATCTTGGTCAGTGGTCCAGATTCTTCAGTGTGCAATCTTTTCATCAAGAAACTGAGCTCTTTGTTTCCTGTAAAGGACTTGGGTCCCTTACATTATTTCTTGGGTCTTGAAGTTCAACGAACCAACGAGGGACTCTTTCTCCATCAGGGTAAATATCTGATGGACTTGTTACAAAAGACAAAAATGGAGGGTGCTAAGCCTTGTTCTACACCTCTTGGCATTACCAAACTGGATCACGGTGGTACACTTTTGGAAAATCCCACAGAGTATAGATCCATTGTGGGAGGCCTCCAGTATTTAACTTGGACTCGGCCTGATATCTCATTTGCAGTTAATCAAGTCTGCCAATTCATGCATGCTCCAACTGATTCACATATGCAGGCAGCCAAGCGAATACTCAGATTTCTCAAAGGTACATCTTCACATGGTATATGGTTTCATAAAGGTCCTCTCACTCTCTCAGCCTCTCTGATGAGACTGGGCTGGCTGCACTTTCGATAGGAGATCCACGGGTGGATTTTGTGTGTTTCTTGGCTCAAACTTAGTGAGCTGGAGTGCTAAAAAGCAGCCTGCAAGTCGCTCGTTCGTCTCCTGAAGCTGAATATCGATCCCTGGCTCACACTGCGTCCTGAAGTTACATGGATCTGCAAAGTCTTTCGAGATTTTGGTTTCTCCTCCTCTGTTAAACCTACCATTTGGTGTGATAACATTTCTGCTATCTCCCTTGCATCAAACCCTGTTTTTCATGCCAGAACCAAACATGTGGAAATTGATTATCATTATATCCGAGAGCTGGTTCTTGCAAATCTGGTTACAGTTCAGGATGTTTGCAGCCAAGACCAGATAGCCGATATTCATACTAAGTCTTTGTCTAAGAATCGGTTTCTCTTTCTTCAATCCAAGCTTTCTCTTGGTACTCCTAGTCTTTCCAAGCTTCAGCTTGAGGGGGTGTAAAGATAAAGATGCCAAGTCATGACTCATGACAGCTCATTTAGTTTGTTAAGCTGTTATGTTTGTTACAGCTGGTTGTTAGGGAAAGTTTAGTACAGCCTTGGTTATATATATATACACCTCAAATGTAAATGTAATTAAGAAAATAGTAAATGAGAAGAGGATTATTCAGGAAAAACTATTCTTCTGTTTTCCTTTGTTTCTCTGGTTTCTTTGGTTTCTTTATACACACCGTAGGAGGCTTGACGAGCCGAGATATTAAAAAATAAGAATTATTAAAATCAGTCCAGTCATAACCAACGTCCACGAATCTACAACTGGCTTTTGGCCCGTTAACAAAACTAGCGGAAAGTAAGTGGGAAACCCAATTAATTTCCTTGCCCACCCAAATCCATGTATATTGCAAACATCCCTGGAAAAATCTCAATTTATATTGAGTAATGCTATTTAGACACACAACCTTGACCACATTAGCTGACCATCTTATGTGACAGTTAATGTGTCATGTCATATCAATTAATGAATATTGCCATATGCATTCTATTTTCAATAATCCTTAAAAAAAACAAAAAACAAAAGTGAAAAAATAAAAAAAAACCCTAGCGTCCTTGATCTGTAGCCTCACGTCTATTCTTTACTTTGCTTCTTTGATGTGGATTTTAAAAAAAAAAATTTCACTTTTGTTTCTTTATTTATTTAAAAGATTATTGAAAATAGAATAAATAAAAAATAGAATACTCATGACAATATTCATTAATGACATGATATAACACATCAGCTAATATTATGCGTCTAAATAGTATTACTCATTTACATTAGACCTGATAACTCAACTACCGTTTTATTTTATTTAATTATTTATTTATTTTTGGCGAAAGAACTACCCTTTTAATTGAAATTTTAAATTATTTTTATTTACATTTTTCTGTACAGAATCTTCGAGCTTTTTCCACATCTCATACTTTTCAAAAGGAGCCGTCTACTATTTGGTCACGGACTAGAAGCTTTTCAAAGCTCACCATACCAAGTAGGTTACTCGCCCATAAAAAGTCTCTCATTTTACGAACGTGTCCTTTCCGTACAGTTTCTGCTACTGATATCGCGAGTAAGTCTACATACCACACTCGAGGGACTGAGAAAAAGGTCGTAAAGAAGACAAATTTTTTAGTATGCTAAGATTGCAACGTGGAGCGGAATTTGTGGTAGATTCCACGATATTTGCGGTACTGGATAGACCACCACGAGGTCTCCACACGCCTAAACACGTGTTATGATCTCAACCATCTCCATATTTTCCAATCCAACGGTCCACAATAAAGCCCATGCCAGCTGGCTTTCCACCATATCGCTATATATTTCCTCAAGCCACCTCCAAGCCTCTCAAACCACTCTTCAACTCCTCCTCTCCAATTTTCAGTCCAGATTCTTGCTCAAAAATCTCTGCTTTTCGAAAACCCATTTCAGCTGATCTGATTTTAGATCAAAAAAACAATGTCTTTGAGGCTTATTTCAACATTTTCCATCCCAAACAAGCAAGGGGATGGTGCTATGAGCAGCCTCTTGCTGTGCTCAAAGGCTGGATCTTCCTCCTCTGCTCTGAGCCGCGCTTTTTCTCTGAGTTTCAGTGAGCAGAGGAAGCTCAACAAGTTTTCAGTTTCCGCATCGAACGAGACGAAGACAGTGGCGCTGACTGGGGTGGTGTTTGAGCCGTTTGAAGAGGTCAAGAGCGATGCTTTTGTTGTTCCTGTGTCCCCTCTGCAATCTCTTGCTCGCCAGCGTTATGCAGATGAGTCTGAAGCTGCAATCAACGAGCAGATCAAGTGTGTATCTTTCTTCTTGTTGGAATTTTAATTTTAATTTTAAATGTTGTTGCTTTTTGTTCTGATGATAATTATACGCTTTTGTTTTTGTGTGACAGTGTGGAATACAATGTGTCATATGTGTACCATGCCCTGTTTGCATACTTTGACAGAGACAATATTGCTCTCAAGGGCCTTGCCAAGTAAACACAAATCCCAAAATACCCCTCTGCATAAGGGTTTTTTTATATATTATTTTTTATTAATGAATTTAATTAATCCATTTTTAATTGGTTATGTTGCACTCAGGTTTTTCAAGGAATCAAGTGAGGAAGAAAGAGAGCATGCTGAAAAGTTCATGAAATATCAGGTATATAAGTTAATCCCAATACTCTGCAGTCTTGTTTAATTTCCTCATGAAGAAGATACAAGTTTTATTTATGTGTTTTGGTCTTGGTTTGGAGATCTGATTGTAATATTATCAATTATGCTCAGAACACACGAGGTGGAAGAGTAAAACTACACTCTATAATAGAGCCCCCTTCAGAGTTTGATCATGCAGAGAAGGGAGATGCATTGTATGGTAAGATTGTAAACTTTTATATCTTCTCCATGCTTATTTGTTTTTATTTCCTTTGTCAACATCTCTGAACTCTTGATAATTTCTTGTTTTGTTTTCTTGGATTTAAATTAGTCTCCTAACTAAATAACTTATTTTTCATTGACTCCTTGTCCTTGATGCAGCTATGGAGTTAGCATTGTCTTTGGAGAAGCTGACAAATGAAAAGCTCTTAAGCTTGCATAAGGTGATACATCTCTATCATATGAGATTTGTTTGAGGTCATTGACATAGCTCATGGGGTGCCTGGGTTCTATTTGACTCTTTCTATTTGTTTAAAATTCTTCTTATTAAGATATATTCTTGTTTTGTTGCTGATAAAAAACAGGTGGCAGAGCATAACAATGATGCCCAAATGACGGATTTTATCGAGAGCGAGTTTCTGACTGAGCAGGTGAAACACATTTTCTGCTCTATACTAGACATAACAGCCACTGGGTTCTTAGTTTGAGTGAGATTCATTTTGAAGAAAGCAATTAAAAATGCAGAAGAAAACAGTTTCTGCAATGACACTAAGGAACAGTTTTCCCATAAATATCCAACTTGGATAAGAAAAATTACAACTTTTTAAGCTGGGGTGATAAGTTTGTTTGTTAATGACTTGGAATTTTTAAGTTTAGGCTGGTGGTTAACAATTATTTAATCTTATAACACTGACTAATCACTTACTATCGTATCTATTGTACAGGTTGAAGCCATTAAGAAGATAGCTGAATATGTCACTCAATTGAGGAGGGTTGGAAAAGGCCATGGTATGAAGTAGATTTCATAGTTCAACTCTTCACCATCATATTTTCCTTTCAATTAGCCACAACCATTAACTTAATTGTTTCCTCACCACTCTTACTTGATGGACTCTAAATGAGCTGTTTGGTGGCTTGCAGGAGTGTGGCACTTTGATCAAATGCTCCTTCATGAGGGAGCTTAAATTGTCTTGGAGTGTTCTCTCTCCAGAATTATGTATAATTATTTAGGAAGCTCATAAGAGTGCGAACTCAGATAGCCGCCTTCGACATGTCATAACAAACTTACTGCTGCGCAAAATCGCTGATTCAAGGGATCGATTGGTTCGAACTTGTCTAGTGAAAGGTTCATTGCAAGAGTGATATTTGATAGTAGAAGCGACTTGGATTAGGCGAACTTCTTGACCTCCTTTCATGTCAAAGGCTTTGTAGTTCAGAATTTAGCAATCCTGTGGTTATGTATACAAATTATGTTCTATTATGATTAAGTGGATGTTGCCAAATGCTTATTTGAAATACTCTCATTCTGATGTTCTTAAACTACAAAGTATTGTGCTCCACAAACACTAAAAATGAAAAATCCAGAGCAACTTATCATCTATACTCACTCAGATACTGGTATTTACAAGTCACATCCTGCATAATCAAAGCTGTGATAGATCTTAAACCAAAGCCAACTGCTTAAGAAAGAACGACAAAATTCAAGTAGGCTGAAGACAGAATCTCCAATGAGAGGAAGACCTCTTCCTCCTGTTACTGCTGTTAGTATTCTGTGGACAAGAGTGAATGATGTCCCACATCACTCTTAGACCATCTCCAACCACGTTGGGGCTAAACTCAAATCACCGCAAGACTCCATGTCTTTGTGTAGACTCACCAATCCATGTCCATTTCCTGCAATTTCTGCCACATCTCAGAAAAGGGTTGACAGAGAGACAGAGAGACAGAGAGACAGAGAGTGTGTTTTGTGCAATTGGATTGTGTGAAACTTGAACTTACCTTTGGCTTTGTTTCTTGACCGTGAAGTAAGCTTGAGAAGAAAGCACTTAGTTGGGAGGAGGAAGGATCGCTTGAAGCACATCCAGGTTCTCCAACCCATCATCTTTACATGGCTCCTATTCCTTCCCCTCCTCCTCTCCATTTTATATGTTGGAATTTTCAGTTTGGTCCCAACTTCCCCCGACTAAAATACTAATAATATCATGGCAAAACAACAAAACGCATATAGACAAAGCACTAAAAAACACTCATCAAGACAGAGAACTTTGTTGCACTCTGATTGGACCATTACACATTTTAAACCTAGGGCCTATAGTTTCATCCCAATTGAACTTTGCTTCCAATGTCAATCTGATCTACCATATAGGATCTAGGCCTAAAATTGGCAATACGTATTGGTTCCATTTTGTATAACAGATGGGATTTTACCCAAATTGAGAAATTAGGTGTAATAGTCTAAGCTACGTTTAAACATTTTGTGGATGGGATTCTAAGAAACTTAATTTGGGCAAATCCCATTTGATCAAAGAATAGTGAACTGTAACAGTAACTAAATTTGATAATTTAATGGAGGAAATGAGAAATCTTTATTGGGAAGAAAGGGACAATGAGTAGGAGAGTTGCTTTTGGATTTTTGTTTTCCCCACATATCCTTGGTTCCCAAGATTCTCATTTTTCTAGTATTGGAGGAAGTGGATGGGTCCCTAGTCAAACGGTTTGTTGGATTTTCTATCAATGCCATCTAGTTTGTGCCTCTACACTTGTTTTTTTTTTAATTGGTCCAACGGTGATGTGATCAGTACGATTAATAAGGAGTGATGTTAAACGAACCATAAAATTAACTGATTACACTCTATGATCTAAGTACACCCTAATTTTTAAATCAAAATGTAAAATTAATTAAATACACCATATTTAAATACAAAAAAATACCATTGGTACATCCTAATACACTATATCACATCTCATTTGCCACGTCATATTTTAAATTCTTCTAAAGCTTTTGTTCTTCACATTAAAATGAGTCAATTTGAACAAATCTGGGTTTTTGTTGTTGTGCAAATTCCCCTTGTTTTTTTTTTTCTCATCTCAATGGAGTTTTGATTTAGTCTTCAAATAACGAATTTGTTAAAACTGGTTCTACAACTAGCCATATGGGTCTAATAGCTACTGCAAACTTGATTCAAATGAAAACTAATTCCCAAATACCTTCTTATATTTGAACTTTAGATCCAACTAATATCTTCAATGATTGTTATGAATAGTTGGATGGTCTTCAACTAATATCTCCAACTAATATCTTTCAGATTTGGTCTCTTAATAATTTCCTTAACCTTCATCTCTAATGGAGGAGTTGTTGGGCAGCAATGGAGGGCTATTGGTCGGCAAAGGAAGGGGCAAAAGAACGAACATTCAACGATACCTCTTTGCGCCACCGCCAATGCTCGTTGAGTTGTTCGCCGTTAGCATCAAGTAATACGAATACATTTGATTAGGATTGGATATGATGAGTAGGGTGTACTTATTAAAATTATATTTGTTTCACAATTCATTATATTCTTTTTGGTCATTTCATATTAGGGTAAATTAGTCATTCAATAAATAGTTTAATAGTGGGGTGTACTCAGTTAATTTTAGGGTTCGTTTAGCAGCACTCTTAATAAGTAGGTAGTTTTGTGTAAATAAGTGCCATGTAACATAAAGGTCTTATTATTATTAATTTTTAAATAATTACAAGCGATAATCTAAATTACAAGGGAAGGGGAATTCCTCACACTCTACATACAATCTACCAAGGTGTCATAAGGATTCGAATATGAGGCTACTAGTCGACAAGACCTTTTTTCATCCGTTCGCCCCATGGAGTTAAAAGAAGATATTTAGAAGAGAGTAAAATGTGTAACCAAAGAGTCCAAAAGGCCATATAGCTTTCTTTGGCCACTTAATCCTTTTGGCACTGCTAGTAGTGGAGGAACTGAAGCATGTGCCATGCAACAGCTTCTGGTATTTGTGGTCTTCAACTACACTCCATGACATCTCACCCACTGCCACTCAATCAATAATTCAACATCCAATCTCAAACCAAACTCGGCACCCCAGGAAAAAAAAAACCATTTTTATTGTGGGTCAATAACCCAAAAAATGTAAAGTTTAGATCGGGCCCATTTGAATCGAGTGTAGCTTGAATCTCCACTTTTGGGCTTACTTCATGATGATGCTTTTGGGGCTACTTGGGCTTTTCCAACCATATGTGCCAGGGTAAAAATGAAGACGCTGATAGAGATTTTTCCAGAAGTCATACTTCTACCAATGGAGCTTTTGATACCAAATCACAACATTACAAATTGAAAACAAAAAACAAGAAGTTACGTGAAAACATACAAGGAAGAACAAGGAAAAAAAAAAAAAAGCCAGCCACTTGCAGAGTTGGCAGGCACATTATATCATCTGCTTAGTCTCGAACTATTGAGGTAATGAGAATGGAGGCTTCGTCAGTCGAGGGAGCTGCATCATCTGGTAATTAGAACAGAGTTCATGTGACAATATTGTCAATTTACTTTCAAAACCTCATAAAAATTAGCCATAATATTCCCAATAATTATATAAAAATGCCTAAATAAAATGCTTGGGCTGACCTGGAAGAGATGTAGGCAAGTGAGAGACAAAGTTGTCAAGGATGCCTCCTCCTCCTCCTCCACCACCCTCCACCTCTCCTTTCTCCTCCTCTACCATTTTCATTCTCTTATTTCCAACATCCTTTATTACTTTCTCTGCTTCTTTGTCCACCTCATCATTCTCTCCTCCTCCTCCTCCACCACCATCACCCTGATTAAAAAAGTTGGAGATGAGATTTGAGATAACCCCTCCACTATTATTTTCAGTACCAGAGCCCACATCTTGCTCTGGCTTTGACTTATCAGAAAAGCCCCCATTTCCTATATCATCTTCAACCTCAAACTCAACTTTTCTTTTGGCCACTTCCCCTGCTTTTGGAGTGCTCCTTGGTGACACTATGGAGATGAGATGGGTTATAAGCCCACCTCCTTTCTCTTCATCTTTACCTTCATCTCCTCCGTTCATGCTTGCCTTCTCTTTTTCAACTTCTCTGTCTTCACCTCCACTTTCCCTGCGTTCGCCTCCATTAGCTTCCTGATGGCCGCCTTCAGCTTTGGCTTCACCACCTCCCCTTGGGCTCAGATTCAATGGTATAACATCCTCCATCATCTCTCTCTCTCTCTCTCTCTCTCTCTCTATCTTTTTCTTTCTGATCTTTAGGGTTTATAAATATCTATCTCTCTCTCTCTCTCTCTGTTCCTTTACACAGATGCTACATGGTATGGGGCAAGCAGGCGCAGCTTATGTAAAGGGACAAGCGTCCTCGTCCAAAGCAGATACTTTTAATGACAAGCTATGGTTTTGTTACACGTTCATCGTAAATGATTGTCTCACTGAAAAAATGCCAATCCAGAGAAACCACGTGGCACAATTTGCATTACATGGCGTATCCCCAAATAAGGTCGGTTGGGCAACAATTCTTGTCGGATTTGATTCGAGCACCAAAGTTGAAGGCCATAGACTCTGCAGAGCGTTAACCCCCATGAAAATTGCAGAAAGAAAAGAAAAACACCATTGCTGCAGTCTGCACCAAGTTGAGGTCCTTATGCATAATTGAATATTTGGGTTACGTGTTCTCTCAACCCAAATATTCAATTGCAAATAGATAAATAGACATTTCACTTAACTTGACATTGAGTTAAGAGAAGGATCACATACTTTCCATGTTAAAAATGGTTTGATACAAAGAAAGAAAAAATTTGGTACAGGGTTTATTACAAAAATTGAAACTAGATGGCTGTAGGTACAATCGACTCAGAGTGAAAGAGGATCTTGGCAGCACAAAACGAAGACAGTCTCTTTTCATATCTAACCTTACCATCCTCCCATGCATTCACAAGTATATTCTCAAAGCTATCACCATGAAGTGAAGGTGGGATTTTAAAGTCAAGGATTACTTTGAACTCCCAAGGATCTTTCCAACGCGGCTTTCTTCTCTGCCTCTCTTCTCGCCTTCCGTCTGGCATACCTTGAATTAGCATCAGCTTGAACTTTCTCCATTATTTTATCGAAACCAGGAATTGTTCTCTCCATTTTCTGGTAGACTCGGGTGCTTAGGTTGGCAAAAATCCTATAGAGTCTCTGCGAGCACGCGCACACACACACACACAGAAAGGTTTAATAGAAATACACGCACATCCCTAAAGAAGGGAATTTTATGCAAAATGTCCAAAGAGGTTGAGGAACTAATATGCAAATAAATCCCCATAGCATATTTTCACAAAACATTATATCCGTTTCGCTTCCTTGGGTGATTGACTGATGGAAGTTTGTTAGAGAAATACTTCAGTTACAAAAGCCAGGATTCAAAATTCTAAAAAATAAAGAAAACTTACATAACACAACCAATTTAGATAGCAACAGGCAATAAGGTTTTTCTTTCAAATTGATAGTGCGTGATCTTTAGTTTAACAATTGTTAGTTTAAGTTGAACATAATCATTAAACTCAAGGAAACTAACGATTTATCCACAACTGATTTAAGAAGGAATTCTGTACCTTGACATCCATATTCCAATGTCGAATGTATGGAGGACCTGTTGTGTAGGTGCCAAGAGGTTCGCGGTACCACTCTCCCTCATATGTTATCTGATCCATTGCTTGTTCCACACTTAGAACCTCCCATGGCCTTAACCCAGGGATAGCTTTAGACAATTCGATTCTGCTCACAAACAGACGATACATTAGATAGAGATACATTGCAAGACATCAGTCACCAAATGCTACTGCTACTGCATACCTAAGATCTTTTGGAATGTACTTGTTCGGCATGTGATCCTCTTCCAAAATTGTTGTCAGTTCAGAGCCACTAGCCCAAAGAAATAGAGCATGACTTGGAATTCTAACGCCTGGCCAAACACCATCATTAGCTTCAAGTACTGCTAAGTCTCGTCTCTTGCTTTCTATAGCCTCCTCTTGTAGCTGCTTATAGGTTTTTTTCTCATGTCCCTTGAGTGGAACCCAAGGAGGAATTCCTTTTTGTAGTTTGTGAATAAAAGCAGTTGCAGCAGCCCCAAGTCTAACTGAAGATCACCAAGCGAATAATCAATTTGTTGAAAACACAGAATTAGATTATTACACTCCTATCAGTCATAAAAATGTTAAATAATACAAAATGGATGTTGGGAGAAAAAGGAAACAAACAGACCTTCCCAAGTGGCAATAGCAGGTTCCAACCCATAAACCATGTGAATAGGAACCCATTCATCCAAGTCCTCACCCCAAATGAATGTATCTTTGTCAATAATCCCAGCACCCCAAGCCGTTTTAAGAGTTATAAGCTCCAATGGACCTCTTGTTCGGCCCAACCGGTCCTTATAGTACCATCCACCACTCCTCATGATAACTATAAAATATAACATCAACATTATGAAAAACACATGCAGAATAACAATCAAACAAACATTACACAATGCATCCTGTCCAATACACATGCAGAATGTCAGTAAGGAGTTTGAGTAGAAGAATCACTGGTTAACAAAACAATAGAAGTATGATGTATTACTTCAACACACGTCAAACCACAAAGAATTTCAGTAGTAAGTGAATGAAAACAGCTGCACTTAATTAGAAGCAAATGAGTTGTGATTAAAATACAATTAGCCAATTCCAAAAGCTAACAATTAAACAATCAGAAGGTTTAAGCAAGACCAGAAAGTCATTTTCATAAACTCACTAGACTATACAGCTAAACCAAACTAAAAACACACATTCTTCAAAGGTTCATGCTTTTTAACCACAAAGCTTTAGTCACACAAACTTACAGTCATAGTAGCGCTTCTCAAGCTTCTTATACCCAACTGCCTGAGCAACATCGATAGGCCGGCCGGGCGGGTAAGGCCTCTGGCGGAACCCCCAAAGCCCAAAAAAGAACTGCCTTGCAAAATCCCAGAACTTGTCATCAGACTCTTCCCTCGTCTTTATGGCCTTCCTGGGCATGGGCCTTCCGTCCGGGCCAATAATATTCGGCACAGCCTGCCACAGTTTCTTATCTTCATCCCTGTACGGCCTGTCATTCTCTTTGAGCTCCATCTCATTGATCTTCTCGGCAATCTGCTCAGCTCGAGCCAAGAACTGAACAACTGGGCTCTCCCTGAACTCCTTCCAGAACCTCTCGTTCTCTCTGAGCTCCTCCTCAGTTGGGTTCTCTTTCTTTTCGAATATTGGGTCATCGCTCAGTATCTTATCGACTTCTGGGGCGTGCCTGTAATCTGGTGCGTTCTCGCATTCCCAGAAGTACTGTTCCAGCATCTCGGTGTATGGTCCTGGTTTCTCGGGTTCGGAGGGGGTTTTCGGGTCGGGTTTTGGAGGGCCCTTGAAGAGGTTTGAGAGGCTGAGTGCAGAGAAATTGGGAGAGGTTATTGTTTGGGTGGTTCTGTGGAAAAATGAGTCTGTGAGTGAGAGCAGGTTGATGGGTGGAAGTGGGTTTGGGGGTTTCTTGAACCAGCTTTCGAAGGGGTTGAAGTTGATGGAGGCCATTGGAGGAAGGGGGAGTGAATTTGGGAAACCTTTAAATCAATTTGAGATTTTTGGGTTTTATTGTTGACACAGGTTGAAAATGGAGGAGATGGAATAGACAGAGGGAGAGGGGTTTTGAGTCTCGACGGTTGAAAGTGAATATAATTTTAGTTTGGGCTTATCCTGGGAAGTTTGGGCATGATCTCAACCTGATTATGAATTTGTTTTTGGGCCTGAGAACGACTATGAATTAAATTCTAGCAGATCACATTCTTGTTTTATTTTGTTTTAATTTTTGGTCTTTTATCGTAAAATGTCCCCTGAATTTAACGGAACTATCAAATTGCATTCTTTTTTAATTTCTTTTTTGTCATTTGTGGTCTTCAAAGAAACATGCTCATAAGTAGTCTATGTCTTTAACTTCTGTCCAAAAGTCTGTTAAATCGTTGACGTGGTGAACATGTGAAATGCACATATCCAATGATATCATGTCACGTGGATTAAATAAAAAAATATATTTTTAAAATAATTTTAAAATAACAAACTATAAAACAAAAACAAAAAAATTAGCCACAATGGATAATGATCCATGTCTATGAAATTACAAAAACACTCATGCCACGTCATCAAAGTTAACAAACATTTGAATGTAGTTGACAAAAGAGGGCAAAGTGGGTCACTAAACCTCGAACAATGGATAAAAGTGGGCCATTTTAAGTTTAGGGGGGCAAAGTGGAGTTTGATCGAAGCTTCAAGGAAGCTTCAAGGAGCATTGATGTAGTTAAGCCTTTTAAATATCAATAGGTTCTTCTTATGATGTATAATTTCTTGTGTTTTGTTTGTACACATAAAAGGTATATAATTTCTTGTTTGTTATGCAACCATAAATCATAACACATGATATCCAAGTTATATTTAGGTTTGTTTTGTTTTGTTTTTGTTTTTAACAATGGCGACAGTGGGGAATAAGTCTGTTGGTTGAGCTAATCCATCTCCACCTATGTAGGCAGAAGTTCGAAACCCCCAAACACCCAATAACTATTGTGTAAAGCTTGCTATGAAGGGGGATCAAACTTGGGTGGAACGGGGCCACTTGTGAATATGAGAGTAGGTTACTTCCAGTTGGATGGTAAAGTTACAAAAGTTATGACATCTTCTTATGTATGTTCCCTTACAGTTTGAAATCATTTGAAGAGGGCAAGCTTGCTTTTGATATCATGTGTAAGTTGAAGCGCGTGCAAGTTTTGGATAGTATCAAGATTGGAAGCAAGCTAATCAATAAACTTGAGTTTCACTTGGGATTTTAGCTCATGAAAATCAAAACATTGGCTCATGTTAGATTGAACTAGTGTTGTAGGTAGTTTTTTTATTTTTTTATTTTATAGTACAAGCGATTGGGAAGGGACAACTATTTATTGAGTGGAGATGGAAGAACTCAACCAACTAAGCTATTGTAGGTTTTGATAGAGCATCTAACCCGAAATTAATTGGCAACGAGTGCCCAATTCAAAGCTTAAATTTATCCATGTGAGATTTTATATTCTCAATAGCTATCGCTATTGGTGCCAGTTTGGTGGGTTTTGAGCTTTATAAGTATGTATCGTCAATCTCACCAAAAATCTAGCTTAAGTTATAACAAAGGGGAGGAGCAATGGGGAAGAATGCTATCAATCAAGTAATATAATATAATTGGTTCATAAATTCCCAAGTAATTGTTTGATTGAACTGCTAATCAAGTAATAAAAAATCAACATATATATGTACTTTTAACTTCTTGTTCATCATCAGGTAATTGTTGGGTTCATTTTTATACATAATTTATTATGTTATTTATCCAATGTTTTGAGTGAGTTCTTGATATTTTAAACTTTTTTTTTCTTCCTTTTTGTGTTTTTATAATTTTTATCTTAGTTGGAATAAATGTGAGTTAAAAGTACACTATTGAATATAAATTATGTTTTTGCTCATTTTCATAGGTCAACTTCTTGGCCTTGGATTAGCATGTTCCGGTGCTCAGATGCAAGGAAATCTTCATAAATTTTTGTTCCAATAAATGTTGACTACAACATATCCGAATTTGAACTCCATTGAACATGTATAGTCTCCCCAACTGATCCAACATTGGACCTAACTCTAGAAGTCTGTTTTGGGTCAACTTTTACCCTATTTGGTGTCATCTCCCTTCTACTTGTTACTACACCTCTTGGTAACAATTATTGACATTGTAGATATTTGATTTCAGATTGGTAATGGATTAGAATCTTGTTAAAAGTAATCTAGACTTCATTAATAGTCGGACTGGTAACTTTGTAGTAGTTGGCTGTTAGTAGTTGTGGGTTAAAATAATGGCGTGGTAGAAGTTAGTTGAATTAACTATGTTTGATTTTAGTTGTGTTTTTAATGTGCTAGGTCGGTAGTGGCTATTATATAAAGCCACCCTTTTCTCTTCATTTTGTATGAAGGAAGGAACATCATCATCAGTAATTGTGTCCCACTACTTTCTGTCTTTTGATTATCACAAGAGAACAAGTTTCTTCTCTTACCTATTATTACTCCACATAACCGTACCCACCACCAATAATATCATTCCCATATCCCATCAAAGTGGTATTAGAGCTGTAAACTCAGAACCATATGGCTTCAAACAACAACTTGTTGCAGCCCCAACTTCCAAAGTTTACAAGGAAGAATTATAGTCAATGGAGCATCCAAATGAAGGTGCTGTATGCTGCTCAAGATTTGTGGGAGGTGGTTGAAAATGGCTTTGTGGAGCCAAATGATCAAGCAGACCTCACTCAACAACAACTCATAGAGCTGAAGGAGACACGTAAGAAGAACAAAAAGGCTTTCTTCTTTATCTTTCAAGCAGTGGATGAAGCTATCTTTGAAAGAATCTCATCATGCACTACATCAAAACAGGCGTGGGACACTCTCTTTGCATCATATAAAGGAGAAGAAAAAGTGAAGATGGCAAGACTGCAAACTCTAAGAGGTGAGTTTGATATGTTACGTATGAATGAGTCAAAATCTATTGAAGACTATTTCAATTGTGTCATTTCTCTAGTCAACCAATTGAGAATTAATGGAGAAAAAATTGAAGATCAGAGAGTTGCTGAAAAAATTCTTCGAAGTATGTCCCGAAAGTTTGAATATATTGTGGTGGCAATTGAAGAATCCAAAGATCTGTCTACTTTGTCTCTTGACAGTTTAATGGGTTCTCTTCAATCCCATGAGTTATGGTTGAAGCAGTTTGACTCTGGCCCTATTGAGCAAGCTTTTCAATCTCAAGTCTCATTCAGAGGAAGTTCTAGAAGAGGAGGAGGCGGCTTTGCTCATGGACGAGGAAGAAATAATCAAGGACGTGGCTATGCAAATGACCAGAAAGAAACTAATGATGAAGGCTCTGCACGAGATTATGGTTATTCAAGAGGAAGAGGAGATTATGGTTATCCAAGAGGAAGACGGGATTATGGTTATCAAAGAGGAAAAGGAGATTATGGTTTTCCAAGAGGAAGAGGAGATTATGGTGGTTATTCAAGAGGAAGAGGAAGAGAACAAGGTTCCTCTCTTTCTAATATTCAGTGCTACAATTGCAAGCAATATGGGCACATCAAGTCAACATGCAAAAACAAAACAAATGGAGGAGCCGACTCAAGCTTTGTGCATGAAAAAGCTTCTGAAAGGGAAAATGATAATGTGGTTCTACTTGCATATGCAGCTGCCAGGGAAAGAAATGTGTGTGCAGAAAAATGGTATCTTGATAGCGGATGTAGTAATCATATGACAGGCAACAAAAGTGCCTTTGTCAATTTCAAGCATACCAACAACTCAGAAGTGAGGAGTGGTGACGGTGGAAAGCTAGTGGCCAAAGGATGTGGAGATATTCTTTTTATGTCCAAGTCTGGAGAACAAAAAAGAATCTCTGATGTGTTATATGTTCCAGATTTAAATTACAATCTCCTTAGTGTGGGGCAACTTCTTCGTAAAGGCCATAATATTCAGTTCAGGGAAGACCAGTGTGTAATTAGAGACAAGTACAACTCTCTAATTACAAAGGTGCAAATGTCAGGAGACAATATGTTTTCTCTGAACATAAAGTATGAATCTTTTGCTTGCTTAAGTGCACTTATCAAGGATTCCTCATGGTTGTGGCATCTACGCTATGGGCATTTGAATTTTAGCACACTATCATTGGTGGGGAAACAACATATGGTACGAGGCCTATCGACTATACAGCATCAAACACAAGTTTGTGAAGCATGTGTGCTGGGAAAACATTAGAGAAATTCGTTTCCTACAGGATATTCTTGGAGAGCATCCCATCCTCTTGAGCTAGTGCACTCAGATGTATGCGGGCCCATGAACACAACATCAACAGGAGGTAACCTCTACTTTCTTACATTCATTGATGATTATAGCAGAAAGACATGGGTCTATTTTCTCAAATATAAATCAGAGGTGTTTGATTACTTTAAAGTTTTCAAAGCTTTGGCTGAGAAGCAAAGTGGATTTGCATTGAAAACCTTGCGGTCTGATCAAGGTGGAGAATTCTCATCCAATGTGTTCGAAAATTTCTAAAAGAAAATGGGATTAAACATCAGTTTACAGCTCGGTACACCCCACAGCAAAATGGTGTGGCCGAGAGAAAAAATAGGACCATTATGGAATTGGCAAGAAGCATGTTGAAGGCAAAAGCAATGCCTAATCGTTTTTGGGCAGAAGCAGTGGCATGTGCTGTATATCTCTTGAACCGTGCATCGTCCAATAGTGTGGAAGGCAAGACTCCTCAAGAAGCCTGGAGTGGCCTTAAGCCATGTATTAGTCACTTAAGGATATTTGGCAGCATTGCTTATTCTCATATTCCTGATGAAATAAGGAGAAAATTGGATGACAAATCAGAAAAGTGCATTCTTGTTGGGTATAGCGAAAAGGCCAAGGCATATATATAAGTTGTTTAATCCACTGACTAACAAGATTATTGTTAGTCGTGATGTCAAGTTCAATGAAGAAGAAGCATGGAATTGGAGTGAAGCTAAAAATCAAAGTCCAATACTGTTGGACATTGGCCTTGAAAATCCAAATTTAACTCCACCAACAACTCCATCATCACAGGAATCTTCATCACAAGGGTCATCATCATCGTCTTCTAGTGACAGCAGTGAGGAAGAAGAAATTTGCAGAGGACAAAGGAGATCAACAAGAGCTTATCAACCATCCACAAGGTACCCATCTAGTGATTATGTTTTGGTCACTAATAGTGGCACAAATTTTGCTCTATTTGTAGATGCAGACCCAATTATGTTTGAAGAGGCTTCAAAGGATGAAAAATGGGTGAAGGCTATGGATCAAGAAATTGATTCCATTAAGAAAAATGACACATGGGAGCTGGTTGATCTTCCTCAAGGAAAGAAGCCTATAGGAATAAAATGGGTGTATAAGACCAAGCTGAATGCTCAAGGAGAAGTTGAGAAATACAAAGCTCGCTTGGTAGCTAAAGGCTACAAGCAAAATTATGGAATTGATTACAATGAAGTCTTTGCTCCAGTTGCACGCTTTGACACCATCCGAATGGTGTTAGCTCTTGCTGCCCAAAATTGTTGGAAAGTCTTTCAAATGGACGTTAAATCAGCGTTCTTGCAAGGTTTTTTGGAAGAAGAAGTATATGTTGCTCAACCTCCAGGTTATGTGCAAGGAAATAAAGAAACAAAAGTGTGTAGATTGAAGAAGGCTTTATATGGTTTGAAACAAGCTCCAAGAGCTTGGTACAGTTGGATTGATGCATTCTTCCAAGAGTATGGGTTTCACAAATGCCCATATGAGCATACTCTTTACACCAAGAAGAACTCTCAAGGTGAGATTTTGATTGTCTGTTTATATGCGGATGACTTAATATTTACTGGAAGCAATGCTCAAATGTGTGATGATTTCAAGATGATTATGTCACAAAGATTTGAAATGACAGACCTTGGTTTGCTTCATTTTTTTCTTGGAATTGAAGTCAAACAAAATAAGAATGGTATCTATATTTCTCAAAAGAAATATGCAAAGGAATTGTTGAAAAGGTTCAGGTTGAAAAATGCAAAGTCAATTGCTACTCCAATGGAGGTTGGTGTTAAGATAGGAAAGAATGATGGAAGCACAATGGTAAATCAAACTTTGTTTCGAAGTCTAGTGGGTGACCTCTTGTATTTAACTACAACAAGGCCAGATCTTACATATGCAGTAAGCTTCCTCAGCCGTTTCATGGAGTCACCAAAAGATGTTCATTGGGAGCTTGGAAAGAGAATCCTAAGATATGTGGTTGGAACTATCAATTATGGTTTGCATTATTATCCTGTTCAGAATCTAAATTTGACTGGCTCCAGTGACAGTGACTTGGGTGGAGATGTTGATACTTGCAAAAGCACGTCTGGTTATGTCTTTAGCATTGGCTCAAGTGCGATTTCATGGTCCTCCAAAAAGCAATCTATAGTGGCACTTTCAACTACAGAGTTCTGAGTATGTTGCTCTTGCATCAACAGGTTGTCAAGCTAGGTGGCTGAAAAGTATTTTAGAAGAGATGGGTCAAGTTCAAGAAGGCCCTACAAAGTTGTTCTGCGACAACAAATCAGCTATTTGTTTTTCCAAAAATCCAATGTTTCACAGCAAGAGTAAGCATATCAAGATCAAGTTCCATTTTATCAGAGAGCTAATCAAAGACAAAGAAGTTGAGGTTCTGGATTGCAAGTCTCAAGATCAGCTTGCAGATTTGTTCACCAAACCATTGAAGAAGGAGCTGCTCATCAAGATGAGGAAATTAATTGGAGTAAATGAAGTCTAGCTTAAGGGGGGATGTTAAAAGTAATCTAGACTTCATTAATAGTCGGCTGGTAACTTTGTAGTAGTTGGCTGTTAGTAGTTGTGGGTTAAAATAATGGCGTAGTAGAAGTTAGTTGAATTAACTATGTTTGATTTTAGTTGTGTTTTTAATGTGCGAGATCGGTAGTGGCTATTATATAAAGCCACCCTTTTCTCTTCATTTTGTATGAAGGAAGGAACATCATCATCAGTAATTGTGTCCCACTACTTTCTGTCTTTTGATTATCACAAGAGAACAAGTTTCTTCTCTTACCTATTATTACTCCCACATAACCGTACCCACCACCAATAATATCATTCCCATATCCCATCAAATCTCTCTCTATGTATTAAAACCAAAATGAAATGATGAAAGTGAAGACAAGGAGGAGACAATGGCCAAAGACTTTAGCAAAGGTGGAGTTTAATATTGAATTAATGAGTTGGCAAGAGATAGAGAAGAGAAGGCTAGCTAAGGGGGTTTCGGCTGAACCATTCCAAAAATTCCAGAGAGAGAGAGAGAGAGAGAGAGAGAGAGAGAGAGAGAGAGAGAGAGAGAGAGAGAGAGCAAAGGGCAGCAGCCAAATAAGGAGGCTACGAAGGAGGAGAATAACTCTTTCATCATTGAAAGCTTTTGTGCCTTTATCTTTACGACATCTGTAAACTCTTTCTAGTTATATTTTGAATTTGTGTTTGTAATAAGTATGAGGAACTAAACTCCATAGTTAGGGCTTAGGTTGAAGCCCTAAACATGAATACTCTATTGTTTTGATGCTTGAGTTTATTATTTCTAGATGTTGTTGATGAATTCCTCTTCACTAAATTAATCTATCCTTGATTTATGTTTTCTTTGATTGATCACCCTTGAAAGCATGCTTCTTGAGATTGTTGGGATTATATGTATCTTCATGTTTTCCTAAGCAATTAATAGATGAAATAATAATCATTCATGTGAATTGGTTTCTTGAATACCTAATGTAAACACCATACTATTAGGGTTCTTGTGATGTTTATATTCTCTTCAAACTTTTCATATGATTAGCACTAAACACGCACTTTACTTATTTTAGAGAGTATTGTAGCACTAAACATGGTCTTTACTTATTTTAGAGAGAATCATGCGTCTTGAGCCACTAAACTCAGTATTAATTGTGAACATCTTCATCAATGCATCTAGAGTTCATAACTTGAGTATTCATGGACATAAGTAGGATTGTTTAGGGTGGATTCCGAAAATACTAGTGTTTGTTGTCATTTTAATTTCACACTTTGATATTCATTTCTATTGGTCTTCTTAAAATTAGAGTTTGGTTACATTTTAAGCATTAGAATTAGTTCATTTGAATCAAAACCCACCTCTTTTTTGTTTGAAACTTTGAGTGTAGTTTTTATTGAATTATATACACTTCTGTAACTATTTTTGACATTTGGTCCAGGGTAAGTCCTTTAGTTTTTCATGATGAATCCAACCATATAAAAAACATAAAATTTGGATTAACGGTTGGAAAGTTACAAGTCAAAAACGGGACAAAGGTTGAAATTGGAAAACAGAGGAAGTTCATATATTCGTCTCCAACCTAAAACATGATAAACTGGTGATACCATAGTGATAAAGTGGCGATACAGTGGTGATACAGGAGTAATACAAAATGCTGATTGTGTTTTCTTTTGGTTTCTTGTTTTTGTTTCATTTTGCTCCTTTCTTTACTCTTTCCTAGTATTTGATTTGTTTCTTACCTTTGTGATTGTGTTAAATAAGTATTATATACGTACTCAAACTAGATTTACATGTAAACCTCCAATTCCCCGTGGGGATGATCCCGTATTTATAAATCTATACTCCAATAAATTTGTACATTTGCAGGTATTTTTAATTGGATGATTAGCACATTAATTTGTGCCAATTATTAATACAACAGTAATGGCCGCAAGTGCAACCTTCATGACGTGTGAAAATAGCTGCAACCTTCAAGATCAACATATATTGTTGATGGTGGTTCTTTCCTGCAAACCGTGTTCAAAAGTTGTGTGTTAATATATACCAAAGTTTATTTATGAAAAAGATGACTTAAATGGAGAGAGACATTTCCAATGTTTAACTCTACCTCATTTGGTAAGTCGGAAGAAAATAGGAAATTAGAAATAGTTATCTCATTAGTCATCAACTAAGCAAAGCTTAATTAAATTACCTCTTCAACCAGGTGGCCTTATTTATCTCCATCTGGACCTCTTATTATTCTTTCTGAAAATTGTTTATATGAAGGAATCAGAACTTCAATCATAACATCACATATCTTGTATTTAGAAAGAGAAATACATGTAGTCAGTCATATATATGGAAGATGGGCAAAGTAAAAAACTACCTACTGCTTGATGTTTGTGGCTTATCCGTTAAGACTCAGTGAAGACAATGGTTTTGAAAGAACCTCCACAGGAACAGGATCAGCCTCAGCCTTAGCCTCATGGGAGCTGCTCGAATCCACCGGCAATCTAATCGGAACAACTGCGTCTCTGTCGCAATTGAGAAACAATGGATGATTTAAGCTATGTACTACAGAACACTTTCAATCAATCATCACAAATGTACTGTTCTATTAAACCTGAACTTTTTTCTAACTCCCTATGTACGTACCCATCAACACATCTGAGCAGGCAGAGGTTCATCTTATCGGTTGTATAGCTACAAAACATGATCTCAAGCCGCTTCTCAAGTTCGGGAGCATCAGAAACTGGAAGAATATCCCAAATCTTCAAAACCTGGACATAATCTGAGTTCTCCTGGACAACATCTACAGACCACATGAGGTTGAGCTGCCCTTTGACTTCATACTTCTCTAAGAGTTTAGCACAAGTCCCACCATGGACCATAACTCCTTTATCCTTGTGAGATTGGCGCCAACCATTAGAGAGCTTTGTTAATAAGGAAATCACTTCCTGGCGGACCTCAGTGTCTTTAATCTTTTCTATGGAATTCTGAAATTCATTCGTGAAGCAAACCTACACGGGAAGAGGACTGATTAATGCTAATACTAATATGCCAGGCATAAATGCCGCAAAGCACAGAATCTGAACTCCAAAATCCTAACCAGCAAACCACTAAATTTTAATGTGTTCCCCCATTCAGCTCTCCTTGGATAATTTACATATGTTCAAAGGAGATTTGTGCACTCTATAAGCTTTGATAATGTAGCAGCATACCTTCCATTTGGCATTTTTGAACAGCAGAGAATCAGCATTGAGTAGAATATGCAGTTGGCCAAGGTCCATGAGGGCTGCTGCAATGGCCTGAGCCAAGTCCTTATCATCATGAGCATGATAAAAACATTTACGTTTCTTTGCATCAAGAATTAGCTTCTTCCAAATAGAGTTACTGCTAATCAAAGTCGCTTCGTTCCCCAAAATCCACAGACAGTACCTACAGACACAAAACAACTGATGAACTTCATCAAAACCACCAAATATTCAGACAGTAAATCTAAGATACATGTACAAACTGCAATGTGATAAGAGGTACCTTGCACGCGTTAGCATCATGTTTGCCCTTTCAAGATTGGAGAGGAAACCGACAGAGCCTTTCTCGTTACATCTGACTGTGGAGATAATTATCACATCATCTTCACCACCTTGGAATCCATCAACAGATCGCACTCTTACAGAATTTCAGTACGATAATCAAGAAATACCTCAACAAGGTCATCATAATTATCAATCTTCATTCGCTCTTCATTCCCAAATAGAATTAAATCTCCAATTCCATACTTGCCATAATCAAGAGACTGGTTAACCAATCCCAGGATTCGCTCTGTGACTTGTAACACGGCAGTATTCGTTGGGGCACATGTTAGCGTTCTGCACTTCAACTTCAAGAGGGCAAAGAGTGACATAGCAACTGTGTCGGTTTTTCCAGTCCCAGGAGGACCCCATATTAAGTTGATGGCATTATGGTGAGTACATTTACTCAAACTGATACAGTTCAAAACTGCAGCTTGTTGGGAATCATTAAGATCAGAGAACATTGAGGGCCATTTAGTAGAAAGGGCAGGGGAGCATTTTTCTTTATAAATGCAAATTGCACAAGAATTCCCACCCTGTAAGAAAAAAAAAACACAAGCGCGTATTTGGAGCTTTGGGAATCAATTAGCCAAACAGCGGCAGAATATGCATGCATGATGTTAAAGTAAAGCTAGAGTCAAGAAAAAAAATATTACATGTGATGAATTGGGTTGCACCTGCAGCACATTCTTAATTAAACCTGTGCTTGCCCTTTCTGAGTTCAAAGCACTCCATACACGAACACTTGTTGTCATGTTGATTAGATAGACAGCAAGAAGTCTTTCTTTTCCTTTATTGATAGGCTTTGATGAGAGTATTGAGAAGTGATTATCTCTGCCTCGAAGAACATACGCAATGAGATATGAATCTCCGGGCCCTTTTAAATGATCAGTGCATTTTGGTCTGATATCAGTCAAGGCAATAATATCTCCAGCCTGCGGCTCATATTTTCCTGCATGATTTTCAGCTTCTCCCTTGCCATTAATTATAATATCGTAAAACAAGTCCTTGGGAGGGTTATGACCCTTAGAAGTTGTAACAGCCAGAATTTCACAAGTAGGTGCTGTTGAGGTCTTTTTCCTCGCAAGGGAGTGAACTGTGCAACACCAATGCCCCGGGTGTTCCCGTGACAGAGTCTCTATGCTTGAGAGTAAATCAGCATGTGTTTCCTCAACAAGTGAAGGAATGAACGTTTTCTTGTAACTCGTCACGGTCGAAAATGTCTCAGGAATTTTCGTCACCTGTATTAAGTTGAAAAAAATCAAAGAAAAATTGACACGTTGTAAAGATTTACCATATCCGTAAGGAAGACCACCAAAAAAAACCTGGTTTTTGTAAAGATTTCTGTTGAGAACATCCTCCATAGACCAAGAGAAGACTAAATCAATTAAGCTTCTACCGGCAACAACTCCCTTCATTTTCACACTAGTCTCTTGATGATCCATAGCTACTTTTTTACTGATCTTCTGATATCTGCAATGGCTTCTTTGTGAGTGGAAGGTGGTCCAGTCAATTACTTAGTCCAAGATCACTTTTGTATATAGCATATATACTTGCTTAGCACTGAAGCAGATTCCAAGACAACAAAAAAAGCATTGAATAACTTGATCAAAACAAATCTACAGGGTACAG
Organism: Prunus fruticosa; assembly: GCA_018703695.1. Classification (NCBI taxonomy): domain Eukaryota; kingdom Viridiplantae; phylum Streptophyta; class Magnoliopsida; order Rosales; family Rosaceae; genus Prunus; species Prunus fruticosa. The sequence continues at coordinate 41,240,392 of CM031922.1, read as the reverse complement.
GGAAAGACACCTTTCTTTTTCCTCAATGGTTGAGGTCTTTATTTGCAAACCTCATGGCACTGTTGCATCTACCCAAGTGCAAGTAGTTACACGTAGTAATAATTTTGGAAGTCCAAGTATCGTATCCTCAAGAAGTAGGTAGGCAAATGTCTGCATACAAAGAAATAATTAAATGTACCAAAATAAAAGTGACAAACAAAATGAAAAAGTAATTTGATTTGATTGTTGTAGATATTGAGTTTAAAAATGAAATATCAATAATGGAAATGCTAAAGCATCAAGGTTCAATTCTTTAAGCAAAATATGTTTCATGCTCTTTAATCCAAATTAAACTCGATTAAAATTATCATTAAGAAAATTTAACCGGAAGATAAAGAAATTAAAACCAATTTAATTTTTCAATTTTATCTTTTATTAATGATTGTTCAGAAAATGGAGTTGATTGATATATAATCTTTTAATTTAAAAGCATGCTAAGTCAGTTCTTAACATATATAGTCAATTACTTAGTCCAAGATCACTTTTGTGTATAGCATATATACTTGCTTAGCATTGAAGCAGATTCCAAGACAACAAAAAAAGCATTGAATCAGAGTCACTTGATCAAAACAAATCTACAGGGTACAAGGAAAGGGACCTTTCTTTTTCCTCAATAGTTGAGGTCTTTATTTGCAAACCTCATGGAACTGTTGCATCTACCCAAGTGCAAGTAGTTACACGTAGTAATAATCTTGGAAGTCCAAGTATCGTATCCTCAAGAAGTAGGTAGGCAAATGTCTGCATACAAAGAAATAATTAAACGTACCAAAATAAAAGTGACAAGCAAAATGAAAAGGTAATTTGATTTGATTGTTGTAGATATTGAGTTTAAAAATGAAATACCAATAATGGAAATGCTAAAGAATCAAGGTTCAATTCTTTAAGCAAAATATGTTTCATGCTCTTTAATCCAAATTAAACTCGATTAAAATTATCATTAAGAAACTTTAACCGGAAGATAAAGAAATTAAAACCAATTTAATTTTTCAATTTTATCTTTTGTTAATGATTGTTCAGAAAATGGAGTTGATTAATATCTAATCTTTTAATTTAAAAGCATGCTAAGTCAGTTCTTAACATATATAGTCAATTACTTAGTCCAAGATCACTTTTGTGTATAGCATATATACTTGCTTACCACTGAAGCAGATTCCAAGACAACAAAAAAAGCATTGAATCAGAGTCACTTGATCAAAACAAATCTACAGGGTACAGGGAAAGAGACCTTCTGTTTCCTCAATGGTTTAGGTCTTTATTTGCAAACCTCATGGAACTGTTGCATCTACCCAAGTGCAAGTAATTACACGTAGTAATAATCTTGGAAGTCCAAGTATCGTATCCTCAACAATTAGGTAGGCAAATGTCTGCATACAAAGAAATAATTAAATGTACCAAAATAAAAGTGACAAGCAAAATGAAAAAGTAATTTGATTTGATTGTTGTAGATATTGAGTTTAAAAATGAAATATCAATAATGGAAATGCTAAAGCATCAAGGTTCAATTCTTTAAGCAAAATATGTTTCATGCTCTTTAATCCAAATTAAACTCGATTAAAATTATCATTAAGAAACTTTAACCGGAAGATAAAGAAATTAAAACCAATTTAATTTTTCAATTTTATCTTTTATTAATGATTGTTCAGAAAATGGAGTTGATTAATATCTAATCTTTTAATTTAAAAGCATGCTAAGTCAGTTCTTAACAATGAGAAAAATATAATTGAACTCATGAAAAGATAGTAGCACTTAACATGAATCAAAATAAAAGGATATGAAAATATTGAACAACCAAAAATAAAAGAATTTAGCAATTCATACCGTGTATTGGATTAAAGAACTGTGGAGGCCCAAATAAATTCTCGGCCCAATGCGACACCTTATTAAGAAGAGACCCGGTTTGGGGGCACGAGAAAGTTCATTATTCACACTTACACAGATCATGATCCCCATGCCATGCTGAATGGATATGCAATCCATCACGCTAAGAGTTAAACTAAGCCAATAAAATGTGTTAGCTCTACGAGCCTATGCTAATTACCCCATCAAGCGTCATGCCCCTTTTCAAAGACGATAAAATTAAAGCATGCCAAGCGGCATGCCATGCTAAGCGGGAAACCATTATTTCCCGCCCAACCACACTACAAGCTTAAGTGGGCCCAAGCCACTCAAATACCCAGGGCTTGCCTGAGTGGGTTGTGGTATGGATGGTAACAAGTTGTCATGAGGCCCATTGATGGGTCGAGAAATGGAAGTCTCGAGTTGCTTGGGAGTTTCGAAACTCAAGCCCATTTCTTGAGACCAAACATGTGGGTGAGCATAAAAGAGAGAAACAAGGTAGCCAAATATCCTAGAGAAATTAACCCATCACCTAACAAAATAACCCAACATTTGGTAAAGTAAGCCCATTTATTTGATAAACCAACTTATTGTCCTACAAGGCCCATACAACTAAAATAAGGATCTGCAAAGGCCCCACCACTTGGCTGGAAACGTGAACCACGATGAAATCCAAAGTGTTATGTCAGTGAGCTGCTAGGAGGCTGTTCACCCGTTTTGATTTGTCTCCTGTGATGGTAGGGTAAAGTTCCTCATTAATCCAAAGACCATGGTTGGTCAATAAATTAACTTTCTTTGTGTGTCGAGCGTGCCACCGTTAGCAATTTTTCAATTCTAACAGACTTGAAAGTAAAAATAACTTGCGCCCCAAGCTATTAACTTTGAACAAACGATTGTGAATTTGGGTGAAGAATATCTCTCAAGTAAGTTCTTTTCTATACCTTAGACTGGTAAGGACTTCATAATTTATCTAAATAAAACTGGGAAGTAAAGCAAAAATACAAGTGTTTGAAAATAAAAACAAGTTCAAGGAGAACTGTTTGAAATACATCAAAATATTGGACTTTGAATCCTACCTGAAATGCCATTTCTAGACTATTTTAGTCAAGCTGGATTGCACTGGATTGTGTGGCTGGACTGGACTGTCAGGCTGGACTGAATTGGCTGCACCTTCAACTAATAAATATTAGCTGGAAATTCGATACCAATGTTGAAATTGGCAGAGCTATAATCAAGTTGAGTTGTGAGTGGTTGGGAATTCTGAGCAGAATCTCAAGGATAGCTTTGAAGGTCCTTGGTACCTTTGTTGGCTTTGCTTCTATTGAAGGTTAGAATGATCAGTGAACTGATTGTTTCTTTTGTATTTGTTTTGTTGATTGTTGGTCGTCGTTTTTCAGTTCTCATCCCTTGTATTTATAAGAATTTTGCTTCCTACAAATATCTGGAAAATATCTCCTGGAAAATATCAGTTGTGATGAATATCTTTTCCTTGTAACTTGTGAAGAAAATATCCCTCTTTTGAAGGCACATGGATGTTTTGCAGAGATAGTCAGCATGCTTTCTCTAAGAATTCCTTTTGAATACCTTCTGGCCATTTTTGTAACTTGTGCTTCAAAATATCTTAACTGATGAGACCACACGGGTCTGTAGTTCCTGAGACTTAAATGGCTATAGGAGATAACTTTTCAAAATATGTAATTTGGAAACTTGGGAAAGCTATTTTGGTTATTTTATCTCTTGGAATGATATGGGCTTCTTTTCCAATTTTTGGCAAGTGGAGCCCAAATAGCCAGTTGGGCTGATGAGTAAAAAATAAGTCCAAATGTATTTTGGCTAGAATGGAGAGTTTGGCCAAAAAGTGCAAATTTTGGTACAAACAGAGGCTCCAGCACATGGGCAGAGAACGAACACCAAGGTGGAGCACGCAAAGAACCAGGGGGTATTAGTGTGTATAGGTTGCTAGGAGCCAATGCACCCTTTAGACCAGTGTACCTACCCATTTCTCTTCCCATCATCAGATCTAGCCATGGAAGAGGGGAGAAAAGAAGGATGGAAGATAGCTAAAAATGGGAGTCCATCACTGGAGCAGCTGCGGGAAAAGCCTAGAGCTCCCAAAACCCTGTTTTTATGCAATTAGGCAAAGAGAACTTCACCTAATAGGATGAGTCAGGGGAAGAGAGGAGAAATGAAAGGAAAAACTTGGCCAAATTGGATAGAAACCATTAGGGTTTCTTGGAGAAAAGAAAAGCTTCCAACGGCTATAAAAAGGGATATCTTCTACCCATCAAAACCAACCCACATCTTCAAAGAGCAAGCTTCATCTCTCATATCTAAAACCTCTGCAATTTCGTGCCTTATTCCTCCATCTCTTCCCATTTTCTCTTCTGCTAAATCATTCCAGAGCTTGAAAGACTTTTCGTCAAGCTGCCGAAACTACTCAACACACTCATTATCCCCCATCCATCTCTCTCTTCAACAAACCCTCTCATAGTCCATTCCTCCTTGTCTTAAAACCTCTGTTTCTCATAGGAATTCACAGCCCTCTCTCTGTTTATGCTAAACTCATGATGATTTTGCTTCCATGTCAATCTAAGAATCTACCTGTAAGCAGTTGTTATTTTTGTTTATGAAGATAACTAGGATGTTTCCTAAGGCCTTACCTGTCACTTTCGGTTCATTTTTGTACATGATTTATCATGTTATTCACCCATTATTTTGAGTTAGTTCTTGACATTTTATAGCTTTTTACTTCCTTTTTGTGTTTTCATAGGTTTTAACTTGGTTAGAATGAAAATGAGCTAAAAGTGCATTATTGGTTATAAATTCTGTTTTTGTTCATTTTCGTAGGTCAACTTCTTGGCCTGGGATCAACATGCTCTGGTGCTCAGATGAGGTGAAGATCTTCATGAAACTTGTTCCAATGGATGTTAAGTACAACATATCAAAATTTGAGCTCCATTGGACAAGTATTGCCTATCCAACCAATTCAGCATGTTACCACAGCTCTGGAAACCCGAAGTATTCCAGCTTTTACCTCCAATGTGTCACTTGGTAACAAGAATTTACCTTAGTGAAAGAGATATTTTCTAAGACAAAGAGCATATTTTCAAGGACAAATCTTCATCATGGCAACGGCGCCAAAAATTATTGTATTCCTAAGATGACACAAATTAATGTGCAAACAACCAATTAAAAATACTCGCAAGTGCACGAATCTATTGAGGTATAGATTATGTAAGTATCGATTCGAATCCCACGAAGAACTGTTGGCTTCCTACAAGTTCTAATTTGAGTACGTAAAGAACACTTATTTAACACACCACACATGCACAAAACAAATTGGAAACTAAAAATGAGTAAAGAAAGGTAAAAGAAAAGAAACAAAACAAGAAACCAAAGAAAAACACACACAGCACTTTCTATCACACTTTTATCACCATTCGGACAGATTCGTTTTCTCTGTTTTTTAGCTTCGACCTCTGTTCAGTTTTTAGCCTATAACTTCCCAACCGTTAGTCCAAATTTCACGTTCTTTATAGGGTTGAATTCAGCACACAAAAATGAAGAACACATCGCGGATAAAAATCCAAAACCAAGTACAAAAACAGACAAAAAGCAATGACAAAAACACGCCACGTTTCAAACAATGTAAACACACAAACACAATTTGGGGAGGGGGGTTTAGTTTGGTTCAAGTGCCCTAATTCTATTGCATGAAAGTAAATGAATTTAAATTTAAATGAGAATGGTGGAGAATGAAAATCAAAATGTGAAATTAAAATGTAACAAACACTAGGGTTTCGGAATCCACCCTAAACAATTCTACCAATGTTCATGGATACTCAAGTAATGAACTCTAAACATATTGATGAAGATGTTCGCAATCAAGACCGGGATTAGTGGCTCAAGATGCCTTGATTCTCTCTAATATACGTAAAGTGCATGGTTAGTGCTACAATACTTGTGACTTCCCTATAACCAAATCTAGGTGTGCTTAGTACTTCGATTCAAGTACAAGAAAAACCCATTAAGTTCAAAGAGAATATGAACATCATAAGAACCCTAAAGCATGATGTTTGCATTAGGTATTCAAGAAACCAATTCACATGGATGATTCTTACTTCATCCATTTATTGCTTAGGAAAACATGAAGATACACATAATCCCAACAAAATAAGAAGTTACATTGAAACTAAGAAATTACAAGAAACAAATAAAATGAAAGAAACTAAGAACAAAGAGGAGAAAGAGAATGCATCTTCAACCCCTTGGATCCTTGCCTCAAGGCTCCCCAAGGTTCTCTCTAATTGTCATGCCATTCTCCCCTCCCCTTGGTTGCTCCTTGCTCTCAGCTCTTCAAAATCTGCTCCCAATGTGTAGAATGATGAATGGAAAATGCTTACCCACGTTCAAATGCCCTTTGCCTTCAGATTTCACTCACCTTTTCATTTCCCATCAATTTCCAGCTCACACTTTGAATATAAAAGTCATTCTTTCCTCCAAAGCCTTCACCCATTGTCCCCTTGCCATGATGAAGCTTTGTCCTTGAAAATATGCTCTTTGCCTCAGAAAATATCTCTTTCATTAAGGTAAATTCTTGTTACCAAGTGATGCAGCGAGTTTAGCAAATACATACATGGACCATTGGGATTACGTTCATGCATGAGGAAAGTCTTAATAACCTGTATCAAATAAGTGTCTCTTCGTATGTGGGAGTTATCTAGGTTCATGAATAAAGTTATGGAGAGTCTTTTCATCTTTGTGAGTTATAGGGAGGTTTAATGTGAAGTTATCATTAGGAGGGAAGTTGGGATAGGAAAGGTTTAGGAGAGTTATGAGGAGTTATCTCATCTTGTTTGAGAGGCACCTATAAATAATGCATGAAATTGTAAGAAAGGGGAGTGGATGTTTGTTATTGAATGAAGATTGAGATTTTCTCTCATCTCTGTACTATTTTCCTGGGTATTCTCAGAATTAACAGATTAGAGTTTTAATTCCGGGTATTCTTAGAATCAACGGAGTTAAGTTTGCTCAAAATTATCTTTTGTTCTTTGTTCCGCTGCATCACCAAGTGACACATTGGAGGTAAAAGCTGGAATACTTCGGATTTCCAGAGCTGTAGTAACATGCTGGATTGGTTGGATAGGCAATACTTGTCCAATGGAGCTCAAATTTTGATATGTTGTAGTTAACATCCATTGGAACAAGTTTCATGAAGATCTTCACCTCATCCGAGCACCAGAGCATGTTGATCCCAGGCCAAGAAGTTGACCTACGAAAATGAACAAAAACATAATTTATAACCAATAATGCACTTTTAGCTCATTTTCATTCTAACCAAGGTAAAACCTATGAAAACACAAAAAGGAAGTAAAAAGCTATAAAATGTCAAGAACTAACTCAAAATAATGGGTGAATAACATGATAAATCATGTACAAAAATGAACCGAACAAACTTCCCAAACTTATCTTTTGCTAGTCCTTGAGCAAAACAGAAATTAAAACAAGACTCGAACAAACTTTCCGAACACTTTCCAAAGAGAGAGCCACTCATGCAAACGACTCAAAAGTTTTCACAAGAAAAACTCAGTTTAGACATTATTCACAAGGCAGCAAAGTTCAGAACACAACATGCTCAAGTGTAGTAGTGTGATGGCCAAATAAAACTCATTCTCCAATTTCAGTTTTCACACAACTTCAAAAATCATACCAAGCACAAATGTAACTTCAAATCTCACCAAAGTTGTCCTCTCACTAATGAATCACTCGGAAGAGGATTACAATGCATCACTCAATAGTAAATATGAGAATAGAGTTAAACCATAAAGAACTTAACTCACAATGGAAGGATGAAAAACATGCATGACTATGATCTCAAGAAGGATGCCAAACACTTAAAAGCTGAAAAAATGTGTGCAAATCAACCACATGACATTTAGGATCAATTTAGGTCTTTACCATGGGTTGTAATGGGGCCAAGGGTGTAAGGTGAGTGAGAAATGAAGGATATAGATACAACAAAGTCCAAGGAACTCACAATGTAAGAGCATATAACCATTGATTAAAAGACTTTGAATCATCATGCTTAAGATTTTCATTTTTTTTTATATGTGATCAATTAGACCACAAAGCCTTATACCTCCACTTATTGATTCACACTCCTTTCTTCCATTTGAACAACCATCAATTAATTTTTGAGGCCAACCAAGAAACATGGAATTGAAATTTGAATTCATTACCAATTAACCACAACTTTTCTCTTTTCTTTCACCCTTTGAGTGAAGTACTCTTTTTTTTTTTTCGAAATGTAATAACCCTTCCCAAACTTAGCATGAAAAACACATCCAAATTAAAGCTCATGAGTTCCCTAGAAAGGTAAATTCTTGTTTTTCAGGCTAAGGCTAGGAGTAAAAATTGGTTACTTGAAAGAAAAGGCTTACATATAGGCTCAAGGTGGTTAACAATGGAAAATCATGCTTAAGCATGCATAAGGTTAGCTTGAGAGGCACAAACAGTCGAAAGAGGGCCTTAATATCATTTCTCAAATGTCATGTAATCGAATTAAACAAGAATGAGTAACTTTTAAGTGCTCAACCAAATCAATGAATAATGAGATCAAACAACAACTTAGATGACAAGAAAATAAGAATATGTGTATAACACTCATGAATTGAAGCACAAGGATCAAAGCTCACATTATATGGTTATACAAGTCTAATTCATGCTTGATACAATTCTTTGGATCATTCAAGTCATTCAACTAGAGAATTATGAAACAAATGGCAAGTGCATAGAAGGTTTCAAACATATCATGCTAGAACGATGCCATTTAGTGAATAATATATTTTATTTTATTTTATTTTTTAACATTTTCAATCAAGTCATGTAAACATTCATCACAATCTCATCATATATGTCAGGAAAATGACTTGAAAACAAAAAGACTCAAAACTGAAAAGAAAACAAAATAAAAGAAAGCAAGAAATTAAGTGAAACGAAAAAGACATGCTATCCCTTCCCAAACTTAGAAATAAACATTGTCCTCAATGTTGAAGAATTTAAGCATCAGCAATGTTAAAACAAGAAATGAAATGGATTAAAGCAATTAAATACAAGAAGAAACAAGAATTAAACTACACACAGTTGCAAAAAAACACAACCAAACAAAACAGTAAGCCCTAACAATAGTCCTATGCACGCAGAAATCCAACCCAATGGAATGCCCAAACCAATTGAAAACCCAACCCAAACAAAATCCCAAACGCTAAGAAAATTAAAACAAAGAAACGCTCTCATAAGCACAAAGAGCGAGAATATGATAAATAGAAAAAAGTGGGCCCTGATGTCTCGACTCCTGTGAGTCACTGGAAACAAAGCGAGGGACGTATCGACAAGCAGAGGTCCCTCTCACGTTCCCAAGCCAGAATTATTGGCTTCATAGGAAGACGTGACGATTTTTGTTTCTTGAAAGCGCTGAAAGGCAGAAATGCAATTAAAGGGGTTGGGGAACAGGTGAGGTGACAAAGGGGGATAGACCGTAAGGGCCGTGCGAAACTCAAAGCGCAGTTGGTAGGGTTAAGCAAACTAAGTCTATAAAAGAGGAAGAGAAATAGGGGGAAAAACACACAAACTCAAAAACACACAAACTCAGAAACACACCAAAGAGAAAAGAAAGAAGAAAAAAAAACAAACAAATGGCCTCTTCCTACCCATTTTCATTGGATCTCAACCTAGCTTCACCGACTCAACACGGGGCCAAGCAAATGGCACCAGGATGGGTACCCTACTTTGCCTCCGCACGGGGGCTTATGACAGGAATGACTCAATACTCATGGACAACGAAGTTGCCATTGGAGTGGGCAGAAATTTAGTGACTCCCAAAGATATATGTGTGTTTGGTACAAGAGATGACAACCGAGTCACGAGTGATGCCCTGGCACTAAGCGTGTAGAGTACGCGTGTGTCGCAAGTTTGGGGCATCGCCTCCTGGCGAAGTCCCATGAGGTAGAGATGCTGAAAGGTCAGTGAGCGGCGGAGCGAAGTATGGTTGAAGAGTGTCAGAGTACTATAAAAAGCTTGAAAAGGGAGAGGGAAACGATAGTGGAGGTGAATCGACACCAGCTAGAGATATTACGGGACGAGAATAAAACCCTATCAAAGATGGTAGAGTTGTACTCTCGCGACATGCGAAAGCAACTGGAGGACCTAGACCGACCAGGTAAACGCAAGTAAGCATATCACGAGAGTGGTTACGCTCAAGCCAAGATTGGGATCTTTGAGAGCTCGAGTGATGAGCCCCAAGAGGCTGTGCGTGAAAACCTAGAAGAAGACAGCCATAGGGCCAAACTCAAAGCTCCTATGGTCGAGACACCAAGCACTGTGAAAAAGTGATTTCTAATGTATTATTGGTGTGCCTGTTTGTTTTGCCTTTTCCCTTGTTTTTTTTTTTCAGAAATAAAAGAAAAGAAAGTTGCAAAAGACGAAGACAAAAACACAGTAAACACACTTCCCAAACTTAAATAAAACAAAGATTACAGACGAAAGGGAAAGACAAAAAAACACAAAGCACCAGAAAATATGGAGGGGAAAAAAAGTAAAGTGAAGGTAGAAATGCTCCCCTGTAATGGATGCGAAGGGCAGATTGCTCGTGAAGCGAAGGGATCGAGAGAAAATGGCAAAAAGCTGGACCACAATTCTCTCATCAGGAGATGTCTATTTAAACCACGCCTCTGCAAGTGGAAGAGTACCCTGCATTTCTTCCTGCAAACTCAAGGAAAACCATCAAAAACATCCAGAAACAAAACAATGGCATCCACATGCACTCATCTTGATGATCTCAACCTTGAGCTATCACTTGCACCACCGAATGGCCAGATAAGGGCTCCTCCAAACCCTGTCTTTTCCAAACTCCACATATCATCACGGCACGGCCTCAAACTTTGTTGAGGCAATACCGAACTTTGCTGAGGCAAGGCCGAACAGAGCGGTGCTGCTAGGAGGCATGATTGGCAGGAAACTCACACCGATAGATCATCTGCATGTGGCACAGAAGTCCGACAAGGCTGCGGTGGAGGAGTCCCACAATTTAACTATAGTTCATGCAGTCTCTGCTACCAATTTGGGCATGCGATTCCTGGCGAGGACGCGGGAATGTGCCGCCCTCAGCGAGGAAGTGGCTGCCTTGAAGGCTCAAGTGGCGGACTTAGAGAAGCGGTTGTACCGTGCCAATCAGCATGTGGAAGCACTGGAGAAGAAAAATGAGGACCATGTAGAACTGCTGCAGATTCTACAAGTGCAAGCAGATAAAGGCAATTAGCAGAAGCCTCAGGTAGCTCAGAAATGCAAAAGAAATCATGTGATTCAGAACTTTATGTATGCATGTTCAAATTTGTGTTTGTAATCACATGGTATGGAATGAAATAAGCATTTGAGCCAAAATTTAGAGTGCAATCATGAAGCAAACCACTTCCCAAACTCATATGCAAATTGTCCCTGTAAGAAAAGGAAGCAAAAACAAATTAAAATAAAATGAAACAGCACTCAAGAAGCGAAAATGAAACTAAGTACCCTAAACATACTCAAACAAAACAGGATAAGCAGCCGTGTCAGTTCCCGGCAACGGGCCAATTCATCATTCTACACATTGGGAGCAGATTTTGAAGAGCTAGAGAGCAAGAAGGAGGAGAGCAAGGAGCAACCAAGGGGAGGGGAGAATGGCATGACAATTAGAGAGAACCTTGGGGAGCCTTGAGGCAAGGATCCAAGGGGTTGAAGATGCATTCTCTTTCTCCTCTTTGTTCTTAGTTTCTTTCATTTTATTTGTTTCTTGTAATTTCTTAGTTTCAATGTAACTTCTTATTCAGTTAGGGCTTAGGTTGAAGCCCTAAACATGAATACCTTATTGTTTTGATGCTTTGAGTGTATGAATTTTTAGATGTTGTTGATGAATCCCATTCACTAATTGAATCTTATATGATATGTGTTTGCTTCCTTTGCTTAATCACCTTAGGTTGTATGCATGTAACTAAAGTTGAGAAGTTGTGTAAGATACCCAAGAACGTAATTTCTAATTAGCAACAAATGATTGAACTTGTTTAAGTGAGAATCATGTGAATTGGTTTCTTGACAACAATTGATGAATTCCTATTCACCAAAATAATCTATCCTTGATGTATGTTCTTTTTTTATTGATCACTTTTGAGAGCATGCTTCTTGAGGTTGTTGGGATTATGTGTATCTTTATGTTTTCCTAAGCAATAAATGGATGAAGTAAGAATCATTCATGTGAATTGGTTTCTTGAATACCTAATGTAAACATCATGCTTTAGGGTTCTTGTGATGTTCATATTCTCTTTGAACTTAATGAGTTTTTCTTGTAATTGAATCGAAGTACTAAGCACACCTAGATTTGGTTATAGGGAAGGCACAAGTATTGTAGCACTAAACATGCACTTTACGTATATTAGAGAGAATCAATGCATCTTGAGCCACTAATCCCGGTCTTGATTGCGAACATCTTCATCAATATGTTTAGAGTTTATTACTTGAGTAACCATGAACATTGGTAGAATTGTTTAGGGTGGATTCCGAAACCCTAGTGTTTGTTACATTTTAATTTCACACTTTGATAATTCATCTTTGCCTTTCACATTTAAATTTAAGGTTCATTTACTTTCATGCAATAGACTTAGGGCACTTGAACCAAACTAAACCCCCCTCCCCAAATTGTGTTCGTGTGTTTACATTGTTTGAAACGTGGCGTGTTTTTGTCATTGCTTTTTGTCTGTTTTTGTACTTGGTTTTGGATTTTTATCCGCGCTGTGTTCTTCATTTTTGTGTGCTGAATTCAACCCTATAAAGAACGTGAAATTTGGACTTACGGTTGGGAAGTTATAGGTTAAAAACTAAACAGAGGTCGAAGCTGAAAAAAAGAGAAACGAATCTGTCCGAATGGTGATAAAAGAGTGATAGAAAGTGTTGTGTGTGTTTTTCTTTGGTTTCTTGTTTTGTTTCTTTTCTTTTACCTTTCTTTACTCATTTTTAGTTTCCAATTTGTTTTGTGCATGTGTGGTGTGTTAAATAAGTGTTCTTTACGTACTCAAATTAGAACTTGTAGGAAGCCGACAGTTCTTCGTGGGATCGACCCCGTACTTACATAATTTATACCTCAATAGATTCGTGCACTTGTGGGTATTTTTAATTGATTGTTTGCACATTAATTTGTGTCCTCTTAGGAATACAACAGTCACGACCCGACTCCCCTAGCACGATATTGTCTGCTTTGGGCCCCCCTCTCGCCCTCACCGTTTTGTTTCTAGGAGGTCACAAGCAACTGCTCAGTGGGTCACCCATCCTGGGATTGCTCTAGCCTCAACTCGCTTAACTTCGGAGTTCCCATGACTCCGAAGCCAGTGAGCTCCCAAAAGGCCTACATTTAAAGCACTTCACCTTTCCCTCCCTAAGTGATGTGGGATTGCTCACCGTTCTTGTTTCCCCAAGACACGGGTCTTACACCTACTATCCTTTTGAAACATTCTCGGAGCCTAGTTCTCGAACTTAGACACAAGGGGTGCTTTCACACATTATGCTCTTTACAGTAGCCCAATCTCCAGCTGCCGGAACAAAAAAGCCCCTACAAGAACAATTCACAAACTTACTCAAAGGACATTTCCTTTAGCCTTAGCCAGAGTTCTAGCAACTCATTACAAAGGAAAACATAACTAAATTTTGAATGAAATGGATAAAAAAATCTGTCGTAGTGGTCCTCTTGCCAAATAAGTTTATGGGTGATTTTTAGTAGTCAATGAGGTGAGTAGGAAGTTAATACATTTGTGGTGGGTAATGAAGGGTTTAAGTGAGGGATTAATTGGATTAAACATGTGTTGATGGTGGAGAGTCAGTGGAAAAGAAATAACGGTGAGGTAGTGGGTGTTAAATGGCTATGAATGACATGAAATAGGATTTTTAGTTTCAATGGTTTTGTCTTCTCTTCTCCCTCTTTACTTCTCTTTATAATCACAATAATCCCACAATCAATTCTTCAATAAATTCCGCCAGCAATTCTCTTCACACCTTGCTTGAACTTGGACAAATGTATGTCTTTATCTTTTGGCTTTCCACTTCCTACAAAAGATAAATTCACCTAAATTAATACAAAAAATTCATAAATCCAACTAGTGAGAATAAAATGTAACAACAAGTGAAATTATATTTATTAAGCCAAAATTATATCATAAAGTCTTCAAAATAATATTAAAAAGATGTAATTTGAGACTCTCATCAGGCACCAGTTCCACCTTCCCCTTATAATAGAATATCGATCAGGAAAAAAAAAAAAAAAGACCTTTCTTTTTTGGCTAAAAGTCACTTTTGGTCCCTATGGTTTGGCACTTCAATCACTTTTGACCATGTAGTTTCAATTCCATCAATTTTTACCCTGTAGTTTCAAATTTGTAGCAATTCAAGGACAAGCTAGTATTCAATTTCTTTGACGGTGCAAGGGGCAATTTCATCGACCCAAAATTCTTGAGCATAAAAGCTCGTTTGGAACTCCCCTAATTTCATATTAGGGTTTGAAATTGGTCATTTGGGTTTAGGGTTCTTCAAATAGTGGGATTAGTGGTAGAATTTCGAGCCCTTATATGAAATGGGGAGAATTTCAGACAAGCTTTTATGCTCAAGGGTTTTGGGTTGACGAAATTGACCCTTGCATCGTTAAAGAAATTGACAAGAATACTAACATATCATTGAATTGCTACAAATACTAAACTACAATAGCAAAATTGACTGAATTGAAACTACATGGTCAAAAGTGGTTGAAGTGCCAAACTATAGGGACCAAAAGTGACTTTTGGCCAAATTTTTTTCTAGTAGCTGCACTGCATATCATGTTTTTAATATAAAAATTTATTCTGTCACTTGCAGACCAATGGTCTCAAGTTTGAAGAGTCATTCTATCTAAGACCCTTAGATGAGGTTCTATCACTTAATCGTTAGATCAAATTAACCAATTTGATATAACGGCTAACCAATTTAAACTTGAGTGCGAAAAAGCAAATACACCACTTTGGTCAATTGGCATAATGTTCTAAGACTTCTTCATCCCTCATGCAAGGGCGGAACCTAGTGCAAGGCTCCAATGGGCTCTAGCCCACCCCATTGTTTGAGAAAAGAGAAGGTGTTAGTAAAAAGCTTGTTATGCAAAAAAACAAAAGTCTAAAATTGCCTAAAGTAATAACTTAGCCTCCCCATATGCCACCAAACTTTACTTCCATGTGACAAGGAAAAAAAAAAATTTGACCCACTAATATGAATATCTAGTTCCGCCCTTGCTCTCATATTACCTCTTAAGAATTGGATAATTACCTTCTTTTTTATGGACAGAATTGGTCCATCGTTTCTGGTATTTCTATAACCCCCCACAAAGAAAATAGTGCTTCTTTCTCTCCATCTCAAGTGTGGCCCTTAAAGCATCCATAATAAGTTCCTTAAACCACCTCTTTATACAAATTTTGGGAATGAATTGGAAAAATACAACTCCAATTATGCTCCCTATTATTCATCCTCTAAAATAGGGAGGCCTCTAGGATCTCCTAATTTTGAGGAGAGAGAAAGGACTCCTAGTGACTATCTATAATTTAATGTTGCTTTGTTTTACGTATATTTTAAACTTTTAATTAATGCTAATTATTTTTTTATATTATATTTTTTTATAGAGATGGACCAATCATATTGAATTAAAGAAATAATTATAGTATTTATGACTCCTTAAACTAGAGAGAATGATTGAATTAAAAAATAACTTTTGTGTGTTTTTAACTAAATTTTAACTATAAAATAGAGAGGATGATTATAAATGCTCTAACACATCACCTCCACTTCTTGTTGCTTGAGGGCCTACTATATTTCTTCAAATTAACTTGAACTTATAGCCACCATGTACACTTTAACTTTTTTCCTTTCTCGGCTTAAACATCACTCACAGTTAGTAAGTGCAGAATTAGGAGCAAGCCTGTAACTCTGGAATCATTTGGGCATTGGAACTCACATTGTGAATGTGAACCATAAGGACAACAAATTCTCCATGTAGTCATGACATTAATGGCATGTTTATTAATTCGTAATTGGATTAGAAGGAATTGGATTGATGAAGAGTTAGATTGAGGAGAATTAGATTTTAGATTCCTATTGAAGTTGTTTACTAAACCATATGGATTAAGAATAGTTAGATTAAGAATTCATATTGAAGTTATTTTCTAAATTATATTGAATTGAGATAGGAGTGGTGTGAATTACTAAAATGTCCTTGGGTTAAAGTAGATGGATAAATAGAGAAAAGGCAAAAAGTTTCCTCCCACACTGTACACACTGATAAAGAAAGGCCACCAACTGCCCCAAAGTGAAGATACTTATCCAGAAGATTTAAAAACAGACATTTAGTTGTAAGTATATTTTCAATTTTCTATATATACACCTATATATATATATATATATATATACAGCTTTAAGAGAAAATGAATGGGCATTGAATTGCAAGAATTATTATCATTATATATACACTGTTTTTACTGTTCTGCACACAACACTTGCACTTATGCTGAGAGCAGAGAAGTAGTTTGGTTTGGTTTGATGCAGTAATAAATGGGTTTTAGAAAGTTGTTGACATTCTTCTTCTTCCTGTTGTTGTTGGTGATAATGCCATCATACTGTAATGCTTCTGAAAAAGTTTCAGTGGCTCTCTACTATGAAACTCTGTCTCCATATTGTGCAGATTTCATAGTCAATCATCTGGTCAAGCTCTTCCAGAATGGTCTCATCCGCATCGTCAACCTCAGGCTGGTCCCCTGGGGCAACGCTTGGCTCAATTCCGACGGCTCCTTCAGCTGCCAGGTAAAAAACAACCCCCTCCCTCCATTGCTCTGTTCTTCCTTTTCATTCCCTCCTCTCGTTCTAGCTACCAACTAGCAGCTAGAAACGACGTCGTTTCTAGCTGCATAGTATTTCATTTTTAAACTTTTTTCTGTATCTGGGGCTTAACTTTCTTGTGGGCCAGTGTTATTATGGTGTCTTCCTGTACAACCAGTCAGCTACCATCTTTTGTTTTGTTATTATTATCTTTATTTTGGGTTTTGCAGCACGGATCAGATGAATGTTTGCTTAACACAATTGAGGCCTGCACCATTTCCATCTATCCTGATGTGGTAAGCTCCTCCTCAATGCACCCCAAGAAAGAAACATATTTAACTCATAGGCCAAAACCTAAATGATCAATGTAGTTCAAAACATGTAAATGACCGTAAAACAATCAGTGTTTGATCTAAAATGTTGAAGAAAATTCTAATGCAGAACCGGCATTTTGCATTCATCCACTGCGTTGAGCGCCTTAGCTTGCAGGGCAGACACAGTGCGTGGGCCAATTGTTTTGAAATGTCTAGATTAGGCACTACCCCTATTGATTGCTACAACAGTGGAAATGGCAATGTGGTCAGTTCACTTCTGTTCATATATATAAAAACTGCTTCATTATTTCAGAATTGAAATCTTCATGGATTGGAAATTTGGGTTTGATATATTGCATACATAGATTGAAGGAAAATATGGTAGGGAAACTGCTCAGCTTAAACCCCCACTTAGATTTGTGCCATGGGTTCTTGTGAACAATCAACCACTTCAAGAGGTTTGTCAAATTATTTTCCTTTGGGATCTCATCTCTTAATTTTTGTTTCTCTTTTGTCACCCTCATTAACAATTTCCTCTATGTAGGATTATGAAAATTTTATGGCCTATATATGCAAGGCTTACAAAGGCAAACCTCCGGAAGCTTGCAGATCAGTCCGTTTTACAATTGAATCAACGGGGAAAGAAAAACCGGTTCCTCAAGTTTGTCGTGCAAGCGAAGGAAGAAACTCTTCACATTATCAGAAGCACCAGCACAGAAAGGTTTAAGATGAGGCAAAGCTTTCATGGCTGCTGCTTCACTAATAATGTTGATCTGATATTTGAATGAAGCGAGTTTGTAACTTGTATTGCTCAGATTGGCAAATCCCATGTCTCATAATTTATATATCCTGCTCTGATGTAATTTGTAAACACCAGAGAAGGTTCAATGCGCAGCGTTTTATTGATGCAACTGTTATGTTAAGTCGTTAAATGTTCTCGTCTTTTCACGCCAGCATTATGAATTTATGATGGAGGTGACCAAGTGATGGCAAACCCGACAGCAGTGGGTGGTTGTGCTTGCTCCATTGATTAGTTTTGCAGATTACTGTACTAGCAAAACAGTTCTTTTACTGGTTCACTAAAGTTGAAGTTTGTGAGAGAAATTTACCTCTGATAAGGCTTAAGAGTTACAAAAGCTTGGATGACTTTTGCCAAAATTATACAAGACAAACACAATAAAAGACATAAAAGGAAATAGAGTTCACAATCATTTTTGCAAATTACATTGAAAGGAATTTGACAGCTACAAAATGGTTTATAATAAATTGAAAATTCATTCACATGTTGGGTTGGATTTGAAGCCAACTAACATAAAGGAAGACACACTGTTCTGCTATGAAGCCTCTGCACATAGCAGGCTCTCAAATCTCTAACTCAACAATGGCTTCTGCTTATCTGTTCTTCACTTATCTCATTGCCTGTTCTATTTTCTTGGCCACATTTTCATCTGCTGCTGCAGAAAATGGCAGATTTGGAGTTTCTAGGATTGAAGCTCAGAAAGTTACTCTCTCAGTTTACTATGAAACTCTATGCCCATTTTGTGCTACTTTCATCGTCAAAAATCTTGCTCAAATATTTGATAACAATCTCGTCACCATTCTCAATCTCAGACTGGTTCCTTGGGGAAAGGCATCTATCAACTCATCTAAGAACTCCACTGTTTGTCAGGTCCCATCTCTAACTTTACCTTTTTAATTGGTTTTGCAGTTTGTTTGCATGAATTAAACTTGCGCATATTTTGGTTCCTTTTCTTTTCCATCAAAATCTCAGCAACCAAACAGGTTTTTGTTTATGACAGTCACATTCTATCTTGTGACAACTTGCATGCACAACCGACAGTCTAAAGCCTCACCGTTATATGCATTTTATTTTTCTATAATCTTCAAAATTATGGTGAGATGTTTAATTGCTTGATTAAATTTTGTAAAATTATACAGCATGGCCCAGATGAGTGCAGGCTAAATTTTGTGGAAGCATGCGCCATCAATGTTTTGCATGATGTGGTGAGACCCCTCTCTTCCCACGCAATCTATTTGCTGCAAAATTAGATATCACATAATGTTGGAGCTTAATGTATATTCATATTAATTAATGTAGTTAAGTTGGCTGAGGCTGTGCTTTAAACTGGTAAATATATTAAATCTCTGCATTATCTTAAACCCCCCCCCCCCCCCCCCAATGAATTTGTGATGCAGAACAAGTATTTTGCTTTGATTTACTGCATAGAATTTCTGGCCATTGAGGGAAGGCAGAAGGAGTGGCAAACTTGTTTCAGTTCATTGGGGTTGCCTTCAAAACCCATCTTGGATTGCTACAAAAGTGGAAATGGAACAAAGGTCATTTTGATTTAGTAAACTAATAGTAGTAACTGATCAGCATAATAATTAACTGATTAGGGTTTTAATTGGTATGCAGATTGAACAAAAATATGCTAATGAAACCATGCACCTCAATCCGCCTCTTAAGTTTTTACCATGGCTGGTTCTGAACAACCAACCAATTGGAAATGTCGGTCATCTCTCTCTCTCTCTCTGTATTTTTATTTTTTTTGCTTTGATGCAGGACTATATGTCTCTCAACATTTTTTAGCCTTAATGCAGGATTATAAAAATGTTGCCGCCTATGTATGCAAGGCTTACAAAGGTAACAAAGTACCCCTGGCCTGCCAATCTGTGCATTTGAAGCAAAAGACAGAGTAGACAGTGACACATGCTGCACTTACCACAAGCATAAAAGATCGATCGCTGGCTGATAAAAATCTTCATGGTTGCCACAGAAAACTAGTTTCTCAGGTTGCTTACCTGATTTAGTGATTTCTATTAACATTCAGAATAGCACACATGTTTGAGTACAGGAAATGAGATTACTTGGTGGAGTTAATATTTTTTTTCTGGGTTATTGGTGGATCAATTGCAAATTCATTAAAATTCTAGAAAATTAATTGTCAAAACGACAGCTTTGTGATGCAATGGCATTAAATTACATAACAATCTATCTATCTGTCTTACCATATTTATTAGGGATGAAAATCCAATTTTATATATTTTTCTTGTGAAGCTTGTAGCTTTCAGGTCCATGCTTATCCTTCAAAAAGCCACTTAATTCGATAGAAGGTGCACCAATCAGATTATAATTTCATTGATTAATAAAATGAATATGACACAATGGTTCTACCTATAAAAACTTTCTTCTATGGAGCTATATAATCACTTAGAAAAATGCAGAAGGCATGAAACAATCCAAGAAAAAACAGTAAAAGACTGACATAAAACTAATTCTTATTGAAGGTTCTGAAAGTTTTCATCATATTTTACCGGGGACTGGATCTCATGAGAATAGTAAATAAAATACACCAAATCTTCCTCTGTACGGCCATAATTAGTTTAGGAATATAGCTATTCTCTAGGTACCTTGCAACTTCTAAAACGTTTTGAACTTACTTATGTCTCCAAGGACCAAGATATGCAACAATATTGTTCTGCTTAATCTGTAAAAAGATATGCCTTGATGCAACGATTGTTGTCTTGTTCAACAGGGAGAGATTTTCCACTCCCATTGTTGGCTCAAGCTGACTCGAAACACAGCGTTTTATTGATACAACGATTTGTATGACTGATTTTCCACTCCCATGTTGTCTATGCTCAACAGGGAGGGATTTTCTGGATTTACAGCTATGATCTCTTAGAAGTTAGAAATCACCTACCTAATAAAAAAATTTATTCGATCCGCTTGAGCCATTGAGAGAGGCTATATTTGGTTTAATACACACTAATTTTTATTGTTTGAGTTGCTAATTATGTAAATAATGCAATAATCATTCATGTGTATGCATACAAAATACATAAGTTCATTCTATAAATATATTGGATAAGTCAAATGAATAAATGATAGTGCAGAAAACACCAACTGGGTACAGTAAGCAAACAAGCAATATCTGCTGAACCCAAGATTCCATATAATTATATCACCCTCCAATTTCCAACTCAAAACAAATGAATTTAAGATCTCCACACAATTTGCTAAAATGAGAAGAAATTGAAGTGATTCAGTTTACGGTCACTTTCATGCTCAAGGTTAAAGAGGGCATTATGGTCAGTGGTCACACTAAAATTTATTGCAGAGAAACGGCTTGGTGCTGTAGTGGGTGGTACAGTAGAACTTGGGGCAGCTATAAATATGCAGGCTACATGTAGTAGCTTCAGTGTGCCAGCCAACTTCTAATAAGCATTCAGCAATGGATTCTCTCAAGTTCATCTCCCTTCTTGTTCTACTTTCCTTCCTTTCCGTTTATGCGTCTCGTTCTTCTTTCGAAGATCAAGGCATTAATGTCCAGTCTACTCCGGAACCCCGAAAACTTAAAGGGCCTCCTACAAAAGTTGAGAGAGTTGAGCTAGTTCTGTATTACGAAACTCTATGCCCCTACTGTAAAGAGTTCATTGTAAAGGAATTGATAAAGGTATTCGACAGAGATCTCATAAACATTGTCAACCTCAGGCTAGTCCCCTATGGAAATGCTCATATTCAAGAACCTGACAAAACCATTGTTTGCCAGGTAAGATCTCCCATCTTCTTCGTCAGTTCTTATTAATTCTATGTTTTTGTATCACTGCATTTGGTTAATTACTGACATGGTGAATTCACACTCTGCAGCATGGCCCAGATGAATGCTACTTGAACAGCATACAAGCCTGTGCAATCAACAGCTGGCCAGATGTGGTAAAACCATATTTTTTACCTCAATATCTTAGAATATAACTACCCTTATAACCTTCAGTTTGTCCAAGAGATTGATAGCAGATTACAATATATCTTAACAAATGTAGTTTTGTTATCTTCTGTTTAACTCTGATGCAGAAGCAACACTTCAAATTGATTAATTGTGTTGAGAACCAAGCCATTGAAGGAAAGCAGTCGAAAGAAGAGGGATGCAAATCTTGTTGTCAGAAACTAGGGATGAATCAGAAACCCATCCAAGATTGCTACGACAGCGGATTAGAGAGAAAGGTCAACACTAAATGGTTTTAACTGCATTTTGTTTTGTTTTTCTTCATGCAAGTTGAATCTTATATCCATATACAGATTCAAACTCTATTTCTAATCATTTAACACAGTGATTGTAATTGGTATGCAGCTTATACTGCAGTATGCTAATGAAACAAACCATCTTGTTCCGCGTCACACCTATGTACCATGGGTTGTTGTCAATAATCAACCACTCTATGATGTAAATTCCCTCTCTCTTTCTTTCTTTCCCTATCTCTCACACGCGTGGACACACACACTAATTAAAGTCTTCATATCTGGATGCAGGGCTACCAAAACTTTGTAAGCTATGTCTGCAAAGCTTACAAAGGCAGTCCAAAACCAGAGTTTTGCAGATCACTTCTGCCCAAGATCAACTCAGCTGGAAATGCAGACTCAAACGGACAAGCGTCTACAAGGGTGAAGAGATCCAGGAACAACTGAAACTTCGCAGGGTGGAAACTTAAGTATGAATCATAAACAAAGTTCTGCATGCAGCATTGCAGGCCCACGAGCATCATAAAATAATCGACTAGCATTTATGTAGATTTGCTTTATTCACAAAAATATCAAAATTCTCTAAGAAATACATTACATCACTTAAACATAAGTAAACAACCAACCCAAAATGCCTCCAAGAGGCACCAACACCATCCCCACTAATCAGCGTTGAAACTGTGCTTTACAATGTGTCATCATAAGTTACAAAACTTCCAAAACACAATATCAAGTCCGTAGAACAACATAAAAGAAGCAAATAACTATGGGTTATTATACAAGTCATCTGAAGAGGAAATGTTAAAGATCTATCATGAAATCATCGTCCAAATGCTATTACATGTTTCAAAGGCCGTCATCTTTGTCAGATCAAATTCAAACTTCTGATGCGTTTTGGTATCTCTATCCACAATAGCTGTAATTATTTGGCTTAAGGAAAACAAGGTGATTACAGTACTGAACAAATAAATGAATGAATATGTATGTGTATGTAATAAATAAAATGTTTTAAGAGTAGGATACAGCCCAAAACACTTGACTGATCTTCCAGCCCCTTAGGTATAATATTTGTGACAGAAGCATGCATGGAAAGCTCCCTCCTGTAGATAAGAGAAAAAACGTTTCATTGACTGGATATGAATTGTCAAAACAATTCATTTCATGACCGGTACAACTGCAGTGACCACTAATTTGATGAACGTGTAAACTTTGAACAGTATTTTTCCGCCTAGAACGTGGAGTTTTAGAAGAGAAAGAATCCATATAATGTTCGCATCAAACTTCTAAATACTCACAGTTTTCTGAACTCATCTTGCTTGTGTCTCTTCAAAATTCGCCTTTTCTCCTGATGAGCAATCCTTTGGCGTTCTAAATCATTAATCTCATCAGTGACCACTGTGTTGAAGCAAAAGATAACCAAATCACTAACCATTGCCAGTCAACCTAAAATCAATAATCTGCGAGAGCATATGCAACTGAATGTGTACTTATCTTAACTCCTCCATAAACAAACTTTCTGTTTCAATGACCCCATCAAGTTCTCTTTGAAGAAGGTCTATTTCTTCATCAGCAACTACCTCTGAATATGCCACCTCAGTTTTCTGCTTGCATTCATCTATCTTTTTCTCATAGTCTGCTTCATTTAAGAACTTGTCAATGCACATACTCACAAAGAACATCAGCAATCTACTATCTCTATGAACAACATTTATGCAAGTGAAACTATTCAAAGGGGGAAATTTCACACCATTTGACAGATAGCTCAATTAAGTCCAGAAAAGTCAAATTAATCAAAAGAAAATACGAGAATCAACCAACAAAACCCAAATTAGACCTAAATATTGCCCCTATTTCTTACGTGGGAAAATTTCCACATAAATAGTTTTGAACCCTGCATTTTGCATAATTTCGACCTTAAGCTACTTCAAATTGGAAATGTATAGGCTACTAACTGAGAATTCTGGGTCTAGAAATCTCGAGAAACAAACAGAGCTTAAATGAATCAACAAACCTCGAAGAAAATTCTGAACTTCGTTGAAATCGGCATCACATGAGGAGCGGAGGGCCTTGGAGTGTTGGAGAGAATGCTCCAAGTTGTTCACGTCCTTCTTGTCCTTCAAAAACCCCACCAGATCGTCGCTGTACAAAATCAGCTTCTCAAGATCGATTTTTCCAGAAGCTTCCCCCATTTCTCTGAGAATCAGATTCGTCGCAACTGAGAGCTTCTTCCGAGTTTTTCAAAATAAAGAGAATTGGGGGAACAAATCTAGGGATTGCTTTTGATTTTAGGGCTCCCGACACTGAAATTCCCTTTGGATCAATAGCGCGAAAATTTAAATAAGAAATAGATTAAATTAATTAGTCGTTCACGTTATATACTATTTAACATTAACATACAGCAAGAACGTCGATATGTCCGAGTGGTTAAGGAGACAGACTCGAAATCTGTTGGGCTTTGCCTGCGCAGGTTCGAATCCTGCTGTCGACGATTGTTTTTTATTTTATTTTTTTGGGTTTAAATTTTTTTTATTTTGATAAATAGATCATAGTGTGCACTATGGGAATTTTGTAATAATGTATTTGGGTCGTCTAAAAAACAGGTTTGTGATTGTGGATTGATAAATGTGCCATAAAGTGATTTGCTTTAAACAAATTTATTTGAGCACCATTAATTTTCAAAGTGGTGGTTATATGTGCAAATCTCTTTACAAAGTCAAAAGTATACAAAGTAATTTGTCTATAATAATTCATGTGAGTTTACCCTACAAACAATGATAAGAAGTAAGATTAGATCTTTCTCATCCATCGTTTTTCTCTTATGAATGATGTTTTCTATGCAATTTGTGCGGCTCAAACTTAACATGTCTTAGGGCCAGCGATTTGGCATTGCCTTCTGTGAAAATAATCGCGTTAGATTTGCTGTGAGAAAATCGCTGTAAGAGAAAGCAGTTTGGCGTTTGGTAAAATTTTTGTTAAAAGTGTTGTTGATATTGATTTCAACAAAATCAGAAAATAATTGTTGCATAATCATTAAACCCAACGCCTTTTGAAACTGATTTCTGCATAATCAAAAATAACAGCACCTCATTAGCGCTTTCCCTTATAGCTTTCTCTCACAACAATTTTTAATAATAAGTGATTTTCTCAGTTTACCAAACGGGTTGGGCTTCCCAAATTTTTTTAAAAATCACTTATCACCCCAAATAAGCAATGCCAAAACAGGCACTTAATCCAACTCAAACTTTTTTATTTTATAAGGCATATTAGACGAATCATGGATTGGGTTGGGTCAGTTGAAACTAACTGAAGGATCCAAAGATGATTAAGCCTAAATTGATCAAGATTTAGTTAACCTAAGATCCATTTACAACTTCTACAAATAAAAAGAAAAAACTTACGGCCCATACTAATCATAGATCGTCAAAATTATTTATTCTGGTATATTTTATCGTGCATTTTTTAGTTTATAGATGTTAATAAGAAGGGTCAATAAGTTACACAATTTGTTAGATTGAACATATAATGTAGGTCAATATGGTTTTTTTTCCTCATTAATTTTGGGAAGAA
Source organism: Prunus fruticosa (assembly GCA_018703695.1). Lineage (NCBI taxonomy): Eukaryota > Viridiplantae > Streptophyta > Magnoliopsida > Rosales > Rosaceae > Prunus > Prunus fruticosa. The sequence goes on along the minus strand of CM031922.1, from coordinate 41,214,712 downwards.
AAAAAACACACCAAACAAAAGTTGAGCTCTCTCTTCTCATGTCATGGATGGTAGAGACCCACAAGTAACAACAATATAAGATTAGGTTACCTTGCTTAACCTCATTTTGGAAAAACAAATTAACATTCAAAAATTGACCTCTTCTCATGTCATGGTATGATAAAAAAGTGTTTAGAGACCCATAATTACCAAAATGAGTATGATTTGTCATAACAACAATATAAAATTAGGTTACCTTGCTTAACCCCTTCTCCAAGTTGTGGTTTTTAAAGCCACATAACTTCTCCAAATTAACATTGCATAACTTAATTCACAAATTTTCATATCCAACAAAGGTCTTATCCGTGAGTACCAAGAATCAAGGACAAAACTTTTGACCCAAAATAAAATAAATTCAAGGACAAAAGCAAAATGAAATTGGTAATATCTGCAGCCGGTCCAATTGAATTTGAACAACATTTTTCTGTTTTTGACCCCATTGACGAGCGAGATGTTCGATGGTCGGTTCGAGGCTAAGCCGAATATAAGACAATCCCTGACTAGAATACACTAATTCCCACATCCAAACAGCCCGCGAAGGACATCATTCCTACCCCAATCCAAGTCCCACGTATCTCGGCCCACAACTCGTCTCTCTTTCTTTCACTCTCTCTCTCTCTCTCTCTCTGTGTCTCTCTACAAAGAGACATGAACCGCGACCTCAGGACCATCGCATCTCTCAGCTGAAACCCTAACAAAACCTGCAAACGACGCTACCTCTCTCAAATCTTCACCATCGCTTCCTTCGCTTCTTTGTCACAGTTCGTCTTGGTATCTTCCTTGCTTCACTCATATGATTTTCTTTTTCACTTTATTACATCTCATCGATCTGCATATGAAGGTTTAGAATCAATAGGTTTTAGATCAGTGTTTAGCCTCTGTTTGGTTTCCGAGAAAATTAAAATACGAAAGAAATGTTAATATTTTTTCTGAATTCTATTGTTTTTCTGGTGTTTTCCTGTTCGGAGAAATAAAAGCAAACAGCTAATCTAGGCGCTTAATCCGATCTTATTTATTTGAATATAAACTTAAGTGTGAAATCATACAGAACAAGTTCGGTTTAATTAACCGAAAACTGGGTTTGGGTTTGGTTTAAAGTGTAGAGTCTGAGAGTCTGAGACTGATAATGAGGTTTTGGTGTTTCGGCAGTTCATCGCACTATATGCTTCCTAGAAAGAGAGCAGTGGGCGGAGAGGTTGTAGTAAAAGAAGAAGGGGAACCAAACTACTCCACCGAATCTCCGATCAAGAAGCTTCGCGCGGCTGCAAACACAGACGATTCTAAGAGCAACGACTACAAAAACAATACCACCATTGACAACAGCAACAACAGTAGCAAGGACGTCAAAGTGCCGATCATGGCATTGGGCAATGGGAACTCGAATGACATCGATGAGGATCTCCACAGCCGACAGCTCGCTGTGTACGGCCGGGAGACCATGCGCAGGCTCTTTGCCTCCAACATTCTCGTCTCTGGGCTGCAGGGCCTTGGCGCTGAGATTGGTATGTGAAAAACATTGGGTTTCTTCTGGTTGTTATAACAATGTTTTGTAGCTCTAGCGGATTTAATTTGTTCTGATAGTATCTGAGAATATGGATGGGAAGCATATAAATATATTTTGTTTATTATTGACTTGCGTTTTCCATTTGTGGGTTAGACGTGAATAACCTGCTCATGTATGAGAATGCTGTGAATGAAAAGATCCGTTTCTTGCATGCTATACTTATCAAGAGCTCAAAGAGAGCAGTTTGCAATTACGTGTTAGATTGTTTGTAATAGGAATTACGGCGGTACAAGTAATTAGTAAGTCTGTGGTTTATGTAATGAGAGCTGTCTTTGTTGCAGCAAAGAACCTTGTTCTTGCTGGTGTCAAGTCTGTGACCTTGCATGATGATGGAGTTGTTGAGCTGTGGGACTTGTCAAGCAACTTCTTTTTGTCCGAGGATGATATTGGAAAGAATCGGGCCCTTGCTTGTGTCCAAAAATTACAAGAATTAAATAATGCTGTGGTCATTTCGACTTTAACAACTGAACTGACCAAAGAGCAACTCTCTGATTTCCAGGTACTGTTTCCTTTCCGTCTTTGTTAATTCTTTTGTTGCATGATGTCTGCATGTTGGTAACTTTTAATTTAGAGGTTTTTGATTCGTTTTTAATTTATATTTTTATAATCAAGTGAAGCCAATGATCTTGAATATCATATGTTTTGCTTGCCTAAAAATGCAAGGCATATCTTTGATTATCTGCCCCCTTTCTATCAATTTCACTTTTGAAGTTCAAAACTTTTAAGTTAGAATGGTTTTCTTTCCGTATAGTTGTGTTTTGTCCACTAACAAATAATAATAGATGGACTTGTTTTTATTTTTGGGAAGAGGTGCATTGGCATGAACATGTGATGATATTGCTACTAACCTGAATTCTGATTATGTGAATTATCCTGTCAGAATTTAGAAGAATGCTGATAGTTGTATGTATGTTGTTTCATATGCTTACGTTTATTCAGTAATCAACGGTATTTAGCTTTGTGTTTGAACTTCTGCAGGCTGTAGTTTTCACTGATATCAGCTTAGAGAAAGCAATTGAATTCAATGATTACTGCCATAATCATCAACCTCCCATCTCTTTTATAAAATCAGAAGTACGGGGCCTTTTTGGCAGTGTGTTTTGTGACTTTGGCCCTGAGTTCACTGTTCTTGATGTTGACGGTGAGGATCCACATACAGGCATTATTGCATCCATTAGCAATGACAACCCTGCTCTCATAGCATGTGTTGATGATGAGAGGCTTGAGTTCCAGGATGGTGATTTGGTTGTGTTCACTGAAGTCCATGGAATGACTGAGTTGAATGATGGAAAGCCGAGGAAGATTAAGAATGCAAGACCCTACTCATTCACAATTGAAGAGGACACTACAAATTTTGCAGCATATGAGAAGGGTGGTATAGTCACACAGGTGAAGCAACCCAAGGTGTTGAACTTTAAGCCTCTGCGGGAAGCACTCAAGGACCCTGGTGATTTCCTTCTAATTGACTTCTCCAAGTTTGATCGTCCACCTCTCCTACACTTGGCATTTCAGGCACTAGATAAGTTCATATCGGAGTTGGGGCGCTTCCCTGTAGCTGGATCAGAGGATGATGCTAAAAAGTTCATATCATTGGTAACTAACATCAATGATAGCTTAGCGGATGGGAGGCTCGAAGAGATTGACCACAAGATTCTACGTCATTTTGCATTTGGTGCTAGGGCTGTGCTGAGTCCAATGGCTGCAATGTTTGGTGGTATTGTTGGACAGGAAATTGTGAAGGCCTGTTCTGCGAAGTTTCATCCTCTTTTCCAGGTAATTACTGAAATTCAGTATACTTGATGTCACAACCATACATGAATTGTCTTTGCAAAACTGATTGGCACTGCCTTTTTGTTGTGAATCTTTAACCTAGTCCTAATAGAATGAGGTTAATATTATTATAATTAATCTCATATTTTTAATTGCCTTGTGGACAGTTTTTCTACTTCGATTCAGTTGAGTCCCTTCCGTCGGAAACCTTGGATCCTAGTGATTTGAAGCCTTTAAACAGCCGTTATGATGCACAAATTTCAGTATTTGGAGCCAAGCTTCAGAAAAAGCTGGAGGATTCAAAAGTGTTTACTGTTCGGATCCGGTGCGCTAGGATGTGAGTTTTTGAAGAATTTAGCATTAATGGGTGTCTCTTGTGGAAAAGAAGGGAAGTTAACGATTACGGATGATGATGTCATTGAGAAGAGTAACCTTAGTAGGCAATTTCTCTTCCGAGATTGGAACATTGGGCAGGCTAAATCAACAGTAGCTGCCTCTGCTGCTGCATTGATTAATGGTCGTCTGAACATTGAAGCTCTGCAGAATCGTGCAAGCCCCGATACTGAAAATGTGTTTGATGATACTTTTTGGGAGAGTTTGGATGTTGTTATCAATGCTCTAGATAATGTGAATGCAAGGCTTTACATCGACCAAAGATGCTTGTATTTCCAGAAGCCACTTTTGGAATCAGGAACACTAGGTGCCAAGTGCAACACGCAGATGGTCGTACCTCACCTGACTGAAAATTATGGAGCTTCACGGGACCCACCGGAAAAACAAGCACCCATGTGCACAGTTCATTCATTCCCTCACAACATTGACCACTGTTTGACATGGGCTCGATCTGAGTTTGAGGGTTTACTTGAGAAGGTGCCAGCTGAAGTAAATGCCTATCTGACCAATCCTGCTGAATACACTACCGCGATGATGAATGCTGGTGATGCTCAGGCCAGGAACAACTTGGAAAGTGTCATTGAATGCCTGGACAAGGAGAGATGTGAGACATTCCAAGATTGCATAAGCTGGGCCCGTCTAAAGTACTGCTATTGTTTTACTGAATTTATTATATTTTCATTTTTATCATAGCCTTCTATCATGTATCTAATCACTTGTTTTGAACCAGGTTTGAGGACTACTTTGTTAACCGTGTGAAGCAGTTAACATATACTTTTCCTGAGGATGCTAAAACCAGTAGTGGGACCCCATTTTGGTCTGCCCCCAAGCGTTTTCCTCGTCCACTGCAGTTCTCGGTTGATGATCTCAGCCACCTTCAATTTATAATGGGAGCATCTATACTACGAGCAGAGACATTTAACATTCCAATACCCGACTGGGTCAAGTCTCATACAAAGTTTGCTGATGCTGTTAACAAAGTGATAGTTCCCGATTTTCAGCCCAAAAAAGATGTGAAGATTGTGACAGATGAGAAAGCTACAAATGTTTTACCGGCATCAATTGATGATGCTGTGGTCATCAATGAGTTAATTGTGAAGTTGGAAAAATGCAAGGAGCAGCTGCCACCTGCCTTCAAGATGAACCCCATTCAGTTTGAGAAGGTTTGTCTTATATCTTTTTCTTCTTAAGTAGAAAGTATATCTAAGTATTTCTAGTTAGACATCATATTTATTTGTTCATTTCAGGCTTGCAGCTCCTACGATAGAGTATCCTCCTTATATCATAGTGTATTTGTGATTAGTGGTATTGTAAATTGATTTTATTGAAAGTTTCATAGGGTCAAGAATGCATTTGCATAATTTCAAATGTGCTAGCTTTGTGGGCAACTGTGTTAGCACCTTCCAAACTTGTTAGGTCTTTTGTATTGTTTTGTAGAAGTACATGACAGATAAATACTAATTCTAGTGGGCTTAGCATATAAACAATGTTATTGATATTGGGGAGGGTGTTGCCAAGTGCTGTATCCTCCATAATTCAATAGGGAAGACCTCTATACCCAAAAAAAAGGGGTAAGATCTTGGGTGGAAGGACTATCCCTGTGTTGTATGAGACTACCATATCCATTTGAATAAAGTGCCAAAAGTATGTGAAACACAGGGAGAAGCTTTCCTTTTCTTTCTTTTTTCCCAGAATCATGAATCTGTAACTGATACGGAATTTTTCATATGTTTTGAATGTGCAGGATGATGACACAAACTATCACATGGACGTAATAGCTGGATTTGCAAATATGAGGGCCAGGAACTATGGCATCCCTGAAGTCGACAAGCTGAAGGCCAAATTCATTGCAGGGAGAATCATTCCTGCAATTGCAACATCTACTGCTCTGGCAACTGGCCTTGTCTGCTTGGAGCTGTACAAGGTTCTGGATGGAGGGCACAAGTTGGAGGACTACCGAAACACCTTTGCCAATCTAGCCCTTCCTCTGTTCTCCATGGCTGAACCAGTTCCTCCCAAAGTCATCAAGCACCAAGGTATGAGCTGGACAGTATGGGATAGATGGATTATAAAGGACAGCCCAACTTTAGAACAGCTCCTTCAGTGGCTCAAAGAAAAGGGCTTGAATGCATACAGTATCTCTTATGGGAGTTGCCTACTCTATAACAGCATGTTCCCTAGGCATAGGGACCGCATGGACAAGAAAATGGTGGATTTGGCTACCGGTGTGGCTAAGGCAGAGCTGCCTCCATATCGGAAGCACTTTGATGTGGTAGTGGCGTGTGAAGATGAAGAAGATAATGATATCGATATCCCGCAGATCTCCATTTACTTCAAGTAGGCATTTTGGTTGCTGAGCTAATCAAGCAAATGAGAATGCAATGTTTAGAATTTGAACCCTATATCTAGTTTTAAGTTCAAGTTAATATAAGCAAACAGATTCTCATGTGTATCCAGATATATGTTTAGAGCAGTGTTGATTGTCCAAAATTATCGTTTCTGGTTAATCCAACTCTCAGTCTGTCTGTTCCCTGCCGAATTTGGGTTCATATGCTTATACCTTCAAATGTTGCTCGTTTATTTCTGCTAATAATAATTTGAGACATGGTAATGAAGTGTGTTCTTTGATCTTTTGCGTATATATGATTTGTTGCTGACTTTCTCTGGCTCTTTTCTTTCTTTTTCTAAATTTACTTTTGTTAGGCCATGTGGACTACGGAACCAGTTGTGGATAGCCCTAGGTGTGTTCGATTCTCATTTTCTCTAAAGAATTTGCAGAGGTGGGTTAGTCCAGTTGGTCAAGGCAGTGTGCCTGTCTCCTTACACTCTAGTTCGATGTCCGTTCCCTTACATTAGAGTTATTTAGAATATCGCTTTGTCAAAACTTTAACGACAGAATTCACTGACATAAGTGGTGAATCTTATTGGTTTATCGTTTTTAAAAGCTTCCAAAAAACTAGCACTATTAGAATATGGCTGAAAAACTTCCACAATTTAGGACTTGCCTATATCTCCTGTTATGAAAATTGACAAACTCTGTTCCTAAAATGGCTGTGATGATATATTAGTTTTACCAGGCTCATAGAGTAGAGTTTATAGCAAACAATCAGTCAACTTAGTTGATCTTTTTACAACATAAAAAGTAATCAATCTGTACGAAACATCTTATGGTATGTTCAGCATAGTGTACACATTTGCTGGAATAAATTTGAAAGTAGATTTAAAGAGAGGAAAAAATGATCTGCTTTCTGCTAGCTTTGGTTTGTCCAGGTTGACACTCTAACCAAAGGAGTTCCTTCCCATTCCAAGGCCATTTCATTTCCATTCTGTCCAATTCTTACTCCATATGAGCTTTCTCCCACCATTTCTTTGGCTTCCATCAGACTTTCTCTGCTCAGTCTCTTACCCTCCAGCCCAAACCACGGTTGAAGATGGCACTCTTCTCTTACTTCGTTCCACTTCTGGAACAAAGCCTGAGAAGAGACATAAGGTGCCACAAACATCAGCTCTATCATCATTCTTGCTTCTGCTAGATGACTCGGGAAATTCAACTCGATAGACTCTAACAAGGCTTGGTAATGAGCCAGATACCCATCAAAGAATGAACTGAAACTCGAATCGTTCCCGAGTTTTGCATGAGCTTCTCCATCACCAAAAGTTATAATCCCTCTGTTACTTGTCTTGTAGTCGGCAGAAATGGCTAACAAATCCTTAGCCAGCCGTAGAAACTCCAAGATGAGCCCTCTGCTTCTTCTTCTCCTCATGTGGGGCAGCCCCACCATACAGTTGAATGCTAGAAATTCTCTGCCTCCACCCCTCTTGTTTGTTTTCTTTACTTCACTCACCAAATCCTCAATTGCTATCTCCTCCACTTTCAAATTTAGGCCAAAAGATATTGCATGATGCTGCAGTTGCCTTTTTGTCTCCTCAAATCTCCACTGTGGAGGAGCACCGTCTTCAGTCTCTTCCACATCCCATTTAATTGCTGTGACTTTTAGTGTTTTGTGTCTCTGTGCCATAGCCTCAATCAGCTGAGACAATTGAACCCCTTCTCCCATGTCAAAGTCCACTATGTGAACTGTCTCTGCATCCTCCGGGATAGCCTCGAGGATGGCTGTGTTTGCTGCATAGTGAGCAAACCTCCCATAAGGGAAGCTTTGGTAGAACAGGTTAAATGCAGCCTCGAAATTCTTGCAGGATTCTTGTTTCAGATAATCGCCTTGCTGATCATCAATTTCTTGGCATAAGTTGAATGCAAGGCGCTCCAAAGATTGACCAAGTGGGTTGACTTTCTCACTAAGGCATCTCAGGATTACCTCCTCTAGCTCCCTCTGTCCCATCTCCATGGCTTCGCCGTATGCCTTGAGCAGATGACGAATACTCAATTTGTTATCGATTTCCATCTCTTCCTGAGGCAGGGTCAGTGATTGTTGGATAGAGGTCACATCCATGGATGATGCTTCAGATGTCATTAATGAGTTAGGGCTCCACACATCATTTCCTTCAATAGAAAATTGCTGTGATGGAAGGGTGCTCCCCTCACTCCTTTCCAAACAGGCATACATGCCTTCTATCTCACCAATCAAATAATTAGGCTCAAACCCTCCGAAGTCCATTGGAAATTCCTCCACTGATGATGTGACTTGCAGGAGATGATCACAATCTGCAAGTTGTTCAAAGTCACCAGAGAACATGGTTGCAAAGGGAAATGAAGAAGTTTCGGAAAATTCATCGGAGGCCATGAACGGAGAAGAGAAGTCAGAGCTTCCCATGTTGACGTCGTTGTATTCAAATTGGTCCAAAGGTGAGTTGATTACATTAAGGTATGGCCAGAAGGGCGGAAGAAGCTCGGATTGCGTCATCTTTTCTGATGAATAAGAATATTAAAGGTAAGAAGACTTTTCTCTGCAAGTTTGATTGGCCAATTGAGTCTTAATTGATCTTTATATATGACTTGATGAACAATATAGCGACAGATTAAGCATAAAATATTAGAAAAAACAGACTATTATTAAAATGGAGAATTATTATTAATCACCATCTTATCTTCATAAACAAATACCAATCACTCTCACCAACTTTCTACACACTGCACACGTAATTCCACAAAGGTTCCCATCTCAAGTTTCCTTGCTTTCTTGGCAGCTTCTTGAGGGGGTGGCTTATATGTTGCACGTATCCTTTGTATTATAATCAACAAAATTGGATAGATAACTATTCATGTCTTTTCAACGTAATTACCTTTCACTTCATAAGAAATATAACCTTAATTAATAAATTAAACAATTCTTAATTGTGTGTTGACATTAAAGCCCTCAATGTGAAAAACAACCAATCATATAAGTCCAGATTGGGGACACAGAGTCCTGGTCATCCTTCCATATACAATGACACCTTATCTCTTATACCAATTGTTACCAAATTAATCCTTATTAAAACAAATTAAACCATATTAAAACAAATTAAGTATCGGTTTACGTAGGAAGAGGCACCTTGCTGTCACCAAACATATTTCCTCCAGACAAAGGCCAAGCAGAAACAATCAATCAACTTGCACGTAAACTTTCCGACTAAACTTCCTATATATTATATTGTTATATGGTATCACGCATTAATCTCAAGGCCCGCAATATCCATTGAACTTCACAGTGAGCTCATTAGTTTCATATTATCTTATAAATTATGTTATTATTATTGACATAATCACTACACAGAAATTATAAGGCAAACAATCTTCAAGGCTCTCAGAAATGGTGTAAGAGCTTGGTGTCATTGCATGGTTGCATGAAAGGCTCTTAGGCCATCTGTTGTTTGTTCTTCAAACAATTAGACATTTCTTTAGAAAGGTGAGGATGGAGGTTGAAAATGGCACCTTTAGCTACAGATAAATGTGCTAAGCATTTGGATGAAGTCATAATTAATCATTTTTAGCTAGATAGTGTTGTCTAATTTAATATCAAAGCCGAAAGAAAGAGTTGGACGCAACCAAATGAAGGTTTTACAATTACCAAATGTTGTCTTATTAACAGCAATCAATGCAAATTGCAATGCTATAATCTTTTTTTTATTAGGATAAGGATTTGCCGTCGTTTCTGGATAATTGAGATTCTGCAGAAGGTAATGCAGCAGAACAACTCTTCTCGCTGATAGGGTTTTATGCATATTAGTTAATTGATTAATTATTAGTTAAATGTGATTATGTAATCAACATGTGTATCATTATGTTGTTTGCAGTCTTAACCAGAACATTGAAGTATAAATTATTCAACCTACAAGTTCAATGGATAGGGCAAATAAATCTTAGGATCAATTTGATTATACTTTATATCAGATAAAATATATCTGCATTACAAACATTCTGATGAATATTATATGAGACCTTATCTTCAAAGATCTTCAATGTCTTTGCTCCTCTACATGGAAAGATTTCAAAGCATGAAGGTCTCTGCACCAACTAACATTGGCTGTATTATAATTTCTAATACGTAAGGCATACATTTTGCATACTGTCATGGAGTTTTCCTGCCTTGGAGGCCACAAATTGGGATCTTTCTTTTTGAGGTTATTATTATATGAATTTCTGCATAACGTAATATACCATCTCGTTATCTTCTTCGTCGACCAATTAATATTAAGATAAACCACCAAGATGTTGACATATATTATATTCATTTGCAGAGCTTCACACCTGTATGTATATGCTCTGGCCGGCCTCTAATATTCTTGCAGGATTTTATTTATACGTTAGAGAAGAGAAATTTATTACACATCTCTATTCACATGTTGATTTTATTTGTGAGTTATGGATTTGTACCATGTGAGTACAAAAAGCTATGGAAAATCCTGTTAGTTGGTTCTGTTGTTTGCAGGTGTAATTGCAGAAAGCAGTATAAGATGAACCATTGCAATGTAATTGAAAGTTATAATTCATGGCTTAATTAAGACATGGAGGTTTAGAGCCAACAGCGTGTATCGTTTGGCCGAAACGAAAAGATTATATGCCAAATCATATTTTAAGCATGTTCATGCAGATTTTTAGATAGGTTTCTTCAAATTCACGCCTTAGTCAATCTAATAATCTTGTCACATTTGAATGAAAGCATGTCCACATGCTGAAAATTGGATAATTGTGGCAATGGGAGGCTGAGTATTATATTCATCTGTATACTTGTCCTCAAGTAGTTAAAAAAATGCTTCTTGATGCCAAGAATTAAGGTTTCTTGATCAAAAGATACTAATCGCTGGTATTAAATCAAAGAACGGGCCATCTAATCAGTCAACAAGTAAACCAAATTTATAGTAATGGTTTTTTTATAAAAATAAATTAAGGGCATCAAGTCAATGTGTTGAATGGTTTGTTTGAACTTTGAACACTGCATGAAACTATGGAATCTTTACTATTTGTTGATTTTTATGACATTTTATAGCATGCCTTTTATTACACGTATTGACCTATCTTGGGCATTCTCATCAGCTCAACACATAGTTTCCAAGCTGCCTTAGATATCTTTTCAGATAGCCTGCTAGCATGGTGCTCTCATGGTCAAAACCTGGAGAACAAAGATTTAGTTGTTGACAAAGTTGAAAAACTAGCTGTGAACAAGGAAGTGATGCATTCTCATATGGAACAAGTTGAAGCTTTTCTTTCTTTAACTATGACAAATGAGCTTGTGGATTTTCCTGCCCATGCCAATCATGAAGGGTATAAAATGGGAAGTTTCTGTGTGATGGTTCTGTTGTGGTTTTTTTCCTGATATTTTTGTTGGTGAAACAACAATCAGTATTACACTAATAATAAGTTAATTTAACAATTAAATAAAACAATAAATAAAATCACGACATTAAACAATGCAGTAAAATAAAAACTGACTAGTTTTTCAGATAGAGGAATAGGTATCATATAATGATAAAATCCAATCAGACAAGCTTATTTGATATTTGAATTTTAAAAAATAATTCAAATAATTAACTAGGAATTAATTTATTAAATTGGGTTTAATTTTAAAATCACATAGCCCAAGAGCCTCATCTTTTGATTAATTAAATATATATTATTTATATATATTAATTAACCTTTGATCCAACTAATTATCACAAACCACTCAAGGCCCAATCCTAACTGTTTAATTTCAAAAATAGGTGTAATAAAGACCTTCAAGAAACTATAATTTTCAATGTCACACTAATTTCAACTACAAAGTATATTGGTAGCTCTGAAATCAATCCTCATGGCCGTGCCTTGTGATCACACACGCACACACACGCATAGTTAACTTTGACTTTGAAATGGCAGAGGAGAAAAGACTGCAATACTCTTCAATGATTGAGAGATTCCTGGCTCTCTTGGGTCAACAAAACCCACCGAGTATACTAATATGGATTTTTCTTTTTCGATACAAACGATGTAATAATATGGATTGTTTAGTGTAAACATAATTACTAAAAATAGTATAATTAAGAAAAAGTTCAAAACAACAACGTGGAGATTCAATTCATCAATGGGTTAATCTTTCATTGGTGCTTGCTTATCAGCTGTATTAGTTCTAAGAGTCTACATTTCATAACCTGCTTTTAGAAGAAAAACAAACCAGATAGAAACAAAGGGTTCCTTTCTTGCATCCAGGAAAGTCAGCTTCTATCACATATATTAAATTCCTAAACACATAACATCATCTTGATTATCTGGGTGTCGTGTTGGGCTTAACCTCTGAGTGCTAACACAAAACATCATCATTTGAAAGTGCAAAAAGCCCACCCACAAGCCCAAAAAATATAATTTCGGGTTTGTTTTTTCCTTGTTTCTTCCCATTCTTTTTGTAATTGCATTGGTTGCTCTCTGCATGACAAAAAGGTCAAGGCTGAATTTATAGTTAGCGGTCATTTTGTGCCAAAGAGTTGACAGAAGGATCTATAGGGACTTAAATACTGGAGATAAGTTGATAAGCACTCAAGTCCTTTTCTTCCATGAAATTTCATAAGAGGTTTAAATGTTAAAGGTTGAGCAAGGCAAGGGAGGCAATATTTCACTCAAGTCTTTTTAGCTTGGAAAATTGATCAGAACACCTCCCCCAACAACGCGGAAAATGAGCACCTTGCCCAAGAATCTAAGTTCCCTGTTAACAGGGTTGTTTACCATTCTTGCTGACTTGGGCTCAGCACGGACCATATGCTCTAAACCTTGACCAATTCAAGTCCTTCACCTTCCTCTCACTCCTCAGCTACATTAAGGTCTTTCGACTTGCTCTAATCTGCAATTTCTTAGCCCAAAACTTCAATGGCTTTAGCAGTTTCTTTAGCCTTGTTCCTCGTCTTTTTGTTTCCCATTTGCTCTCTGGTTCAGGGAGTTGAATTCTTGTTCAATGGGTTCAATGGAAGTGAATCAAATCTGGCCATAGAGGGGGCTTCTATAGTCAAGCCCTCTGGTATGATCAGGCTCACTAACAAATCACATGATATTATAGGCCATGCATTCTATGACAAACCTATAAACATGTTTGACAAAAACTCTTCTTCATACCCCAATGCTTCTTCTTTCAGCACACATTTTGTTTTTGCAATAGTCTCATCAAGCTCCGGCAAAGGTGGCTTTGGCCTAGCCTTCACACTGTCTCCCTCTCCGCGGTTCCCCGGGGCTGAACCCGGGCACTTCCTTGGGATTGTCAACTCTACAAATGACAATAGCTCTTCGAACCACATCTTTGCTGTTGAATTCGATACGGTAAACGGGTTCAAAGAAAACTCCAACACTGCAGGAAACCATGTTGGCATCAACATTAACAGTGTGTACTCTGTGGCATCCGTGTTGAGATTTGGATTGTCAAGGGAGCTAGAGAGCAAAAATTGAGAGAGAGCTTGAGCAAGAAGGAAATTGGTAAATGACAACTCCACCTCTGCATAACCGTTGCAGCAGAGGATATTCATTCATGACCAAAACGTGTTCTTACATCAGCAATTTCAATCTAATCGTTGTGAAGGTTAAGCCAATGTGAATATGACACATGGCATTACAAAGCTTTAGGACCGCTGGAAAAGAGAGACTAACCTAAGCCTTACACTTGGCATATGAGCTCAAGATGCCCAGCTAACAAAAGGCTTAAATAGACTAAATATAAACTGACTAAGTGATTACTAACTAATCAGAAATTAGCTAGGCAGTTTACATTTTAACACTCCTTTCTAAAGTGCTAGCTGATTTCACTCCAAGCATACTCCTCAAATAGCTGAACCTGTCTTTGGGAAGTGCCTTGGTGAAAATGTCAGCAATTTGCTCCTCTCCTTTGCAGTAGAGCAGTTCAATCACTCCTTCTTGGATTGCATCTCTAATAAAATGAAACTTCCTATTAATGTGCTTGCTCCTTTGATGAAATACTGAATTTTTAGCAATTGCTATGGCTGAAGTGTTGTCACAAAACACAGTTGTTGCAGTAGTCTGTTCTTCTCCAAAATCTTCAAGAACAAACTTGAGCCAAATGGCTTGTGATGTAGCTTCTGCTGCACTCACATACTCTGCTTCTGCTATTGAAAGGGCCACACTATGTTGTTTGACTGATGCCCACGAAAATGCACCACTTCCAAATGAAAATGCATATCCATAAGTGCTTTTCATATCTTCCTCATATCTACTCCAGTCACTGTCACAATATCCTACTAAAAGTGCAGATTTTCCAGTCACATACTCAATTCCATAATCAATTGTGCCTTGTATGTACCTTAGAACTCTTTTGGCTGCCCCATAGTGCATCTTAGAAGGATTGCGCATGAATCTTGCAAGCAGACTAGCTGAAAACATGATATCTGGTCTGGTTGCAGTTAGATATAGCAAGCTTCCTACAATTTTTCTGTACAAACTTTCATCTGATGCTTCACTTCCATCCTCTCTTTGCAATTTATCAGTGGCAACTAATGGAGTGCTCACTGACTTGCAGTCTTTGAGTCCAAACTTATCCAAGAGAGTGAGAGCATACTTCTTTTGATGGATGAAGATGCTCCCTTCAGTTTGTGTTACTCCCATACCAAGAAAATGGTGGAGTAAACCCAAGTCAGACATTTCATACTTGCACATCATCTCAGCCTTGAATTCTTTCACCATTTCATCACTACTTCCAGTATACACTATGTCATCTACATAGATTGACACGATTAATGTTCCCACACCTTCCTTGGTTCTCACATAGAGAGTTGCTTCACTTGGACTTTTGTGAAAACCACACTGATGTAAGTAAGTGTCACTTCACTGTACCAGGCCCTTGGAGCCTACTTTAGTCCATAGAGAGCTTTTCTTAATCTATACACCTTATCCTCAGCTCCTTTAATCACAAAACCTTCAGGTTGATCCACATAGACTTCCTCTTCAAGGACACCATTTAATAGCTGATTTGACATCCAATTGTCACAGTTTCCAGCCTTTCTGTGCAGCTAGTGCAATGAGAGTTCTAATAGTGTCTAACCTTGCTACTGGAGCAAAGGTTTCATTGAAATCAATCCCTGGTTTTTGTGTGTAACCCTTGGCTACAAGTCTTGCCTTGTGTTTTTTAATGGAGCCATCGAGGTTTAGTTTTGTTTTATATATCCACTTCACTCCCACAATTGGTTTGCTGCTTGGTCTATCAACCAATTCCCAAGTGGAATTCTTCTTTATCATTGATATCTCTTCAGTCATAGCCTTGTTCCAAGCTTCATCTTTGGCTGCTTCATTGTAACTTTCTGGTTCAATAATGCTCATTTTACATTGAGCATATACCTCACTTAAGTTATTCCATTTTTGTGGAGTATGATCAAAAGTTTCAGAGATTGAAACTGCTAAATCATGTGTAGCTGACTCCATAGTGGTTTGCAGATCATTAACCACTTGTGATCTTTGTGGAGATTGAACTAAATGAAGTGATTCATTAGAACATGAACCAATTTCTGATATTCTTGAACTTTCTTCTTCATGCCATGGAATAGTCACTTGTACTTCTTCATTCAACTCCCAATTCCACATTGCTTTCTCATCAAAGATAACGCTCCTTGAGAGTTCAATCTTTTTAGTTTCTAGGTTAAAGACTCTATACCCTTTTTCACAAATCCCATATCCAAGAAATACTCCCTTCATTCCAGTTTCCTCTAGCTTGTGTCTTTTCTAGAAGGAATATGGATATAGCACAATGAACCAAATATTCTCAAGTGTTTGACACTTGGTTTTCTCCCACTAAACTTCTCGAATGGAGTTGTATTATCCAGAGCACTTGTTGGAATTTGATTTTGCAGGTATACAGCTGTATTGACAGCTTCTGCCCAAAACTTGAAATTGACACTTAGGTGACGAGGGGTAAATTAAATGACACTCAAACAAAAACATGACAAACTTCACACATTTTAGACCTTGACCAATACTCTTATGACTAGTCAACTGTCAACATGAATAATCACAACCAAGAACATACACAGAGCATATCAATATGTACCTGCAAGCCTAGAGAATTACTAGTGACAACCTAGGCACTCAGAAGGACCCGTCAATCTAGGCATCCCCTGTGCTAGCGACAACTATGGTGAAAGTGTGTGAAAGCATCATAATCAAGTAAGCATCAGACAACAGAAAAAGATGACTAGTCAACTGCAAGAACACGAACCTAGAAATACATGTGATGACTAGTCAAGTGTCAAGAACACAAACCTAGAAATACATGTGATGACTAGTCAACCGTCAAGAACACAAACCCAGAAATACATGTGATGACTAGTCAACTGTCAAGAACACAAACCCAGAAAATTCAGATATGCAAACCAGAAATTTGTTCACCCAGGAAACCCACCATTGGGAAAAACTGGGTGCTCAACCGACAGGCAATTCACTAAGTAGAAAAAGATTCTTACAAAGGAACACAAGTAAGCTCAAGAAAAACCTAGATCTATTTAGGAAGATGAGCTATACCTCATTTGTGCAATCTTCTTCTCCAACTTAGCAAAGCTTCAAGCTCAATTCTTCATGGCAATGGCAGCTCATTCTCCAGCTCTTTCATCTCATGGCACTAGCTTGCAAGCTCTAACTCAAACTGAAACCAAAATTTGGATTCAAAGGAGAATGATCAATTTCTTCAAGAAACCATACTCTTGAAGAAATCAGTCTTGAATCTGATCTAGATATAAATGATAGAGTTTTAATGAGCTAGATGCATATTCGAAATTTCAAATGCAGTTTTTCAAAAAGAAATCAATTTGGAAAAACTCATAGATGAAAATAAGGTGGTTCTCTCATGAGGAAGAAGAAGAGAAAGAGCAAGCAAAACTTTCCAAAACTTCCACCCCAAAAGAGACAACAACCAAATGAGGAATTGTTTGGCCTTTACACCCAAAAATTCCCTAGGTCAAAATCGACACATGGCAGCAAAGAAGGAATGGAGAACAGGACAAAAATGATGGTTATCCAAATGGAAATCCTACAGAGCAAGGATGACTAGTCATACGAGAAACAGATGACTAGTCATCATTTTATGAAATTAATTTAATGCAATGATACAAAGCACAATTTACTTTTGTCAATTTGCTTGAACCTCCATAGGATAGTTGATAGTTAAGAACACCTAGATAAGCTATTCTTAATCTAAACTTGAGCTTGATAAAAATAATAAAAATCCTATTACAAAATTGTCAAGGGAAGCCAAAAGAAATACTCAAAATGCATACATTAACAAAACTTCAAAGGAATTTTCTTCTCATGCATCATTGTTCTTGCCATTTCCATCACAATACGATTCTTTCTCTCTGCAACTCCATTCTGTTGTGGAGAGTAGGCTACAGTCAATTGCCTTTCTAATCCCATCTGTTCACAAAACTTTGAAAATTTCAATGATGTATATTCTCCACCTCTATCACTTCTTAGCTTCCTAATTTGTTTGACCACTTTGCAGCTCAACTATGTTTTTGAACCTTTTGAATATGTTGAATGCTTGAGACTTATGCTGCAAGAAAAACATCCAACACATTCTAGTGTGATCATCAACGAAGGTGAGACAGTATATGTTCCCTCCAAGAGTGATAGTCTGCATTGGACCACAGATATCTGAGTGAATTAGTTCTAGTGGTTGTGAGGCTCTCCAAGCTTTTTCTTTATCAAATGAACTTCTGTGACTCTTGCCTATAGCACAAACTGAGCAAATCTTCTCAGGTTCTTGTAGCTTAGGTAGACCCGGAACCATGTCTTTCTCTTGTAAGAGCTTCAAGCTAATGTAGTTTAGATGCCCAAATCTTCTATGCCACAACCAGGATGGTTCTCCAAATGTTGCTCTATTTGCCATAGGAGGATTGACATATTTGAGATCTAAGGGAAAACATCTGTTCCCTTTCATTTGAACTCTTGCAATCAACTCTTTCAACTGCTTATCTTCATAAATGTCAACCTCATTATCACCAAACACCAACCAATGCCCATGTTCTATTATCTGTCATACACTCAACAGATTCTCATCCAAACCAGGTACAATCATAACTTCTCTAATGTACCTAGTAACACCTTGCACATCTATAGCCAATGTACCTTTGCCTATTGATTATACTAAATCACCAGTACCCTTCTTAACTTTACAGTTCACACTTCTATCTATATCAATAAGCAAAGACTCATGGGCAGTCATATGGTTACTACACGCACTGTCAACATACCAAACATTCACATTTTTTCCAATAGTAGCAGAATGGCAAGCATAAAACATAGTTGCAGGTTCTGTTACCTTACTAGCCAAGTTTGCAAGTCTCTCAGTCTTATTTGATTGTTCACACTCTTTAATGAGATGCCCAAAACAATTGCACCCATAGCACTTTGGCTTTCCTTTAAACCAGCATTCTCCATAGTGAAGCTTATCACAATGCTTGCATTTCCCTTTAGCTTGATCTGATTTTTCCCCTTGTTCATGCTTTCCTCCTTGGTTGACATTATTTTGAGGTTTTGAATCCCATTTCTTACCCTTCGATTTCCAATTCTTCCTTGATTTATTATTACCAGAACCAGAATTTGACTGAGATCCTTTTGATTTATGCTCATGCTGCTGAAAGCTTTCTCAGTGGTGCTCTCAGCATGTCTCTCGAGACGTTGAGCAAAACCCCTTAATGCAGCAATCACCTTCTGCACCTCAATCGTTTCAATATCCTTGGTTTGTTCAATCACATAACAGACAGGATCAAACTCCTTGGTCAGGCTTATAAGTAGTTTTTGAACTAACCTTCCTTTGGATAGATCTTCCTCATATCCCTTCATCTGATTCACAAGCTCAAGTAGGCGAGTGAGATACCCAAACAAGGTCTCATCATCCCTCATCCTTGTGTACTCAAAATCACGACGCAGACCTTACAATTTGATGGATCTGACCTCTTATCACCATGAAATTCATTATGTAAAATATCCCAAGCACCCTTTGAGGTTTCTTCATTCGAAATCCTAGGGAAAATGTCGTCTGAGACAGCCCCTTGGATAATCCCAAGTGCCTTAGCATCCTTCATTAATAGAGCTTCCTTCTCAGAATCCGATGACCCTGCATCATCCACCTTCTTCCCCTTTGAATCTGGAATTTGAAACCCCTTTTCAACTAAATCCCAGATTCCATGAGATTTGAAAATCGTTCTCATTCGAATCTTCCAAAACTCATAGTTTTCCCCATTGAATATTGGAGCTCTAAGATCACTCCCACCTGACCCAATCATCTAGACCAGAATCAATGAACTGAGTCTGGAAATTTCTCGTCGAATTTCCAAGCTCAGCCCACACAGCTTCAACGCCCACTATCCAGATCCAACCTTAGCTCTGATACCATGATGAAGTTTTGGATCTGCCCATTGGGTCCCACTTTAACCAACACCGATCCTGTCCCTACTTTACCACCTGCCCAATTGGGTAGGTGTGGGATTTTACCACAAAAGGCCTCGATATTAGTTAGAGTGTGGTAATTCTATTTAAACCCATTTGTTTTCTTTTACCCCACCGATGTGGGATTCCAACACTCCCCCTCACGTAATTACACGTGAACATCCACACATCAGTAATTGAAACTCAAAAGTCGGCTCTCATTGGGCCCACTTGTTTTCAATGGAACTCAGAGGTCGGCTCTTTTCAAGCTTCGTTTGCCTTTTTTTTTTCTTCTTCTTTTTTTTTTTTTTTATTTATTTTTTAAGAGTTCGACTTGTTTCTCCCTCTCAGTGACAAGCTTCGTTAGCTTGTACGGAATCTGACTCTGATACCATGTTGAGATATGGATTGTCAAGGGAGCTAAAGAGCAAAAATTGAGAGAGAGCTTGAGCAAGAAGGAAATTGGTAAATGACAACTCCACCTCTGCATAACCGTTGCAGCAGAGGATATTCATTCATGACCAAAACGTGTTCTTACATCAGTAATTTCAATCTAATCGTTGTGAAGGTTAAGCCAATGTGAATATGACACATGGCATTACAAAGCTTTAGGACCGCTGGAAAAGAGAGACTAACCTAAGCCTTACACTTGGCATATGAGCTCAAGATGCTCAGCTAACAGAAGGCTTAAATAGACTAAATATAAACTGACTAAGTGATTACTAACTAATCAGAAATTAGCTAGGCAGTTTACATTTTAACAATCCGAACCAGCTGCTTACTCTGTCTCAGGTGCGCACAAAGAAGAAATGGACTTGGAGAGCGGTGATCTTATCCAAGCTTGGATAGATTATGATGGGAAAAATCAAATTGTGAATGTCACAATAGCTCCCATGGATAAGAACAAACCAGAAAAACCACTATTGCACCATCCTGTCAAACTATCCCCTGTTCTTCAAGAGACTATGTATGCCGGCTTTTCTGCATTCACAGGGAAAGTGAAAATAGCTGTAGGATGTCTATATATGCCTAGAAGAGGTTAATAGGCCAATTTAAGATTATAATCAAATAAATAAAAATAAACTTACGTAGCAGGATTGATATGGCTTATCAATCCTGAAACGTGCTGGGCATAAAATAAAAGAACACGCAGAGAATTATTTTACGTGGTAAAACCCCACCTCTGGGGAAAATCCACGGGACTCCTCAGTCCAACACAAATCCACTATAGAATGATGATTACAAGAAGTACTCACACACTTAGCCTAGACACATTCTAGATAATGTTTACCGACTTCTTCATAACTCAACTTCTGTCACGGGATGATCTTCGACACTCCTTATGTTGAACGCAATACTGATCACGATTGCTTCAAGCTCACCAGAGAATAAACGCCACAACAGTCTTGGTGCCCTCAACCATATGAGTCACCGACATACATATGTATGCAATATGAATGATGAATAAATTCAATAAGTCACCAAGTAACAAAGGAGCACTTGATGAATTACCAAAGAAAATAAGCACGGCAGACTTTTCCTCAAAGATTCAATATACTCAAAATATGATTACCTTGAAAAGTAAGTTATGAAACTACTTAGCCGTCACAATTTCCATGCAACAACAACTCTAAATTCTATTCAACCTAAAACACCTAAACATGATGCAAAAGGAGTCTCTACATAAGACGTCCAACCCAGCAGCTATTCAAAAGCTGTCCAATATGAATATAAGTTCAGACCCAATGAGAATATAACTTCTAATTCAATATGGACTCTTAGTGAAGACACCAAACAGCCACTTTTATAAATAAACAATTCTCTCCTAAAACAAGATAATTAGGAGATACACATGATGCACGTCACTACACCAAATGCTAATAATTCAACTTAAATTACAATGACATTGAAAAGAACTTCAGCCGAAAATCCTATTGTGAATGCATGATTATGTCATGATTTACCTGAAGTCAAGTTTCTCATATTGGTCAAGTTGTGCCTCGGAAATATGGGATTGAATGAGTTGTGCCAAAACGTCCAGTAACAATTCCTCACAACCTAATTTGCAACCTATGCTAGAGTTTAGGAAATGACAATACAATTTTCATACTAACAGAAAGAGGTAAGCTCTCATTACATAATAGCATGGAGTTTTGCAGTGGAAGGGATGCCAAGTCAACTCAACCTTTCCCAGCGTCCTAACCCACCAAAAGAGAAAAGTTCATCCTCTGGCAAGCCCCAGATTAAGGCTCTTATTGTGGCCTTATCGGTTGCTGTCTTCGTGTTGTTGGGAATTTAGTTCTTCTTTACCTTATATAAAAACGTAGTGGGGTTTGAGTCTGAGAGTCTTAAGGATTGGGAGCTGGATTGTCCTCAAAGGTTCAAGTACAAGGATCTTTATGCAGCAAGCAACAAAGGGTTTCAATGCCTCTGGCAGGGTGTCTTATCTTTCACCTCAGAGTTCAGGGATAATATTGATTTTGTAATCTGGCCAAAACATTGAAGCCATAAATTATTCAACCTACAAGTATTTTAATGGATAGGGAAAATATATGTTGTGATCCATTTAATGATTGATTATATAAGATAAAATATATATGCATTACAAACATTGTGATTGTAATAAAACAATGATTATGCACTCATCCTTGTTTTATGGCACTACACAAATTAAGGCACTAAGCCTTGTTTTATGGCACTTCACTAATCCTTGTTTTAAGGCACTAAACCTTGTCTTAAGGCACTACCAACCTAAGCACTAGTGCATATTTTATGCTCTCTTTAGATGAGCTAAAACAACTCCTATAAATAGATGGAGTGTGTGCAAGTGAAGAGGGGATGAGAAGCATTAGTGCATACTCTCTAAGTTGGTGTGTGTGAGACAAGAAGTGTGAGTGCATATCAAAGAGTTGTAGTGAGTTTTACACCCACAAAGAGAGAAACATCATATCTCCCTAAACACTCTCCTTTAGGCAATTCACCAAGAGCCTTGGTCTTGGGTACGTGGAATTCAATGGAGTAACTTTCATAGCCAATCCAACGACCTTTGAGACAAAGAACGTGTAGAATCTTGTTGGCGTGTCGTGACGTGGAAGCATCTCGGTGGGCTAGTAATTCGCAGCGGTTTTTCACATGGAATCTTCCGCAAGGTATGCAGTACCTTATTCCGAATCTATTAACCATTATTAACAGTGATGAATATTATATGAGATCATAACTGAAAAGATATTCAATTTCTTTGCCCCTCTACATGGAATGATTTCAAAGCTTGAAGGTCTAATACGTAAAGCATACTTTTTTCCATGACTGGCATGGAGTTTTCCTGCCTTGGAGGCCACAAAAATGGGATCTTCCTTTTTGGGGTTATTATTATATGAATTTCTGAATAACGTGGTATAACCATCTATCAATCTTTGTAACCCTCTGGTTATCTTCTTCGTGGACCAATTAATATTAAGATAAACCATCAAGATGTTGACATAAATTATATTTATGTGCAGAGCTTCACAGCGGTCACTGTCTCGGCCTCCAATATTATTGCAGGATTATTTTTATAAGTTAATTAGCAGAAAAATGTATTGAACATCTCTGTTCACATGCTAATTTGATTTGTGAGTTTTAGATTTGAGCCATGTGAGAACAAAAAGCTATGGAAAACCCTGTTAATTGGTTCTGTTCTTTGCTGGTGTAATTGCAGAAAGCAGTATATGATGAACCATTGCAATGTAATTGAAAGTTAAATAATTTGTTATCATAATTCATGGCTTGATTAAGACATGGAGGTTTAGAGCAAACAACAGCGGGTAATCTTCAGTCGTATCGTTTGGTCGAAGCAAAAAAGATTTTGTGCCAAGTCATTTTAATGCAGATTGTTAGATAGATTTTCGTCAAATTGAGACCTTAATCTGATTCTTGTCACATGTTAATGAAAGCATTTCCACATGCTGCAAATTGGATGATTGTGGCAATGGGATGCTGAGTATTATATTCATATGTATACTTGCCTGTCTTAGACATCCTAACATATAGCCTGCTAGCTTGATAGATAATTGAGAAAAATGACAGCAACTTACCAGTTTTCTGATTTTATTTATCAAAGTATCGATCATAGTACGGACTGGTGTGAGGATGCAAAAATAAAACTAACTCAACTCAGACAAACAAAACCAACAAAAAGGAAAACCCAAGAAAAATAGATGCTCAACTTGCCAAAGAATTTCAATGGTCGTTTGGGGACCCTTTTTTTGGAACATTCCAGTGAGTATATTTGGGTTGGTTGCTCATTTGAGTCATTTCACATCCAACTCTGAAAACAATCCTCGTGGCGTTGCCTAAGCCTTGTGATCACACACGCATAGAGCATAGTTGACTTTTGGCACGGCAGAGGAGAAAAAAGATTGCGATGGTCTTCAATTATTAAGATTCCTGGCTCTTGGGTCAACAAAACACACTGAAATATAATAATCTGCATTATTTAGTCTAAACATAGTACTAAAAATAGTATTAAAAAGTGAAAAACAACCACATGGCTTCAATGGGTTAATCTTTAATTGTTGCTTGCTTTTTTACCTATTTTAGTTCTAAGACATTCTATTTTGTGAACATTAAAAAGTCTACATTTCATTTCATAACCTGCTTTTAGAAGAAAAAACAAATAATTGAAAGAAAAAAAAAATTCCTTTCTTGCATCAAGAGGAATCAGCTTAAAATATAATATATTCTTCTTCTTCATCTTTTTTTAGTTACAAAATTCTTCTTACTGCTAACACAATTCCTAAGTGCCCAGGTTGAGGAGAGAGTTTCATGGAACAGGGATAACACTTTTGCCTACCAGGGGAATAGTGCAATGACAAACAGGTTTTTCCACGTGTCATTGCATTATTCCCCTAGGGATAATAACAAAACAGTGATATTCCCATTACAAGAAAGTTTCGCTGCAGGTTGAGAGTGCAAAAAGCCCGTCCACATGTCCGAATATTATAATTTCAAGTTTTTTTTTTCTTCTTAATCCCTTCTTTTTCTGTGTAATTGCCTTCTTGCTCTCTAAATGTTCAATGTACCAGTCCCGTGTTAAGAGTCAAGGCTACAAATTTATGGTTAGCGGTCGTTTTGTGCCAAAGAGTAGACAGAAGGATCTATAGCCACTAAAATACCGAAGATATGTTGATAATCACTCGAGTCCTTTTCTTCCATGACATATCATAAGAGGGTTAATTGTTAAAGGTTGAGCAAGTCAATGTAGCCAATAAAAATATCCCAACATGCCATTATCAGTTGGTCAATAATTTCATTCAAGTCCTTTTCTCTTGGAACATTCAGAACACCTCCCAACGCGGAAAATGAACATTTATATATAATTCCAACCTTATTGCCTTTGACAGTTAATTGCAAGGTCCTCAAGAAATCTCAATTCCCTATTGGCAGGGTTGTTTACCCTTCTTGCTGTCTTGGCCCTCAGCTCAGGACAGACAAGAGGCTCAAAACCTTGACCAATTCAAGTCATTCACCTTTCTCTCACTCCTCAGCTACATTAAGGTCTTTCGACTTGCTCTAATCTGCAATTTCTCAGCTCAAAACTTCAATGGCTTTAGCAGTTTCTTTAGCCTTGTTCCTTGTCTTGTTGTTTCCCATTTGTTCTCTGGTTCAGGGCGTTGAATTCTTGTTCAATGGGTTCAATGGAAGTGAATCAAATCTGATCCTAGAGGGGGCTTCTATAGTCAAGCCCTCTGGTATGATCAGGCTCACTAACAAAACACATGATATTATAGGCCATGCATTCTATGACAAACCTATAAACATGTTCGACAAAAACTCTTCTTCATACCCCAATGCTTCTTCTTTCAGAACACATTTTGTTTTTGCAATAGTCTCATCAAGCTCCGGCAAAGGTGGCTTTGGCCTAGCCTTCACACTTTCTCCCTCTCCGCAGTTCCCCGGGGCTGAACCCGGGCACTTCCTTGGGATTGTCAACTCTACAAATGACAATAACTCTTCGAACCACATCTTTGCTGTTGAATTCGATACGGTAAACGGGTTCAAACAAGACTCCAACACTAAAGGAAACCATGTTGGCATCAACATTAACAGTGTGGACTCTGTGGCAACTGAACCAGCTGCTTACTTTGTCTCAGGTGCGCACAAAGAAGAAATGAACTTGGAGAGCGGTGATCTTATCCAAGCTTGGATAGATTATGATGGCAAAACTAAAATTGTGAATGTCACAATAGCTCCCATAGATAAGACGAAACCAGACAAACCACTATTGTCCCATCATGTCAACCTATCCCATATTCTTCAAAAGACTATGTATGCCGGCTTCTCTGCATCCACAGGGAAAGAGGTAAGCTCTCATTACATAATAGCATGGAGTTTTGCAGTGGATGGGATGCCAAGTGAACTCAACCTTTCCCAGCTTCCTAACCCACCAAAAGAGAAAAGTTCATCCTCTGACAAACCCCAGATTAAGGCTCTTATTGTGGCCTTATCGGTTGTGGTCTTCATGTTGTTGGTAATTTTGTTCTTTCTTACCTTGTATAGAAAAATGGTGGGATTTGAGTCTGAGAGTCTTGAGGATTGGGAGCTGGATTGTCCTCACAGGTTCAAGTACAAGGATCTTCATGCAGCAACAAAGGGTTTCAAAGCCTCTGGTGTGATTGGAGCCGGCGGGTTTGGTGAAGTTTACAAAGGTGTCTTAGCTTCTACTGGATGTGAAATTGCAGTTAAGAAGATCACAAGAAATTCCATTCAAGGAATGAGGGAATTTGCGGCAGAAATTGAGAGCTTGGGACGATTGAGGCACAAGAATTTGGTCCATCTCCAAGGCTGGTGCAAGAAAAAGAACAACCTCCTTATAGTCTACGATTACATCCCATATGGAAGCCTTGACACTATCATTTTCCAGCCCAGAGACAACTTTGTATTGAGCTGGGAGCAAAGATTCAACATCCTCAAAGGCATTGCCTCCGGATTGTTGTATCTACATGAAGAATGGGAGCAAGTGGTGATTCACAGAGACGTGAAGGCGAGCAACGTCTTGATAGATGCAGACATGAACCCCCGGCTAAGCGACTTTGGCCTTGCCAGGCTCTATGATCATGGAGAAATATCACACACCACAGGTGTGGTTGGTACAATTGGGTACATTGCCCCTGAATTGGCTCGCACAGGGAAGGCCTCCACATGCTCTGATGTGTTTGCATATGGAGTTTTGCTCCTTGAAGTGGCTTGTGGGCAAAGACCTATCGGCTCAGGTGAATTCATTCTGGCGGATTGGGTGATGGAGAATCATCAAGAGGATCGCATACTCGAAACTGTTGATCCGAACTTGGATTCAAATTATGTTGTTAAGGAGATGAAGTTGGTGCTGGAGCTGGGTTTGATTTGCTCTCACTTCAAACCAGACGCTAGGCCTACCATGAGACAAGTGGTTCGATATCTCCATGAGGATGAGCAGCTCCCAGAAGTCGACAACTGGGGCATTGTTGATTCTGGACGGATTAGTGAAACGGACGCAAGATTTATGCAGCTCCTTTCAACCGATACAATCACATCGTATCAGTCATCATCCGTAGGTGGGATCTCTTGCAGTTCCATGAGCGGTGGCAGATAGCAGTGGTTTTACGCTTTCAATTTTTGCTCCCCATTCTTTTTATTTCTGATTTATTATTGGGGGAGATTCAATTCAAATCAAACATTGTAACATTTGGCTAAAATTCATTGTCCAATCAATTATATATATATATAAGTTTTTTAATTCTTAAGCTATAACAAAAATTATCAGTTAGCTCTATTCTAAGTTTATTAAAGGCTCGTTTGGGAGTGCTTCTTCCCGAAGCGCTTATGCCAGTAGCGCTTATGTTAGTAGCGCTTATGACATAAGCGCTTTTACAAAAAAACAGTTTGTCGTAAAATTTAAAGAATTCCAAAACATTATAATGAATATAGGAAATAAAAACCAGATATCTCTATATGGTAGTGTCTAGTATTGTTCCTAAGATCCAGCATTATGGGTGTATGGTTGATTTCCTAGGTCGAGCCGGACACTTGGACCAGGCAGTGAAGTTTATTGAAAGCATGCCTATCATACTAGATATCTCTACATGGAGTTCCTTGTTGAGAGTATGTGGAAGCCATCAGAATCTAGAATTAGCAGAAAAAGTATTTCAACAGCTCATAAAGATAGACCATCTAAATGATGCTGCTTATGCTCTTATTTCAAATATATATGCAAAAGCGGGTAGGTGGGATGATGTGAGCTGGGCAAGAAAGAAGTTGCATGAACTAGGAGTGAGGAAGCAACAACTGTGCATGAATTTACAGCTTGGGATTTCTCAAACCCTCAATTTGCTGAAATTTATGCTATGTTGGATGAGATAAAGGGTAGATTACAAAAACAGGACCTAGTAGAAACATCATCTCATCATAGTGAAAGATTGGTTGTTGCTTTTGGTCTTTTAAACAACCCCCAAGAACTCCTATTCGTGTAATTAGTAATCTGAGATTGCCATTCAGCCATGACACTAATATCTCAGGCCTACAACAGAGAAATTGTTATCAGGGATAATTACAGATTCCATCGGTTTGTAGATGGAAATTGATATTGTAAAGATTATTGGTGAATTCATATCATAATTTGCAACTTATGCTCAATAGTTTTTCATCTTCATCCAAACTCTAAAAATTTACAAAATCAATTAAAATGTTAAAGATGAAGGAAAAGACAAGAAGTTGTATATGTAATAGTACTTTATATTCAGTCAAAAACTGGTTCCAGATTATCACAACAGAGACTTGAAGTAGGGAGCCAAACGAGTGAATTTACAAAACGATCATCCATGGCTGCCAAGCGAAGCACACAAACAGCTCTTTATAAAAAAAGAAAAAAAAGAAAAAAAGAAAGGGTATTTGGGCATTTAAAAAAATTAAATATGGGTATTTTTGGCATTTTAAAAGTTTCATTAAAGGGAGCCAAGTGCTTCCCTTGTTTTTGTCCTGCAGCGCTTTTAAGAAAAAGCACATCTCAAGTGCTTCTTCCCAAACCACTCCAAGTGCTTTTGGATCTCACCCAAAGCGCTTTTGCAATTTTTGCCAAACACCATTTTTAAAAGACAGAAGCGCTTTCACCCATTTAGAAGCGCTTTTCGCTGCTCCAAAAGCACTCCCAAACGAGCCCTAAGCATTTGATTTGAAGCAAACTAGGAAGTCAAATGTCGTTTGGGGCATCTAAGCATTGTCGTAGAATATGAAGTTGTACAGCAGTATGAGTAAAGAAGCATGAGAAAAACTGAAGGAGAACATAAAAATTGACTCATCAAACCACTGATCAGTGGATGTATTACAATTAACAGAGTTCAAAAACATAAGAAAAGCCACCTTCATACTGGCTTCAATGATGATGGTTTTCTAAGAAATCTCCAAAGTACAGAACCTGTGTCCATTAGGCCTTGCTGAATACTAATA
Source organism: Prunus fruticosa (assembly GCA_018703695.1). Lineage (NCBI taxonomy): Eukaryota > Viridiplantae > Streptophyta > Magnoliopsida > Rosales > Rosaceae > Prunus > Prunus fruticosa. The sequence goes on along the minus strand of CM031922.1, from coordinate 41,185,667 downwards.
CTAGACAGAAAATATCATTTACTCACAAAAGAACCAGCCACTTCTCATGACTCCATGATGCGCCTAATCCTCTCCAGAGTCCAAGCTGCCGTTGTCCTGAGTTGTTCATCATCAGATTGAAGACACTCTTGCAAAAAGGCATCAATGAATGCAAGGTCCCCAAACAGCGGTTTAATGTTTGGGCCAAGTACATCCGCAACGTCACCCAATGCAGCAACTGCAGCATTTGTCACACTGTCATCCCTGTAAAACAAGGACAATCAGATAGGAAGAAAACAGATTCCAAACCGGACAACGCCAGAAATTTAGGGGCAACATATTTGATACATCTGGATATATATATATATATATATATATATATAGAGAGAGAGAGAGAGAGAGAGAGAGAGAGAGAGGATGATACCTGTGCGTCTCCCTCAAGACCAATTCAACAAACTGCAGGATATGTTGGGCATATGGCAGCATGACATGAGGTTTTGAATTCTTAAAGCCCTGAAGTATACCAGAATAAGCTTCAAAGATACTACACTTTAGCTGGTTTCCATATTCCAATAACTCATCATCATTAGCACTGGAGTCCATCCGAGCACAGAGCTCCGCAGCTCCCTGCATCATCTGCACTGCATAAGGTGTATACTTCTCAAAATGCTCTCCTATTGCGAGAGCTATGTCGCCAAAGACAGAGAATATGGGAGGCTTGACAGACCGGTGGAGCGCTTCACTAGACAAGTCTTTCATCAGGTGATTCATAATCCCATCACAGTACTGTAATGCCTTGTCATCCAAGGCACGGCAAATGTCACCAACCACCCCAACTGTGATAGCACAGACTTGATACTCCTCAAAATTCTGCAACCCCATCTCCAAATACTTGTACAGTTCAGGCAGGTACTTTTCAAAATGAGACCCAGTTGCATAAGCCAGTGCACCTATAGCAAGCATTGCTTCCTCATGCACTGTAGAACTACGGCAAGCAAACACTCTAAGAAACAAAAGCATTATCTGATCTGCTGCCTCCAATATAAAGCGCTTAGTTTCCTCAACACTGCTAAGTTTCTGAATGATAACCTGGAGGACACCACAAAAAGAAGCTTGCAAGTCTCCTTGCTTTTCCTTGTCATCTGACGATACAATCTGAAGCTCCAAAGTCTGATTCAACTTATTCATGATCACAGGGAGTAGCTGAACTATAATTTGTGATGTTTCTACAATATTGGAACACCTTACCACCGCATTCACTGATTCATATGCAGTAGACCTCAATCTAGAATCATCCCCATCTGGACGACTAGCAGTGGAAAGAAGACATTCAATGATGGCTGGGACATATGGAGTAAAGAGAGAGGAGGAGGTTCCTGCTTCCTCATACCCTTGGCAAAGGTGATAAATGGCGCAACAGACCTTCTCTGCAACATTTGGAGCATCCTTCGTGCCTTCCAACAATACTTCCACCACCCTTGGAAGGTTATCAGGAGAAATCACAGAAAATCCCCGAGCAGGATGGTGCAAAAACTCAAATATACGACTGAGAGTCCAAGCAGTAGTGTCTTTGACATGGTTGTTTTCGTCCTTCATTAATCTTAGCAGGAAATCTAAACCTGCATGGACCAGACCAGATAGCTGCTCAATGGTTGGGCCTTCAATGATTGAGCCAAATGCGAATGTGGCTGCCTCACGACAGTGCCAATCTGGCTTCACTATGTTAGCCTCCACAAATGGCATCACAAGGGGTAGAATGGCATCCCCAACAGTCCTGGCAACAAGTTCTAGGCATGTCCCGCCAGCCATTGCAATATTCCAAATGTTGTCATCTTGGTCTAGATTTTCTTCCTGTTTCAGCAAAGTTTCCAGCAGCATTGGAACTAGAGACGTCAGAGCTTTTTCTATAAAACATGAATGAGGCACAGAGTCCCCACTCTCACCACTCTCAAATTCTTGAAGCTCTATTTCTTCATCACAAATGGAGCTCCAAAACTCAATTGCTTGGAGGGCAACGGCCTCTTCATCCCCCTTTACAGCATTTGACGTAAGCTCAAAGAGAGCCTGCATATAAGGCTCAAGCACCTCATAGTACCTTGAAGCAATTGAAGCAAGACACTCAAAAGCAGCCTGCCTAATATCTACCTCCTTAGACAAGGCCGTCTCACAGACCATCTTCATGATGTAATTCCGTTCCATCTCATTTTCAAAGTTGGTCTGTGCAAACTCCAGGGCATTATATAGAGCCCTTGTTGCAGCAAGACGGACATCAGGGCTGTTTTCAGCAAGGTTCATTCCTTGGACTACAGCAGTAAGAACATTGTTCACCTCATCTTGCCCAAGATCTTGATGGGATATCTCCTCACATACATAACCAAGTGTTTCCAAGGTTGACTGTTTCAAACCAGCAGGGCTATCTCGCTGAGTCATATTGTTAAGCAAAGATCCAATTAGGCCAGTCCACTGTTTCCTGGGAATATCAATAGAAGCAATTTTCGCAATAACTTGGGCAGAGGTGTGTCTTGCCTCTGACACAGGTGACCCAAGTGTCCTTAAGAGCAAGTCCTTGATTTGAGATATAATAGAAATGTCAATAGCCATCCATTGTTGAGCAAGATGTTCTTTTGTAACAGCATCTTTGGCATCTAATGAGTTCTTAAGCACTATACCAGCCAACGTACGGGATTCAGTGGGTTTCTCATTGTTTGCAAGCTCAACTGACAAAGACAGAAGAAAAGAAGGAACATTTTGCTCTTGAAATTGCCTAAGATTAGCCTCTGCTTCAGTACGAATTCTTGCATCAGCTGATTGAGCTGCCAATAGAAACTGAGTAATCTCCATAGCCATTTCTTTCCTACTACAAAAGAAACCACAAAATAGATACATAAGAATATATAAACAGATAATAATGATTGAGTTGAAACCAATGATTTCTTGAGGCTATACAGTATGTCATTGACTAAAGATTACAAAAAAGAAAACTAAATAAATTAATAAATCTACTTGAAAATTTGCTAAATCAATAGAGGACATATACATTGCAAGGAACAGTGAAAAGAATGATCAAGCATGAAAGCAGCAACTGTAGAGAGAAACAAAAACCTCCAAATACAACTAACATGGCAACCAAAACCATAACTTGTACTAAAATTATATAAAATTGCAACTCATGTCTTTTTCAAGTGTCACCTGATCGATGCAAATTCCAAACTAACTGGCCAAATTCAGTTTCTGAGGTACCAGAACCATGACACTCGAAACTTCTGAGCCAGAAGCTTAATTCCTTCAAACTCAGATACAAAGCATCATGTGAGAAACATAGAAAAATCTCCTTCTCTTCCCTCTTCTTTTCATTCAGATTTCCAGAGAAACAATTTAAAATGATTTAAACTAACTCGTAATATAAAATGACCTCACTCATAACCATTTATTACATTTCAAATTGCTTAAGAGTAAGAAAGACAACCCAAATAAACAAAAGGAAAGAAATGTAGACGAACACTTACTTAAATCCTCAAAACCCCAAACATAACACAATCCATAACATACACTATTCAATTGAAAACAAAAAGTAAGATCCTGAATACTGAAACCCTAAAAAACCGCATTAGATTAAATAAAACCCAAATCGCATTTCACAGAGCAAAAACTAGAGTGGAGCACAAAACCTAGGGGACCAAAAACAAGTAGAAACATACAAAAGCAGCAGATCTAATGCCAGAAATGTAAACCAAACAGCATAGATTGAGATTAGAAAGAGAGAGATACCCCAAGTAGAAGCCGATGAAGCAGCGCGCGCGAGTAAGGCTCTAAAACCCTACTCGAAGAACAAATAGAAGAGCAAGCGAGCACTTCACCTCCCCTCTGCACGTTGCGTAGAGACTAAGCAGAGCACCGAGAGAGCGAGAGAGATTGAGGAAGAGAGCGTATGAATGAAAATGAATTTATCGGCGATTTATATAATGGTTTATATTTCGAATGCTTGGAAGAAGCGGGAGGGAGACGAGAGGGGGTCACCAAAGTTTCTGAAATAAGAACCAGCGGGCAGGGGTCTGTGCCTGCCCGAGGCTGCCCGGGTTCACCGCCCTTGAAAACCCTAGGATTTTTTGAAATCTCCCACGTGTGAATGGTTGGTTCGTGCCGACAGCGTACCGTTCAGAAATATCAAATAAACCTTTTTTTGTTTGTTTTCTAAAAGTAATATCATATAAACTTTTGCGCATAAAAAAAATATCATATAAACTTTTTTGGTAGATAGTCAAATCCCCCACATTTCCAAAACCACTAGTGTATTTAAGATTTTTGAATAATCACGTAGTTTAGGAAAAAAAAAAAAATTTGAGACAAATACAATGGAATTACAACGGTCATTAAAAAACATACATAAGAAAAATGTGGTTATACGCTGTTGAATTACCAATGGTGCACGTACATGCATCGTTGCAAATTCAATGACCATAAACAATGAACTTACGTCATTGCACCATTGGCAATTCGAGGACCATAAGAGAATGCGCTTTTGAATACACATTTTCTTACTTTCCAAAAGATATGATTCACTCTATTTGTATATGTAAATGAATGCCAAGCCATGGTCTGATGAGCAACATTTGGATTTGAGTAGAAAATGTCTTAGTGAATAATAGCCAGCCTTTGTTGGTGACCTTAAATTATAAGCAATTTGATGTTGGTATGCAGTGTTTGTCCATAATCTGAAATTAAAATTTCATTATTACCAGCATAAGTAAGTACCAATTCAACCATATCAATATGGAACATAACAATTATATGGAGATTTAGATGCGAAACTTATTTAGATTGCAGTTAATTTCTCTGCATCATCAGATCAAACCAATAAGCAGAATGTAAGTAAAACTTTTTGACAAATAGAAACAAAAGCATCAAAAAGAAGAAAATTTCATAATTATACTATACATCAAGTTCTAATTACTTAATTAGCCTTTTAGCTGCTTATGATCTATGTTTCTTGTGTTTTACACTGCAATGAGCTTGTGCACTGACAGGGCTCTTAATTCCACAGAGCTTGTGCTTCATGCGCCAAGGGAAGAAAACATGCAAGCCACAACCCTTAGGTGAAGAGTACGATTGCCGGCAGACTGTTCTTGAAACACAAGCCTCTGGCTCTGGATAATTCCATGGATAACAAAGCTCATTGCTTGAACTGATCTGAGACACATTTAGCTGTAGAGCAGACGATGCAGCCAATGCAGTGGCATCTGGAAGAAACCGCTCGATTATGAAATTTGAGCACTTCTGGTTCATCTCCCTTGACTCTTGTGCAAGCTTTAACTTCAAACTATCTGTTGTTTCATGTTCTCTCTGTGCTTTCTTTTCCACAATGTCTATTGCCTCTGACAATGAGAACACATCTATGGCATCTGAGAAAGCATCGTTGCTGTAATCAACGTTGTCAATATCGCCATCAACATCACCAACATCATCATCAAAATCATCATCACCCTCGCATCCATCATCGAGATCATGAGGCCGGCGCCACCAGCCTGGAGGTAGCTTGGGTCGAGGTGTGTCCCCATCATGGACTTCATCACTTGTGTTCAAGTCCTTGGGCTTGCCAGGAACTTGTTCCCAGGAAAACGGAATTCTGTCACTCGTGCTCAGCGATGCGCCTTGTAAATCTATGCTGCCGGAGTTTGCAAGGCGCCTGGTTGAGAGCAGTGGTACATTGAAGTTCAGCATCCTAGGACATTTCGAATCTTCAACTTTTACTTGCAGGAGAGCATATATTTGGAAGAACTAAGCTGTAGGTGAATGAGAAATGTTAGGGGCAGTTGAATGATATAATTGCAGGACAGTTGGTCTTTTATGGGTATCTCGTGCAGTCCGTTTAACACTGATTTTCACTTTAAAATGGTCACAGGTGATCAGGTAGAAAGGTCCTTTCCTATGAGATTGAGGGGACCAGTTCAACACCACTGGATTTATCCACTTACATTCTCCAGTCAAACAGAAGTGTAGGGCACCAAATAGGGCAATGTAGGGATGTTTTGTTTGAAGTCATTGGCAGTTCACTACTTAAACATCACTGCATGGTGTCAAATTTCTTGCTTTAAAATAAAATAAAAGGCCTCAAAATCTCATTTTATGCATTGCCAAGATGATAATTAATAAATGGAAGGGGAGGAAAGAGTCTTCAATAAGTGGAAAATGCAGAACTGGCTTTGAATTTGGCCCCATTAAGCCTCTGTAAAAATAAATCATTTTCGTGTCGGTCATAATGGAAAACCATGAAGGTTATACAACGAATGAGAGAACAGAATCACATTGCAAACCGCTTGGCCGAAACCAACACAAAGTAGACATCTAAATTGGACAAACACGCATCACAAGCTTACATATCATGTACAAGATTCTTTTCGCCGTGGTTTACTTCTGCTCCCGTCTTTGCTGGAGTAGTATATCAGACAGTAGCAGCAGCAGGTCTCTGCTCTACTTAAATAAATTGATCCAATCAATAAACAGTTGATATTTACATGCTATCTTGCTCCTCTACTTTCCTTCTTTATGAATCCAAATTCTTTCCTGGCTTCCACTCTTCAAGCCATGGAAATCTACAATTGTAGATTTCTAGAGACAAAATCCAAAGGAGCACCTATGCTGACAATTGCTGGCCTTTTCCACATTAAAAGAATCAGGTAGCAACAGCATGATTACCTCCATACATTAAAGAATAATGGCTCTGGGATTCTCTCACTTCAATTGTTCATTAACGCGCTCCCGTGCTTTAGCATAGAGATCATGAGTGTCAGCATGGTTGGGATCAAGACAGAGGGCTGCTTCACAGTCTCGCACAGTGGAGACAAAGTCACCCATTGATTCGTGAAATGCTGCTCGAAGATGTAGCAGCTGCAGGTCCGGTTTGAAAGATATGGCTTTACTTAGTTCTTCTATAGCTTCTGCTTCTTTGTGGTCATCCATCAAAACTGGTCGCCATAATTTCCATGTTAGTTCAGAATGTTTTCCACACACTCATAGATACTTTTCTTAAGGAATTCAAGGGTCACCACTGTACAACTGATAACATAATCATATGAAGCATATAACAGACCAAACCTAGGTTCCACCAGAATGTCAAAATGAAAATGTTCAGTTTCTTTTCTTCTTTTTTTCTTTTTCTATCTTAAATTATATACTTCCTTCTTTAATAGTAAGTTTGGTCACTTAATGACAAATTTCAAGTTGGCCAATACATCAGGAATCAGGATGCTGATTTCTATTTAAACTGTCAGTGTTCAGTTCAAATCCTACTGCAGAACAATAAAACAGAGATGTACTAGTTAGCTATTGTGTATAATACAACTTCAAACATTGGGCACGAGGGGGAAAGCCCAGATAGACATGCAACTTAGGCTCAATGAAAACAAGTCAAAATGTTTAGACAGATAAAACTTAAACAAAGATGATTGAAAAAGAGAAAGGGGAAGAAAAAAAACTCGGTTCTAAGGACCTGAAATAAAGCCCTCTAAACTGTTCAATTCCATAGCAATTGATACTCCAGCCAACAGAATGGACCACCAGCTCATCAGCTTGAAAACCTATATATGTGTAGATTCTAGTTTCTAGGTGATTCATTTGACACATAACAGCTGATAACTAAATTAAGGCCCAAGGACTTGGAATCAATAATGATCATCTCTGTATATTTAAATAGTAACAATATCACCATTGATGCAGTTTCACCTCCCAGCACTAACTATAACAGTGACTTCCAATTTAAAAGCCATGTACTAAACAAACAAGAACCATAGTAACAACATACCTGCTGCCCTATATCTGTATGGATATGTCCTCAGGGGATCTAATTGTGTGGCCATACTTAGATCATCCTTTGCCATGTCACGGTCACAGTATTCTGAACGTTTCTCATAAGCTGATGCATTGTTTCGCGCCTTCTCTATCAGCTTTGTCATCTCATCATATGCAGCTTTGCGGTGATTTTTAAGATGATATACTCGTGCTAGACCCTGATGTGCTCGTGTATGCTTAATGTTGAGTGCATTTGTGTAGCAGTCAGCAGCAAGATCCAGCTTATCAGAATCTACGTACACACTTCCTAAATTATTTAGTGCCTGCAGGATAACATAGTTACCAATCTGAATAAAATTGAAGTTCAGAATATCAGGACCAAAAAGTTATTCTAAGGATGACACTTACTTGTCCTTTTCTAAGGCCATCTGAAGGGCATCTAAGTGCTTCCTCCAGAAGCTGGATCACATATGTTGAGGACTCAGAATCAAGACTTGAGTCTGCTAAAGCATATGCTTTAAGAAAAAATGCTTCAAATGATCTCTGGATAGAAATGGACTCCTCTGCCTTTGCCAATGCTTCTTCACGATGGCCAGTGTCATACAATATCCATCCTTCATAGACAAGCCGTTCATGCTCAGAACTAGAATGATTTCTAGCTAACCGCAGACTATGCATAGCAGCCTTTTGACAATTTAACCTGCGAATTTCAGGAACATCAGAGATGCTGCTAAAACAGAACAATATAGCACTAAAGACAACCAAAAAGCACTAACAATTGGATTAAATGGCTTATTTCTTCTGTATGATACATCTTAGGATCAGAAGAGGCTTAGAGTTCTGCCAGCATGCGATATAGGCAGATAGTCAGTTGGCACATACAATTCCAATGAATCGAAAGTGAATTAAGTTCTACAAGTGTCAAGAACTTAAGATGTTATGGCCTGGATTAAGACCTTCACAGGAAAATGGTAATATGCATATTAACAAAGAAAAGAATGTACAGAATTATAATCAACAGAAAAATTAAAATTAAAAAACAATAAAGAAAATGCAGTATAACTGAGAATATCGAAGTAAAGTGCCACTTTCTCCTACTTACCGTAACAGAAGGAGAGATTGCCTAAAGCGTAGAAGGCTCTTCCCAGGGTCATTTGCCAACATATGATGTACAACAGCTAGAGAACCAATATCATCAACAGAGGACCATCGATCATATAGTTGCATCCAACAATCAGCCTGACTCCATTGTTGAACAAGAGGGCGGAGCAGCTCTACCAGATGGTCACCATGCATTTTTCCATGAAACATCATGTAATTTGGGTCCAAAGTCAAGAGTGCTCGGACGTCTCTGAGAGCTCCTTCAAAATCTTCTAGGGCAATTGAAAACCAAGCCCGCAATTCAAGACAATCAGGGGAGACCTTGAAACTAATTATCTTGTTGATCTCCGTGATACCTGCTTCAATTTGGTTCCCCTCCAACAGACAAACAGCCCTTAACTTGTATGGATAAGATAGAGTTGGATCCAATTGAGTAGCAGTCGTCAAATCCATCATCTTTTCCTTTCCAATACAATACAGAGATCGATCCTGATACATCCACCCAACCGGTGTAGAATCAGAAATGAGAGAGTTCATCTGCTTGTACGCCGCATACTTATGACCACGCTTGAACTTGGCCCTTGCAACACCCACCAAGGAATAAATATGACCAACCTCAACTGCTGCTTCAAACCACCACTGAGCATCTTTATATTCTTTCCTCTCAAGCATCACCACACCTAACTGATGGAATGCAAGTTGCTTCTGCCAACTTTCTGTGGCACACTCTCCCAGCCTCTCTAGAAGCATCACCGTCGTGTTCGATCTCATGTCTTCCTCCATGGCAATCTGGCTTAAGAAATAATACAAAATAAAAGAAGCATGCCCTGCCATAGTCAATCTTTGCCTTGCTTCTGAATTACAAAATAATCTCATCATATGAGTATTATGCAATGAACTGGGGAGCTCTCTCAGAAACACCTGCAAACAAGCTGCCACTAGAAGATGAGCAGTCTCCTCCAATCCATAGTCAATAAGCAGCATTGCATCCTCCAGTTCACAAACCAGAGATGCCAAATGAGAATCGCAAGCCGACTTCATATCATCACAACAAAACCTGTTTGCAAAAGAGAGAAGGTCCAAAACAATCCTCACATCAAAATAATCTACTCTCTTAGTCCTGCTAAAAATCTCCACTGCTCTCATTGCCTCAACAGAGATCCCATTCTGCGTGAAATTTATCTTCTCCCTTCGCCTCTCCTTGAAGTTACCATACAACATTGCATAAAAAGGTGTCGAAAGCGAGGCAATTTTGTATCTTACACACCTAACCTCAGCATCTCCAATACAAAACGACATATTACCATCCTCCTCCGAAGTCGAACATTCCTCATCCCCCACCATCACAAAATTGTCGTCATCTTCTTCCCCGCGAGGAGTGTCATCTTCTTCCCCGCCAGGGGCCCGAGAACACATACAAGACTCAAAAGCAGATTCAGGGTCATACCCAGAAACTAAACTAGCCTTAGGACATTCCGCATTTCTACCACAGCAATCCATTGCCGACGACCCAATAAGCTCGTCCTCCCTCCTCTCATACCTTAACCACGCAGCTAGCACCACCTTCGTGTGTACGTCCACCGCGTGCTGCCTGACCGACCGGAGGCTCCGCCGGAACAATTTTGGATCGGACAGACCCCGAAATATAGCACATTGCTCCATATACATCTTGGATTTCTCGAATTGGGGGCAATGATCAATCCTACGGTAGACATCAGCTAGGGTTTCTACAAAATCGACGGACTTAAGGGAGGGTTCGATTTGGGGCTCGAGGAGATCGGAAGAGGGAAGGCCATAGGGGAGAAGAGTCTCGAGCACGAGATTGTTGCCGATTGGGTTAGGGGATTGGAAACTCAAGCTGCTCCGGCTCGATCTGGATCGAGTAGAGTTGACCCGGAGATGGTCTTGGAGGTGATGAAGAAGCTTGTCTCCTACACCACCACCACTACCGCCATTGTTGGTGGTGGTGGTGGTTCCCGAAGGATTAATGGCGAAAACTTGAGTTCCTTTACACCCATCCATGATCTTCAAGCTACGCATTGTGGTAAATATATTGTTTTGCATCTTCAAAGTACAATAATTTCAAGTTTCCCAAACCACCCTCGAAATGGAAAACTCTAAAATCGAACAAAAAGAAAAAGAAAAACTGAAAACTCAAGAATTAAATAAATATTTTTAGAAAAAATCTACCTCATGCCCAGCAATCACCACCGTTTGGGCACCCAGAAAAACACAAAATTGAAGGTGAAAACGATGGTGATGCAGAAGGCCAGGCCAATTGGAGGCTGGGAAAATCACAAATTTTTTTCTGGGTTTTTTCTTTTTTGGGGAGGCGTCTCTTTTTTTTCTGTTTTGTTTTTTTCCCGAGAAAATGGAGAAAAGTGGGGGATGGGATATTGTTTGTTTTTGGGGGAAAGAGAAAGAGAGGAATGATGGATTGATTGAGATGAAATTTCACATTGACTTGCAATTCCAGCCAGAAATGTTGAGGTGGAGGGTGAAGGTGGCCGTTGCAACGGCCACTCTCCTTCTCTCTCTCAAAAAAAAGATCTAATATATTCCTCTGATTATTCTTGTCTTGTCCATCTAAATATGACCTTTCCTCTTTTCTTCTTTTTTTTTTTTTTTTTTTTTCTGTACGTGGTATTTTTGTGTGCTTCTATAATTTAATCTCTGCTATAGGGAGAGAGCCACAGAGAGAGAGGGAGATAGAAAACGACAGTTAATGGTTCAGAGTAAAGTATGTTGACTGTCGTGTGATATATTTGTGTGAAGTAATTATTGTACGACATAGGAGGAAGAGGAGGAGAGGCGTTAAAGCCGGGCCTACCTGTCGTTTATGGCATTTTTCCAATTTTCCCAATCTGGTTTCTTGCGTCAAAATTATTGTTTTTTATTTTGGAAATTATAATCAATCTATTTTCTACAGAGCCGCATCTCCCGGACTTTTTCAAAAATGAAAGGCTGCCGTCCCACGCTTCCCATATGGCGCGTAAGTGAGGGACAGATCAGCTGAGCAACGGATTCATGGAACTTGGTTGTCCGCCTTTTTAATTAATTATTTTTAATTGCTGCCCCTGCGATGTGAAAATCAAAAAGAAACTTCTTTTTCTAAAATGAAATCTAATATTTTGACTTCATTGATAAATCCAACTTTTAAACATAGATGATTGATTAATACTATTAAGTCTTTTCGGGCCAAATTACATTCTTCATTTCTATAAATTTACATCTTTTCCACTTTCATTCTCGTCAGTTTAACTTTGAAAGTTCCGATATTGAAGTTTAATTCGAGTCCTGCAAGCTAAAATTCGTAAGAAAAGTTGACGAAATTATCACATTTTCGGTTCATCGCAAATATTTTAAAGCGACAAAAATGTCCTCATGTAGTAGTAGTTGCATATTATCCACATCGATTAATTTGACGGAATCTGTAATTTGGGCTTAATAAAGTGGTTTATGCATTGGCTTTGAGAGTTGGGCTTAGTTTTTATGTCATTAGAGGCTTGCATGCGAGGGGATAGGTCGTCAGATTCGGAGATTCGTTGTGCTGGTTAAGTGGGTTACAATCCACAACTTTTTCTTGCTACACTTACTAACGTGGCACAACAATACTGGGCTTAAGTGCTCTGATGCCAGTGTTGGGCCTTTACTCATCTTCCACGCGTCAAAGCCTGTGTGGGCCTTGATTTTTATATGTAAACGGGATTTGATCACACCCATATTACCGCTTCAGGGTTACCATTGGCCAATTATTAGAGAGTAGGGTTGAATATTTCAAACCGGTCAACCTAATCGAACCAGATACAGTTTCACTATCCCCAAACCATCGGAGTTCACTTGAATTGAACTGATCACCTTCAAATACTTCAAACCGAACTAATTCAAACCTAGCCCAACCTTAGAACAGAGTGGGAGCAACATTTGACACATAATTTAAATAAGAAAGACAAGCTATAGCTTTCTACCCAAGTCTACACATAATATATATATATATATATGTTTGGGAGCTAGGAGATGTGGGTGTGTGTACCAATCGTGTCCAAGTAGGAAAGAATAAATGTAGGTATTAGGTGGACCACGTCTAAAAATCTTGTTCCAAATGGGTCAAAAACAAGTTGCATGCATTGCAAAGAATTAGGTGTCGACATTTGACTATGAAGAATAAGGACAAGGGCTGCCATTTGTTTGGGAAATAAAATTTGGGAGAATGCAAGACATGGTAGTGGTGACTAATCAATCTAGTTGGAGATTAACAAAATGAATCTCTCTATGCATAAAAGAATGTATATAATTCTGACATTTGGAGTTTTATGCATAATTTATATGTGCATGGAGCATATTTTAGTTTGTATTATTCAGAGAGAAGCAATATTTTTATTAGGTGGGAAAAGGAAGAGTTCAAACTTTAACTAATGTCGCTAGCAAGAATCCATGGCTATATCTTTCCTCCAAACTTCCAATTATTAAAGATTTTTGGCCATATGGTTCTCTTGTAAGTTTATTTTGTAAGGACAAGTTCTACCTACGACTCTATGAGCTAGCCTTGACACGTAAGCTACTAAATCGAGCTCCGTCGGTTGATTAATTAGGGTTAAAACGATCAAATCCTTTTTTGTTTTTGTTTTGTAAGGGCATTAGTAACGTCCAAGTGATTTTACGCAGCCTGATTGAAATGTTTCTATAAATCCAAGAATATGTCAAAGTGTGCGCGAGTAATCTTGGATTAATTAAGGGTAAACCGTTCAAAATTTGACCGATCACTCTCAATGCATGGAGGTTGACGCAATATTTTTACATGTAATTAGAATTTTAGTCGGTAAGTAGTGATGCATATTGATGTGGACATTTTAAAGAGTTCATACACTGATATATTAATATAATGCCCTAAATACATGTTTTAGAGGAATAAAACACACATTAACTTTTGTTTTATCTTTAATCTTTTTTTCAAAATTTCACACTTAAATTATAATTTAAGTTGGAATTTCTAAAGATAAGACTGAGAGGGAGAGGACAAAGAAAGGATAGGTATACGTGGGTTCCATGAGATGCATCAAGGGGGCGCGACAATGGCACATTCCTTTGACGGGAATATAATATATCATATTTAAGTAATTAAATATTTTTTACTCACATGCACTGCCAACCATGCATACGTATTGAGATGTGAATAGACTCATATAATAACAACACCAATCTTTACACAACTTAAATAATATAAAAATAATATATGTACTATTGATGTTATATTCTGCTGTCATATTTCTCAATTTTTTATATAGTCGATGGAACAGAAATGAGATTTGTGTACATAAAAATCACGCAAAGGGTCTTATTCTAATCGTGTATAATTTGGCGAAGAAATTCATGATGTCCCCCTTACATTATATTATATTACTATGTAATAACAAAAGTGGGCATATATACTTTCTAATATTGCATTTTGCTATTACTATGTAATATTTACCATTGCATGGAGAATTTTTATTTTTCTTCGGAAACGAAAGGTTGAAAGGATAACAAACTTACATATAATATAAGATTACCAAAAAAATGATATCGAGAGGCTTCCCATACTATAGAGATGAATATAAAGTAAAAATAAAGAATACAACGTCGTCTATTTTTTTAACTCCAAGTCTATTATTTTAAGACTAACACACCATCAATCGTATCAAAAATATTTTGCTCAACAATCAATATGGGTACGGTATGTGTAGGGTGTGCTTGGGTTACTGCTTCTGCTATTGTGAATCAGTTAATCTTTAAGGATATGTGTAGGGTGTGCTTACCCGAGACTTATTGTTCCTTAGTGTTTTGTTGGAGCGTTGCCCTCCTCTTTACCCCCAAAAAAAGAAAAAGAAAAAACAAAATATGAATCGTATATTTAGACAAGAAATTCATCATGCTAGATAATTTGGATTTAAAATATCTATTGCATGTTTATATGAATGCATAATTAATGTATAGTTTTGGTGGATAATATTGAGAAAATTTTTCATAAAAATAATATAATTAAAAATGGTGGGTGTATGTCAAGTCCCCAAGAGGGACCAAAAAGAAAAAGAAATTATAATTTGTCACTTATTGAGTGGCATATAATTATATATAGGGGAATGAAGGGCAAGACCTTGATGAAAAGACCGGTCTATATATATATATATATATATATATATATTGAAAGGTCCAACTTTCCCTCAGCAGTTTAATTATAATTATAAAAAGTTGCATGGTGTACATGTAAATGCACCATACGTTTTAATAATACAGATGGGAAATACCAATTAATCACCTACCAGTAAGCATCGGAGCAGTTGTGAAACTTCTTTGAAACTTGTACATATATTTAAAGGCCGGCTTGCATGGAAATGATAGGGTGCAGTGGAGACCATGCATGCTTGGCATATAGCACGCAGGCATGAATTAGAATATTGCATGGTGCGAATAAAATGAATAAAAAAAATTGGGGGGAGCAGAGAGAACCCTAGAAGAAGACAGACATCCTCATTCTCAAATAATGGGTTAGATCCGCATTAATAGGGCTCACGTATTCTCATGCAGATTAAACAAATGGCTTAAACTATGTATGAACGCGAAGAAAAAGGGACACAAGAACTGTTGGGCGTTGACCTCACAGGCTAAGTGTTGGGGAGTGAATCTTTTTGTATTCTGTAGGGCTTTTCTCTTTCCTTCTCTCTGCTGCCTGCTGGTGTATAATTTTTGTCCTCATCTTTTCTTTCTTTAGCTAGCTATGGCCTTCTTTCAACTTCAAGTAAGGACTTCAAAAAGAAATTTGATTGAATCAATTAGGTTATTATACATTCTTTTCTCAACACATCAATTCCCAACATAATTTGTTTAATTTGGGGGTGGCGTTATCGAACTATCAATTTGAATAAAGCAATCAAATCGCTAACTAATAAGTGGTTGAGATTAATAAGTTATCATCGGAGAATTCAGCCGTATACAAGTGACGCTAGTTTTCGTAAGATATACATATGAATCAATGGCTATGGTATAGCAGCATATACTTTATTAATCACAACATTACTTACTGATAATTATTCCATGATACATAAATGAAAAGTTTGACATATGCCACGGTTACAACACTAGCTAGTTGCAGGAACCCCGTGACTGAAAGAAAAAAAAATGAGTTGCTGTTGCCTTATCTTGTTGACCCCAAGATTCACGGCCCTATGGATCCCATAGCCATGGCTATACACGTGGGAGGAATGAAAAAGTTCTCTTGCAACCTAAAAGCATAGACTTTTGAGTTCCCATTAGCTTCGTACCTAAACTCTAGATGAATTTGTTGGTATATAAACATAGGGAGGGAAAAAAAGGACTTGAAATTGAAATTGAAATTTGTTTCAACTAATTTCTGTTTTTTCTTCCTTCATTCTCTTAATTGGAGTTAAGAAAGAAGCTTAATTAGGCAGTGAGGAAACATAGATGTAGGTGGCATATGAACAAGGTCCAAATCTCAAGGAGGAACAATCCCCGTGATTCGCGAAGGAAGGCATATATATACGTACAGAACATTATATATTATCTTTATGGATGGAGTTAGCTTATGGTCTGCATCAACAACAGCTAGCTATATAGCTGAAACACACATCACACATGCCCCCAACAAGCTTCATTGAGTTACTCCTTAAATGATTGATTCTTATTTCTTCCTGTAAAGCAATCTTCCCTAACTTTTACAACACATACAATTTAGTTCATCTAGTTTGGAACCAACTCATTCCTTGATGATTTCACTTTTAACCCTCTTTTTTTTTCTTCTTCTTCTTCTTTTTTTTTTTTTTTGAAAAGAAAAATTTGCATCAAAGTTTTGAAATTGATCTCTGCTAACTAGTATAGTATTACAGTTTTCATGTTTAAACACTAACTAAGCATGCAAGGAATGAGAGTTTTAAATAATATTTTCACAATTGCGTTTTTTAATCGATGTTATTTTTGTACACGCCTTATAAAATTTAAATATATAGATGTATTAAAGATATGCAAGGGACCGATTGGTGTAGTGATTATTTGGAGCAATTGCCACTACAAAAAAAAGTGGCAACAGTCACCATTATTTAGTGACATTTGCTAGGGTGACTAAAGTCTTTAGTCACCAAAAAGCTATTGCCACTATTTTTGGCAGTGTGCTCTCTCAGAAAAGGTCATGGGTTCGAAGTCATAGCATCTGTATAGTGTGTGAGTTAAATTTGCCCCCCTCGATAGGAAAACTCCTAAATACAAAAGACTAATTAAATATATATGTGGTTGTTCAACTTGATTATTAAAAGGTTTGAATTTTCTATCAATGGTGTTAATTAAGATTATTTTCTATCAAAATGAACTCTTAAAGAAATAAGACCAGTTGAAAGTTCTTTTATTCAACTTGAACTGTGAAATATATGTGAATAAATGATGAATTTCTTGGTCTTCGATGAACAAAATTCAAAACAACTTGTCTAATACTATATATATACCACTTTTTCATGTATTACATGGTCCTTTTTTTTCTTCTTCTTCTTTAAAGTAAGACATAATATTACATACCATCTGATTGGTACGCATAATATTACTAAGTTATATATTCCGAGTTGGAATTTGATTAATATATATAAAAATGATGGAATGGGAGCTGAGATTCCACACAAGAAATATATATTGTTATTTCTTGCATGACATCCATACATCCATTCATACATCTATGCTATATCATATTAAAATACCTATATGTCATATATATATACATGTAAATAAAATATCGTTTACCTATTCCCACAGAGAGACACAGAGAGAGAGAGAAGCAAGTTTCTCTATCTTTTGTCATGATTCTAGGGTTTCGAGCATCTCTTGTATTGTAATAGAGCTGAGCTGATTGTGTCCTGCTTAGTTGATGGATTTCGATGTCTCTCTTTTGTTGTAAATAATACTATTTCTCTCTGTCCGAGCATGTGTTCACTGAAGAAGAAAAAATAGGAATCGGGACAGCAGCTGCTGCAGCCAGACCATAAAAAGGTCATCATCATCGTCTTCCCAATAGAGCTACCAACAAGGCTCTAATCCCTTATTATCTCCTTCATTACTCTTAATTAATCCATCAACCCTTGTTCTCACCTTCATTAGAATTACAAGGCTATGGAGGGCGACTCCGATTCCTCGAAAACAAGTCCCTCCGGTGAACAAAATGAGGGTGGAAGCGAGAGCGGGGGGAATTACGATGATATTGAAGAAAGTGGTAAGCCAAAAAACAATGGAGGAAGCTCAAGCAACAGCACAGTTGAAGAGAGTGATCAAAGGAAGGCATCAGTTCGACCCTATGTCAGATCCAAGATGCCTAGGCTCCGATGGACACCGGATCTTCATCTCCGTTTCATCCACGCCGTTGAGAGGCTTGGTGGTCAAGAGAGTGAGTTAGCTTCATGTCGAATTTTCAGTATTCGATTGAGTACCGTTCAATTTTATTATGATTTTTGTTTAATTTAATGATTTTTGGTGCAGGAGCTACACCAAAGTTGGTTCTTCAACTGATGAACATTAAGGGACTAAGTATTGCGCATGTCAAGAGCCATTTACAGGTTATTTGATCAACAAAACCTTTGAATTTCTTTTCTTACTAATTTGTTCATTGCTACCTACCACAAAGCAATTAGCTTGTTAAATTTCTGAAACAAAATATTTTTTCTATTTTTTTTCATTGACTAGATGTATAGAAGCAAGAAGATCGATGACGCAGGCCAAGGTATATACAAGATTTGAAAAAATTAGGGTTTTTATTAATTGGGTATGCTAAATCCGAATATAGTTAGGTTTCATACAAATTAAATGACCCTTGTTTTGACAGTTCTGGCGGATCATCAAGGCCATCTTGTTGAATGTGGAGATAAAAATATTTATAACCTCAGCCAACTTCCCATGCTTCAAGGATATAACCGAAGCCACAGTACCAGCTTCAGGTAACAAACCTCAATAATCATGATTACTTACTAATTCTGATCCATTTATATACTAATTAAGCTCAAATTAGATATATATATATATATATATATATATATATATATCTTCTCATACTATTTTAATACATATAATGAGGAATTCAATTTCACAAAAAAAGATTCTTTCTTTCTTTCTTGATCTTCCCAAGATATGGAGATGCCAATTCTTGGACTGCTTACGAAAACCCAAGGTACCCGAGAAGCACTGGATTTCAAGGCAACTGGAGTTCAAGTAGTGCTTACAATTATCTGACAAGTTGTTCATTCGGTGAACAATCTTCTTGGATTGCTCGAACACTGAAACAAGAATGCAAATTATATAATATCCGTGAGTCCTTGCAAGCTCAGCACCAACATCAAGCCAGGTTGAGCCAGCAGCTGATTGATCTTAACCCCACAAATACCCATGTCCAAGTGCAACCCAAGCCAAAGGAACTCATCACAAGTTTCAACAACAATCTAGAGCTAACATCGAAGAAGAATGAGGATCATCAGTGGAAATTGTTGAAAAGAAAGGCTTCGGATTGCGAAGATCTTGATTTGGATCTGTCTCTCAGGCTAACATCAAGGAACAAGAATGAAGATGATATTCATGAAGTTGATAGTAGTCTGTCTTTGTCTTTGTACTCACCCGCATCCTCAAAGCTCAGCAGGTTGAAGGAATGAAAGTTATTAAGTTATTAATGGAGAGAGGGAGGTAGAGCTGGGCAAGTACTCTGGATCTGACTATATGAATGAGACAATTCTAAGTGAGATATTGAGGTACTTGCTCATGAAAACATAATAATATTATTTTGAGTGTCTTATATTGTAGCTCAAAGAGCAGTTAATTTCTTCTTTCTTTCTTGTTTCTTTTTTTATATAAATTGCATCGTTAGAATGAGTTACCAATATATGGAACAAGAAAAGTTTAGAATTTGGCAAAAAACGCTGACAAATTGATGTTCCATGATTGATGCATGCTATGTATTACTAATCATGATTAGCACTTCGCTAAGGATTAGGCATGTCTTAATGATGAGCAAAAGGTCATGAAATTATTAATTTTGACATAGCCGTGGTGGGCGAGTCATGGTACATGAAATGTTCAACGTCGAAGTCCCTTCCACACTGAAATTGTTCAACGAAATGATATTTGCTTACTTCAATGTTGGCGGTGATCAAGGAAAAGTTAGGACTTAAAGATAGCTATTTATTTTTCAATTTTTTCTTAAATTAAACCCTATAATCTAAGTCATAAGAAAACACACTTAAGATTTTTGAGATAAAAAGTAAAAATTTATAAAACAAAATAGGTTTCAAGAGTTAAGTTCTCTATAGTATACAATATTATATATCATATACTATTATTTGTTGCACCTCACGTATGTCACCACTTAAATATTCATCGGATTACAACCAAATTTCAAAAAAGTTCAAACATCTATTTGAGAGTATTTTTGCTCAACACTTTAATCCAAGGTGCCGATGTACCATCACCACTCTTCTTAACACTTAACATGTGTTCATAGGCATAACCACAGTTCCACAAATACAAAACAAAGAGTTAACAATGGTTATACCCATTAACACATGTCAAGTATTGAAAATAGTGGTAACAGTACACCTTAGATTAAAGTTGTGAGCAAAAATATTTCCCATCCAGATAAGAGTAATTCTATGTATATCCAATTTACCTTCGAGGGTACGTATCATTTATAGAAAAGAATTAACATGCTATATATAGAGAGTGGAGTCTATCTCATATATTTTCTCTCTCTTTTTTCCCTTCCAATTATCTTACATGAAGTGAGTTTTCCTTAATTGGGTAAGCACCTTAATGAGAGAGTTGGAAAAAAGAAGAAAACTTGAGCTAGCTCTCGCCTTTATATTATTGACATGTTTTTCTCTTTGTAATTTTAAGGATTAGCTCTCCCCATACATGCTATATATATCTAATTAATTATAGATAATCAGAAAGGGTTTGGACTTTTAGGATTGCACTTATATAGATAATCACACTAATTATTAACTAAATAAAGTAATTAATAATGAAACTACGCAGCATAGCATAGTTGACTCACTTGTTCCGCAGCCATATGTGTAGTGTGTACAATTATACTCAAAGTCCAAACCCTTTCTGATGGACCAACCTGGCTCGAATTAGTAAGATAATGTTTCATAATACATGAATTAATTAGTGCTTTGATTTCAATTAGGTAAATGGTGGACCGTTGACTTCATCGACAGTGACAAAAGTCATCGTTTTGACTTAAAATGCTTTTTAAGTGCCAAGAAGAAGACGACTTTAAAAACAGGTGTGGTCCGAGAAATTCATTTCATACATTGGATTGGATGCAAAAGAAAAGTACATGTTTGAATTTTCATTTATCCACATTGTTTGGATTATTGCTGCTGCTGCTGCCACCTTGTTGTTGTTGCAGCTGCAAACTCCAAAGGAGAAGAATCG
This sequence comes from Prunus fruticosa, assembly GCA_018703695.1. NCBI lineage: Eukaryota > Viridiplantae > Streptophyta > Magnoliopsida > Rosales > Rosaceae > Prunus > Prunus fruticosa. The sequence goes on along the minus strand of CM031922.1, from coordinate 41,164,352 downwards.
TTTCTCTCTCCTTCACCAGTGCCTCAGTCTCAGCTGCAATTAATCACACAATTAATCAATATAGGTAATCCAATCAAGTGTAGGAGTGATAATTAATTATCCTTAATTATATATATATATACCTTCTTTGTGAGCCTGGTGATTCTCAAGAACTTGCAGCCTCTCCCACATCTGGCTGTTCTCCCTTGATAGTATCGTGAGATGCATTCGTTGGAAAGCCACTTGTGAAGCCAGCATTGCTACCCTCTCCTATATATAATTCCCCCAGAGAACAATAAAATTAAGAATTTCATTTCAAAAAGAATATTGGGTTCCAATTCGGCATGATTATTTTTGTTAAAGGTAACCTAGCTATTGATGCAAACCGAAGTTTTGGTCTCCATAAAATTGAAGATATATTTCACAACATGAATGAATATCAATAATATTTCCAGGGTCATGTTGACCAAAATGATGTGCTAGTATATATATATGTTAATGTAGTTTAAAGTAAATTTAAATTTAAGTCAATCAAACACTCTCACATTATTTGGTGAATAAATTCAATAAACATATATAACACGTGTATAGAAAAACATTCAAGTACGTACATCCATATTTGTGAGAGGCCGGACACTCAACTATGTATTGTCGGTTGACCGGCCTCTCACAATTTGTAGCCATATTATATATATATAATATTTGTGTAAACCCTCATCCTCCAATCGTTTATACTAAAAAATAAAAATAAAACTCTAGCAAAATAAATAATTAAATAATTTTGTTCTCCGAAATTTTTTGTAGGCAATCAAAAATCAATCATTTGGTAAACTTACGAAACCAAAACACACAGAGCTCGTTCCACTCATGTCGAACAAATAACAAAGAAAGCAAGTAAATATGTTTAATAAATATAAAAGATTACTTCTGCCTCTTTGGCCTCTCTTTCGAGCTTTCTCTCGTACTCTTTCTTCCTAGAGTGAGCTCGTCGGGCCGCCTCCCGATTTGTTAGAATTCTACAAAGTAAACCCAAATTAATATATTCCAACCATTAGAGAATTGAGATCAAATAACAACGTACGTACGTACGTACAAGTTACAACAAAAATATATAAATAGCAAACTTATTGACCTCCTCAGTTGCTTGGGGTCATAAGGACCAGCATCTCCCGTGGAGCTGGGAGTTGGATTTGGAGATGGAATTGTTTCCATCTGAGAAGACTTATTTTCAGGTGATGAAGTTGAACCGCTAGCTGCGGACTGAGAGTGGTTCCCTGCAGAAGTCTTGGCTTGTTGCTGCTCCATTTCAAGTATATAAACGAGAAATATAAGCTAGCTTTCTGTTTAGCTGCACAAATAACATGAAAAAAAACTTATGAACATATGAAATTCCAATTCATAAGCTAGAATCGAAAGAACTAAAGAGAAGACCAAGTGTATACGTACATTGGTTTCTTGGAGATTGCTGAATAGAGAAGTAGTAGGTGCATTTTCAAGGTTTGCCTTGACCACTTTTATACAAGAAGGTTGCTTAGCTTGTGCAATAACTAGGACTTATGGAAAGTAATCTGTCATACTCTACTTTCCAAATTATATTTTTGTAGTGACATTGTCTACCCCGTGCAACTACGTATTGTACGCCATATTGTTCATTTGTAACCTGTAATTCAATCTTGAGCGCGCAAAAGTTGGTACTTATCATTTGAAGTGTAGGGGTACTTCAGTCAAACGATATTTGCCCTCCAAAAGGAAATGTAACATTACTAAAGAGAGCGTTAATAACTTTTTTGGAGTGCTAATTACCAAATACATCACACATTTCCTTTTTTGGAGTGCTGATTACCAAATACGTCAAATATTTCTTTTTTTGGAGTATTAATGACCAAATACGTCACATATTTCTTAATATAGAATTTAAGTGGATTGGGCCGAAGGTTATCAAAATACGACTCTATGGTTTAGAGAGAGTAAAAGTAACTCAAAATTGCGGCCGTGGTTGGAATGTGGGTTGGGTTTTGACTTAATCATGTTTTGGGATTAATCAGTGTAACTTGAATTTGACCCGTAAATAAACATATCTCATATTCAAATACCCGTACGACTTGAACTAGGCCTAGTTCCTGACACCAACAATTAATGCTATCATGTTAATTCCCCTCTCCTCATAATTTTGATTAGTTTATAGTAGATTATCACTTGTATAAACAAAAGGGAGTTTCACTAAAATACCCAAAATGAAGGCTGAAATTATAAAAATACTCAACACCCAAAATACTTTATAAACATACCCAAACCCATCATTACACACACTCAAAATCCATTTATAAACATACCCAAAAAATATACAATTGTTGATTGTGGGGTTGATTTTGGGTATGTTTCTATGTTTAAATAGTGTTTGTGTATTTTTATAAATACATGTCTAGGATTGGGTATTTTTATAAATATCTATAAACGAAAAGGATAGTTGTATAAGAAATATATTTCTAATGTATGTTATGTTTGTTTGATAGTTTATTTTTTCATTACATATATTATATAAATTTGTCAATTGTTTTTAGAAGGTTAAGTGAGTTGAATTTTTAAAAATACTGTTTGAAAAATACTAGAAACATGAAGAGTTGTTTCAAAATCATGGGGTTTTTGTATGACCCACAGTATATGAGAGAGTTGATAAAAATATTGTTGTGTGTAGAAGAGCAACAAGGAACTTTCGAAAGTGTTGAAGAATATAAAGTCCCATATTGGAAACTTGTCCAATAAAAATGCAGTATATAAATGAATGATTTCACAAATAATATGATTGAGACCTTTTGTGACAAGCCCTCATACTGTGAGAGCAAATTTTACTCCATAAGCAATAATCCACTACTCATGCATCCTTAATTTGGGGGAATGGAGAAAATCAATTAACATGATATCCATTATCCTGAGTCATGGAGAAAAATGAGGAATGTGGGAGTTGGAGCCCAAGACTCCACTGCCTATAAAAGGTCAATTAACACAACATCCCAAGGGGAGGAGAAAATGAGGTACAATATTCTAAACTCTCATGGCAATCGAAGATGGTGTCCGGCTTTTCAACATTGATTACGAGATTACTTATTGGAAGACCCGAAAATTTTCGCTCCAACACATACCTACTGGGCTTTGTAAGTGGTTAAGTTGGAAACAATATAAGTGTTGCTAGTAGTGAGCCGCTGCGCATTAAACTTTAAAAATAACCCAGATCATGATTTTGTTACACTTTTTTTTTTTTTTTGGTCAATATGTTTGAGTTAGAGACCTATGAGATTAACGGAAAAGAGCAGGCACCGCATATTATCCATCATATGCATGTACTTGGCGAAGAAAACTTTAATAAATAGACAATAAATATTTGTACTGATCAGAAATTGTGGACCACACATAGTTATGAAGATCACAAAGCAACAGCTAATTTCTGCGTAATTAACGACCACAGGAGTAATGAAGTAATTTCACGCTCTAATCCAAAAGGTCCCTAGCAGGAGGACCCAAAACCCAAACTCATAGAACAGTCTTTCCTTTCACAAGAAATTTTGAAATAATCTAATTGAAGAAAAAAAATAATGGCTACAAGGCTGGTTTGAGAATCAAACCAAGAAAATTCTAGAGGCTAAAGCATTCCTCGAGTCGATGAGTGCTGATGCGGGTTAAAGCTTGAGCTGAATATCATGTTTGGGACAACCATGAGGGAGGACATTTCCTTGTGTAGGAGAAGAGTAAGAGAAGGATGAACACGGTGGCAAACAGCAGAACCAGAACCAGCATCATAATCTCACCGTGGACAGCAAACTTTGGGTCACTGACGAGGACGTCGTGAAGCTGATCGTTTTGAAACTGATCATTGGGGGCCAATGAAGACCAGAAAGGATCCGGAGCAGCTGCCATGTTGATCAATAAAGCTGTAGAGAATTAGGTCATGCTGCTATACGTTTCGTATATTATATAATATTGTTAGCATGCGGAAAATGATTAGGTGATGGATCTGTCTGCCGACAGAAAGAGAATGGAATTGGACGAGGGTCCTAAAATTGTTTAGATTGCCGTACATGAAGATAAGGATCTCTTTCATACGATGGATGTTTGGCTACCATCTAATCGCACGACAAGTTCATAACATCCAATTAACCTAGTTACGATTCTGGGTTAATTTGACCCCTCCTTTTTGTAGATTAGATTAATTTAGAGTAGTTCAGATTATCGTTTATATATATAAAAAAAAATCAAACTTCTAGTTAGTGTACGTATATACATGTTTTTCCATTACCCCTATTATTTTTTACGGAGTTTTGTTAAAAATTTGGACCACGTCAATAGACCCCAATTTTACTCTATTGTTTCACTACCAAGAAAAAGAATCCTCAATCAAATCTGTTTGATTTGTAGTCTTTTAATTTATAGAGAGTTTGAAAAAGTGAAACAATAGAGTAGAATCTGTTACCAAGAGAGAACTTCCTAGAACTTCCTATAAGGGCAAAATGATGGGCCTTCTTGTTTTTTTTTTTTTTTTGGGATCGAAGTGATGGGCCCTACATATGAGCAATTCAAGCAAGAGCCCGTTAAATATTTGAGGCCCTTTATACCTTTATATTGCAAGTAAGAATAGTACGAATTCTATTGGTCGCATCTTTATATTCCAACATCCTCGTTTGTCTTGATTGCTCACAGAATATCAATTGAAATCGGAACCAAGGTTGGGACAAGTTGTGGCATTCCATGTAGCAAATAGCAAGCTGGGCCTCTAAGAAGTGCAATTCCTTCCAACTTTCACAATATTCCCAAGTCGTTCTAGTTGGCTTAAAATTCCATCTTGATCATGATTTGTTCAGATATTCTCCCAAATTCCAATCCAAGTGGAGACATGGAATTTCAATCCCTTTAGAGAGACTTCTAATACAAATGTTGCCTATATATTGCACAGAACCTGCATACAGTTGGCAAAAAAAATTCCAAAATGGCTTGTACGGAGGATTGGGGAAGAAGCCATATGCTCCAAAGGCTTGCCAAGCAGCTTCAGTTTTACAAACCACCCTCAGTGCTGGACGAATTGGAGGACGATAACGACGACGGTATAGGCTTAAGCTCTGGCATCAGTTGCAACTCTTTAGCAGTCAGAAATGAAGAGTGTTCTTGTGCCAACAACTTGAGGGAGAGAAGAGCAGCTGTTCTGATATGCCTCTTTGAGGGTCCTGAGGGTGAGCTAAGAGTTATTCTTACTAGGAGATCCATGAAGTTGGCATCACACCCAGGTACAATAAAAAAAAATTATATATTTTGTGACTATATTGATCTATTCTCACTTTGTACACATGATAAATTTGTTATTGGTCTCAAATTAAATAGACTTGGCCATGGCCACAAGAAATTCTCTAAGTTTGTGTTGGAAATTACAGGAGATGTGGCGTTGCCGGGTGGCAAAATGGAGGAGGAAGATGCAGATGAATCTGCAACAGCACTAAGGGAAGCCATGGAAGAGATTGGCCTAAATTCAGGCCTAGTTCAAGTTGTTGCAAAACTAGAGTGCTTTATGTCCCAGGTAGGTAGTAATATGCTTATTTTTCTACTGAGATACAGGAACGACAACGACAAATCGTACATTTAAATGTGAAATTTTTAGCTTTGTGCAGCATTTAGTCACGGTTGTCCCGGTGATAGGACTTGTAGCTGAAATAGAAGATTTCAAGCCTGTCCTTAATGCCGAAGAAGTTGATGCTATTTTTGATGTTCCATTGGAGATGTTTCTTAAGGTTACTGTTTTTCCCATACAAAAATAGATAATTGCAGAACACAGGTCGCATGATGCGGAGCATGTCAATTGTTGTGAACAACTTAAACACTAAATCTAATTTCTGTGAAATGCAGGAAGACAATCACAGATTTGAGGAGAGAGAATGGATGGGTTGGAAATACATCCTCCATCTTTTCGATTTCGAATCAGAGCAAGGACAGTTTCTAATTTGGGGATTAACTGCAAGCATTTTAATTCGAGCGGCCTCTGTTATCTACCAGCAACCTCCATTCTTCCAAGGACATCTCCCTGACTTCCAAAAACTGCAAAAAGCCTTGCACAATGTGCATAATGTTAATTCAAATGTTCCATGAGAATGCTATTAATTTGAAGAAATAAAAAACAATATAGATTCAACTTCCATCCTTCTCATGATTTGATGATTAATGAAGCTACAATTTCTTGGAAAATCCGACATCAGACTTGAATTGGTTGGTCCCCTCGTACATGCTCCGTACGCATCTTGACCCGTCAACTTTGTTGAAACTTCAGCACACTTTCATGGTGTGGTGGAAAACCAGCTGCTCAAGCAACCAACCCTTCGTTTTTCCAAGTCTCACAATAATCAAATATTCCACCATTCAAAGTCCAACTCCATTCCCATCTGAAGTCCAATCATCAATTGTGTAGCAAATTGGCAAAACAAAAACAAAAACAGAAACAGAAACAGAAAGTGAAATTTCACACGAAGCTACCAAAATGAGTTCAGATCACAAAGCTTAAAAGTCCATGCCTTTTCATTCTGTTTACATCTACCAAACAAACCATCTTTACAAAAGGGTTAAGACTAATTAAGCCAAGAGAAAGCTCTTATCTTAGTGATCTCCAAAATTTGGCCATGGCCATAGCAGGTGCCTATAGTGCAATAGCCCCAGCAGTGCCCGACTGGCTAAACAAAGGCGACAACGCATGGCAGCTCACAGCAGCCACATTTGTAGGCCTACAGAGCATGCCAGGCCTTGTCATCCTCTATGCCAGCATAGTCAAGAAGAAATGGGCAGTCAACTCAGCCTTCATGGCCCTCTATGCCTTCGCCGCCGTGCTCATCTGTTGGGTTCTTGTAGGCTATCGCATGGCCTTCGGCGACCAGCTCCTCCCGTTTTGGGGTAAAGGAGCACCTTCTCTAGGCCAGAAGTTCCTCATCTACCGCGCCAAAGTGCCCAAAAGCACTCATTTTCACGACGATGGAACGGTGGAGACCCCAATGGTTGAGCCCTTTTACCCGATGGCCTCGCTTGTCTACTTCCAGTTCACTTTTGCAGCCATCACTCTTATTTTGCTGGCTGGCTCTGTTCTTGGGCGCATGAACATCAAGGCATGGATGGCTTTTGTCCCTCTTTGGCTTATCTTCTCCTACACTGTTGGAGCCTCTAGTCTCTGGGGTGGAGGCTTCCTCTATCATTGGGGTGTCATTGACTACTCCGGTGGCTATGTCATCCATCTCTCCTCCGGCATCGCGGGTTTCACCGCAGCTTATTGGGTACTTCGCCAATCTAAATCCTCTGCTTATATTTTCTCTGCTGATAATTAAAAACCGTGACTTCATTTTAGACATAAGCACAATATCAACACAGAAATTAAACATCACATATGATGTTTGGACAAAATTTATTATCTTGGTTTTTTTGGATTTCTGGATTTTGGACTAATTAAATTTCTTGGTTTATGTAGGTTGGTCCAAGGTTGAAGAGTGACAGGGAAAGGTTTCCACCAAACAATGTCTTGCTCATGCTTGCTGGTGCTGGGATGCTGTGGATGGGCTGGTCAGGCTTCAACGGAGGGGCCCCTTATGCTGCAAATATTGATGCATCAATAGCTGTTTTGAACACAAACATATGTGCAGCTACAAGCCTTCTTGTGTGGACGTCTCTGGATGTCGTCTTCTTCGGCAAGCCATCAGTGATCGGAGCGGTTCAGGGCATGATGACAGGGCTTGTCTGCATCACACCTGGGGCAGGGCTGGTCCAGTCTTGGGCGGCTATAGTGATGGGAATGCTCTCCGGTAGCATTCCTTGGGTGTCCATGATGGTCCTTCACAAAAAGTCTGCCCTATTGCAAAAGGCAAGTTTCTACTTTCCAACACTTGGTTTAGTGTTTTCATTTTTTGTCATTATTTTTAGGCATTCATATGATACACATTGGTGTACTTTAACTTTATCAAAATAATAATAATTTATATTTAAGATATTTTAGCTTTCTTTTTGGTTATTATAATAAAATAATAAGATTTAAAATTAAGACTATTATAAATTACTCTAATTTACGGAGGAGGATAATCAAATTTAAGTAGAGGAACAAGTACACTTCTTTGGCCAACTGACCGAACCTATATCTACGAGTTTATAAGTTTTAGTTTAAATGATATGTGATGTGAGAAGAGAAGAAGATATTAGCAAAGAAAATTGCACTCTAAGATTCCGTTTTAAATATTTTAATTAGTTTAAATTTGGTCTTTACTTAACTTTTTTCTTTCTTTCTAAATATACTATCTTAGCAATGTTCAAAATTTCTCCCATATAGTCAGCACAAAAATCATAGCGTCCATCATTCTCCACTATCTTAATTATATTCATTCCCTTATCCTATGTACTTTATCAAGTGCATAATTGACCCTAATGAAATAGCCACCATCAGCGGATTAAAATTTCTAGAAGACTTCTATTAATCCTCCATGCCCTTTTCTTGTTTGACCAAAATGCAGAAAATATCATAAATAAGTTGAAAAAATCATGAAAAATATTAGTCTTAGTAGTATAATTTTTGTGATTATTTACAGGTGGATGACACCCTAGGAGTATTTCACACACACGCAGTGGCAGGGCTCTTGGGGGGACTGCTGACTGGGCTTTTTGCAGAGCCAGCTCTGTGCAGGCTTATACTGCCGGTAGGCAACAGCAGAGGAGCATTCTATGGAGGCGATGGAGGGATGCAGTTTCTGAAACAATTGGTTGCAGCCATGTTTGTGGCTGCTTGGAACATAGTCTCCACCACAATTATACTTTTGGCGATTAGGGTTTTCATACCTCTGAGAATGCCTGAGGAGCAACTTATTATTGGAGACGATGCTGTTCATGGAGAAGAGGCTTATGCTCTTTGGGGTGATGGAGAAAAATATGACCCAACAAAACATGGCTGGAATACATCAGTGTATGGGGAAGAAACGGCGCCGTCTCCATATATCAATGGTGCAAGAGGAGTAACCATTAATTTGTAGATCACCAAGTGCACTATGTGGGAGGCATGTAGCATATGATCACTTAATTATTATGTACCTAGGCTATATGTAACCTGTAAGTAGAAGTTTTGAATAATTTACCGAAAAACAGAAAAAATTAGTTGAAATTTGTGAATTGTGATATCATGTTGTTTATTCTTAATGAGGTGAAACTTTTCTATATAAGTCCGTTAAATGATGTTTCCTATCCGCCTATATCATAACGCATATTTTAATTATTAATATTATACTCCGAACATGTGTTTAGTGAAAGATTTCAAAGTCAGCAAAAGCGGGTCCAAATTTGACTAACTGGACAAAGTAAGGACTAATATTTGTTTTCAGTCTAATCAATTAAAGTGGTATTGTTAATAATCGCAATTGGTGTGAAGTTGTTATTATTATCATCTTTTTTTTCTTTTTTTTAATACAAGCAAATGGGAAAGAGGAGATTCATCTTAACTACTTGCGTTACTACCAACCCTTTCGGTGTGAAGCCGTTATTAGATTATCAATCAATAATTTTTTGGGTCGGAATATCAATCAAATAATTTGAAGTCATTAAGACTAGACACGTGTCCTCAGCCTATTTGTCCATCCAATCCTGTATCTCCAGTCAACAGTCAACAGCCTGTGTTCAATTTCTGAAGCAGTTGTTTAGAACAAGTTTCACTAATAAAGGTTGAATCCATCACGAGGGCAGAGGAAAAATCTATGCAAAATTAAATGGTAGGAACCAAGAGGGTCTCAAGATAGAAGGTTCCCAAGTTCTAATCTTAATATGAGATGAAATACAAAAGCCAAGCAGCTTAACACGCAAAAAATAAAATCCAAAATATACCAATTCCATTTGCTCTAAGCAGATGGTAGTTTCCTTCACAGCAATAGACAGCAATTACTATTATACAGATCATGAACTGTCAAAGCGGGCACCAGCACCCAAAAATAGCCAGTTTGCATGCTAAAATATTTCATGTTCCACAATAAATCTTGAAAAACAGAAAATGGTGGAGAATTTTTTTCGCTAATCAAAGTGTTCCCAGTCCTGATTTACTTCTGTTGAAGATGGCATTGGGGTTGGGGCACTCAGGCATCCCACTCCAGAGTCAAAGGTCTCCCATTTGGTTGTTACTGAGGCAGCATTGCTACTGTTGTTGAATGGATTGCTGTTCCTCGCCTTCAGAGTGTCCAGTGCATCCACAAAGTGCTGGACGCGTCGTACCTGTTCAAGAAAGTTATGGTATACGAGATCTCTAATAGTACATGCAACTTCAAAATTTTGAAAAAGCCAATAAACTAACGATTGCACATTTACATGCTCAATCTGCTGATTGCAGCAAATCAATTTAGGCACAGATAAGAAGCTACAAACTTAAGGAGATAAGGCTATTGAGACTCTAAACTCTAAACACTTTTGGAGGCAGCCCAGTTGTCCTATCTTCTACACAAAATCGTTAACCATATGATTGTGAATGTCAAGTTGTCAACAAGGTAAGAGAGGCTGGCCGCACCAGCAGCACTTGTAACTAAACGGTACCTCTTCCCATTTATAACAAGGAGTTCAATGCTAATCGAGTTCATAGCTGAATCTCCGATGGTGGGCAAGGATTTAAGGGAAGAGGAAGTCTGAGAAAAGAGGAGGGGATAATAAATATTGAAATTTGGATGATGGGTAGCTGATCAAGCAATGCTGATCGAAATCTGAAAAGCTCTAAAAGCAGAAACTAATGGACTCCCAATCACACAGACCAACATCAACACACAGATAATGCTACTCTAAGAAGGATATGGCATCAAGCATAAAACACATGATGCCGAGCAATCAACGAAAGCCGAAAATGCTTACATTCAGCCGTTCTGTACTTGTCTCAAACACTGAAATGAAATGACCTCTGCAGTGGAAGCCCTCAAGTCATTAAAGTTGGGCATAGAGGACAAGTATAAACTGACTACAAAGGCAAATAGGTGTCCTATTCCAATTTAGGACATATGTAATCGGTAAGATTTAACACATAGCACAACCAACTAACGGATGCATAAATGACATGCCGCAGGTGAAATATTTTGCTAGAACAATAATTGTGAAATATGCATGGTGTGCCACACACAATGCATTATTTGCCATGAGAACAAACAAAATATGTGGCAATTCTGCCATGAGCAACCAACAATGCTGAAAAAGACAAACCTCTGCCTTCCGTTGCATTTTTGCTTCCCCTTCTGCTTTAATGCCGTCCAATTTCAGCAACTGCCTCATCAGCAGCTCTGTTGATATGGCAAATTCTTTATCGGAAACTTTGGTCCCCCCGCCAACAGCCACTTCCAAAGCAGCTACCTAAATATTTAAACAAGCAATATGAGTCCCATTGAAGCCTAACATTTGGGTAATTAAATACAATGGATACATAGACTCACCCTATCCGAGAGCTTATCGACCTCAGCTCTGACTTCAGCAATCGCTTGAAAAGCTTTTGACATGTCACTGCTTTTGACTCCAATCTCATCAGCATTGCTATTGTCTCCAATCTCTCCAGCTTTGCTTTCCTTCAACTCCTCAACCTTCTTCTCTTCGGATTTCCGGTCCTCCATAAGCAGAACCTTGGAATTATCCTTCACACCAGCAATGTGCAACTGCTCCGCATCCTCCTTCTCTTTCCCCCTGAAAAAGAGCTTCTGCGCACTTGGCTCCAAACCAGTCTTCTGTGCAAGATGTATCTTCACATCCCCTGACAGTATTTAAAATTTAATGAAACACCCATCAATTTCGATTCAGCTAAGCATGATTTAATACTCTTGATCAACAAAACAATGCTTCAATCAATCATCATAAAAATAAAAGCAATCAAACAAAGTTGCACATAAAACACTAAGAACATACAAGTGAACTCAAAATTGAAAGTGAAGATTATTAAAATGGAGGATGTAAAAGTGAAGGAAGAATACCGAAAGTGGAGTGAGCAGGAACAAAGAGCTCGTATTGGGCCTGGTGGGCTGGGCCGTGTACGACGTCGATCTTGATCATGGGCCCACGGGAGGAGGCGGAAGCAGAAGCAGCAGCAGCAGAGGAGTCATCGCCGTCTTCTCGCCTCTGGACAAGCATGCCACCTGGCCTCATCTCCCAGTCGATCTCCTCGTTCGGAACGGGTACTGGCACTTTCGGGTTCAGGTTCGGGTTCTTTTTCACCATATCTCGAAACGGAAAGTGTTGGGTGGGTTTTGCGAATCGGGGGTTAACGAAGGGTTTCTATAAATAGTAGTGGCGGGATTGATTGACTAGCGAGCGACTGAGTGAGGGTTTTTGAGGGAGAGAGATGATGATGGGGTCTCTAACGAACCGCGTTTCATATAGAACGGTTGGTCGGTTGGTTTCATTCCGAGTCCGACGTCAAAAGGGCATTTGAGCGGTGCATTTGTCATCACATATTAAAATCTCATGGTGACTCTTAATTACACTCTCTCTTTTTTTGATAAATATAAAACAAAATTTGACTTTTCTATGTAGCAAACGAAATGAAGATCTACATAATTTCTTAAAGCATCTCTAATTGGTACGTCAAATAATTATATGAACGTGAAATGATGAGAATTAAAAGAATAAATAATTTTAACCAAAGTTTAGATTCTATATGAATTCAAAAGCTTGATGTTAAAATTGATATCCAAAAAATATTATAACGCACTATAATGTAATATCTGACATCAAGCTTCTTGCCTTTGAATTACTACAAATAATATTTTTTAACATTATAATCCACTATAATATAATATATTTTAAAGTTTTATTCATCATAGAATCTCTATTTTCTTTTAAAATTTAATAAATATAATATAATATTTGACATTTTTGGTGAACTTAAAAAAATTTCATATATAGCATTAAACGAAGTTGCTTATATATAATTGGCTCATTCCAAAAACAACCATATCCCCACCCACTTGCAAAATGATATGCTTTTTTAAGGATCCGGATCCTCAGCTTTAATTTTCTCTATCATGATCGGCTTGACTTTTGTCCACACGCCACCTCATTAAAATTTAATTTAAGATATTTAAACTTGACACATCATCCTTAAAATAAAAACTTAATTTACTCCTAATTAAAAATGAAAAAAAATCCCTAATTGGACTAACATGAAATTTAACGTCCTCTAGCAGTTTATTCTAGGGATGGCAATAGGTCGAATTGGGGGTGAATATGCCATTCCCATCCTCGTTAAGCTTTTTTCCCCCATCCCCACCTTCGTTGGGGAATGGGTTCCCCAACCTGCCCCATTACGGAAGAAAAAACCAATATAAACTACTTTGTTGCAAGAAAACCAATAGGATTATGGCAAAATAATGAATATATATAATATATACGTATAAGACAATATAAGAATGTTTACATATTGACTATAGCTTAACTAAATATATAAGTAGTGTGGTTTAAGTTTCATATAAATGATATAAATATATAATATAATAATATAAAATATAAATTTTTATCGGCACAATCACTTTAATATCATATTTATATATACTATAATTTATATATTCTAAACGGGGAGGGTTCGGGTTCGGGATTAAAATATCATCCCCACCTCTCCCCAAACACCATACCCAAAAAATTTCCAGTACCCATCTCCATACCCATTTTTTATCCTTTATTCCCGACCCATTAGGATCGAATCCCCGCAAAGACCCTTACTTGCGGGAAAAATTGTCATCCCTAGTTTATTCTATTTTTCTTCTTCTTCTTGCTTTCTCTCGAAAAACTTTTCTTTCCCCAATTTCTGCTATCAAAAGAAAAACTTATCTTCCCATATATATTTTATTTGATCAATAGTCTATTCTAACGGGAGGGGGAAATCTAATTTAAGGGGAAGGGGCACCTACAAGTCGAATTGATGCCATGGGGTTTGCAAACAAAGACCTCAACCATTGAGGTAAACACCCACCGGCTATCTTCCAATATGTATGTCGATTGAGATGATGAAGGGTGGTTGCAATATGCAGATTGACATTATTGTAACGGAAATCTCTCATGTTATTCAATATGCAGAGAAGAAAGTTTGTACTTATGAAATACCGTTTTCTGAATCCAACTCGTAGTCATAATTTTCAGTTGTTTTTAATTATTATTGTAGTCTATAGAAGAAAATTACCCTTGATCATATCTCAAATCTTTGGTGTTGTGATGGGTAATCTTTATGCAGATTGAAAAAAGGACAAGTGAATTGATATACTCCAAAAATAGAATATTTTAACAGGTATAGCCACGTGGCGATACCCTTTAAGTAGAACAAGTGAAATTACCCGAGTCTCTATTGTCCCTTTTTCATTTTTTACTTTTTCAAAGTTATTACTTGTATAAAGAATTTAGCATTTTCACGTTTAATAATCTATTATACACGTACGTACGTATTTTTTAATAATACATCCGTGTTCTATACACATCTTAAAGACTCTATAAAATTCATGATTTTTAAAAAGCAAATGTACAATACTTTTATTGTACATGTATGTACGTATTTTTCTTGTTTAATATACGTATTTTAAAAAAAATCAATAAGATACACAAAATTCACGTATTATACAAATAAATCTCACATATTATTGATTAAAAATAATATATATATATTAAAATATTATATAGTGGCCGAACTTTTAAGTTGTAAAGAGGTACTCTTTTTTATTTTTTAAATAGTGAAGCCGCTCGGCTATACTCGGTTTTTGAAAAAATAGTATATCCGCGCAACTATACTTACTTTGACACAAGGAAGGTCATCTTTATATATATATATATACTATACTCCCTTTTTTCTGATTTAAAAATAATAATAATAATATAGCCGATTGGCGATACTTTGTTTTATTAATGTTTCTTACAAAATAGTATAGCCATGCTGATATACGCCATAAATATAATATTTTAACAGTATAACCGGCCAGCTAAATGCAATAATAGAATATTTTAACAGTATTGCCGCGCGGCTATACTCCATAAATATAATATTTTAGCAGTATAGCCGGGGGGCTGTGACCCCAAAAATAGAATATTTTAAAAGTATAGCCGCCATGCTATACCTTTTAAGTAGCATAATATGGATCTCTCTTTTTTAATTACTTGGATTAGTAGTTATGTTTTGGTTATTATTTACATAGTGAATATTAAAGGGAAAAAAATAGAAAAATTGAATTACTATTTATTAAGTAATATAATTCATGAAGTTGATTAAAATATTTAATACTAATTATTTACTGAAGAAATAATAATTCAAATAGAATTACAAATTTAACTAATTAAAAAAGGCTAGATATTATTTAAATACTAAAAATAAATTTTTTAAAAATTAATTAAACTAAACATACTAAGTTTTTATTATTATTATTTTTTAAATCTGTATCGATGTAATTTCATCGGCATAAGTAACTTTCGTCGGGAGATGTCTAATCCAATAAATTTTTGTCGGCATTCAACTTTCCCGACGAAATTTCGTCGGGAGAGATGTTTTGTTTTTATTTTTATTTTTAATTTCAAAAATATAAAATTAGTTTCTTTACTTTTGTTTTTTGGCCAACTTCTTTAATTTAATATATGTAATTAAGTAATATCTTAGCCTTTTTGAATTACTATAATTAGTAATTATTTTTTAATTATTTTTTAGTGAATATTTACATATTTTACTTATCATAGAGAATTTCGTTTTTTATTTTTATATATTAAATAATAATTAAAATATAATATATTTAAAGAGTATCGAATCACTGTATTAATACAATAAGCAATGTGTTAATATAAGAACAAATTATACAAACTGCAAAATAAAATAACACTGAAATATTCTCTTATTCTTGGCGAACTTGAGTATGCTTCTTCTCCAAAATGCAAAGTAAAAAATGTGTCTTGTTCTTTTTAATTTAAATTTTTCTGTGCAAAAACCGAAAAATAGGCTACTTATTTTCATTTTGATATGTATTTTTTGATTTTTTTCTTAAAAATCGTATAGCCGTGCGGCTATACCAATTTTGACACGTGGCACCTAATCCCAAGGAGGGTCATACTAAGTTTATATTTATTTATTTTTTAAAATCTCTCCCAACAAAATGTCATTAGCATAAGTAACTTTCGTCGGGAGAAGTCTAATCCGATAAATTTTTGTCCGCATAGACTTGTCCTCCTACGAAATTTCGTCAGGAGAGATGTTTAGTAAGACCTCTCTCGACGAAATTTCATTGGCAGAGGTTTTTTTGTCGGGAGAAACCTAATCCGACAAATATTTGCCGGCATAGACATATGCCGCCGACGAAATTTTGTTGGGAGAAGTGTTTATGTTATTAATTTATATATTAAATAGTATAGATAGACCTTTTAGAATAGTATACCCGTGCGGCTATACTAAGATTTTTTTTTCTTCCCAAAAATGGTATAGTAACACGTGGCGTCTAATCGCTGGAGGGTTCTTTTAAAAAAAATATATATTAGTACAGCCGGTCGGCTATACTTTGTGTTTTTAATTTTTTTTAGTAGAGTTCGCTTGACATGTGGCGCCTAATGACTGGGCTCCCCTTTTTTTATATGTAAAAATAGTACAGCCGTACGGCTATACTCAGTTTTTAATTTTTTTAAAAACGTATAGCCGCACGGCTGTAGTTTTTTACAAACCCTTTAAGTAGCATAATATGTATTTCCCTTTTTAAATTACTTTGATTAGTACTTATGTTTTAGTTATTATTTACTCAGTGAATATTAAAGGAATAAAAGAAAAAGAAAAATTGAATTACTATATATTAAGTAATATAATTCATGAAGTTAATAAAAATATAAGTACTAATTTAACTAATTAAATCAATCAAATATATTATTTAATTAGATTTCCCCATAAATTTAAAAAAATTAATTAACCTAGACATCCTAAGTGTATATATATATTTCTTAAAAGACCTCTCCCGACGAAATTTCGTCGGCAAAGATTCTTTTGTCGGGAGAAACCTAATCCGATAAATATTTGCCGGCATAGAACTATGCCGACGAAATTTCGTCGGGAGAAGTGTTTTTGTTATTTTTATTATTTTTTAAATATAAAATTAGTTTCTTTACTTTTGTTTTTTCTCCAACTTCTTTAATTTAATTAATATCTTGTAGTCTTTTATATATACATATATATAAGTATATATCTACGTACGTATTTTTCAATAATACATTTGTATTCTATACATGTCTATTGTTTTTTGAAAAGCAAACGTACAATAGTCGTATTGTACATGTACATACGCATTTCTAATGCTTGATACCCATATTTTTTACAAAATTTTCAGTAACACACACAAAGTTCGCGTATTATGCAAATAATTCTCACGTATTATTGAATACGAATAATATATGTTGTAAATATTATATAATGGCTTATTAACATCTACTTTTGATATGTTCAAACTAGCAAATTAATATCTATAAAGTACAAACTAAAGAAACTTGAAGGGTCCTCTTTTCTTTTTTTAATTTATATATTAAATAGTATAGATAGACCTTTTAGAATAGTATAGCCGTGCGGCTATACTACGATTTTTTTTTCAGAAATGGTATAGTGACACGTGGCGTCTAATCGCTGGAGGGTCCCTTTTAAAAAAAAATATATTAGTACAGCCGAGCAGCTATACTCTGTGTTTTTAAATTTTTTTTTAAAAAGTAGAGTTCTCTTGACACGTGGCGCCTAATGAATGGGCTCCTCTTTTTTTATATGTAAAAATTGTACAGCCGAACGGCTAGACTCAAGTATAGTGACACGTGGCGTCTAATCGCTGGAGGGTCCCTTTAAAAAAAAAAATATTAGTGTCCAATATAGATCCCTACATTTTCTATTTCCTAGACATATACCCATCACTCTATAAATCTATGTGTAAAACCCAATTTCAAATTTAAATGACCAATAGGATATAAGAGGTCGTAGTATTTCTATGTTTTTACATCGTTGCCACCAAACTTCATATTTTATTTCTAATTTATTTCAAGCATTTCATTAACTGCCATAATTGTAATTAATATACTTGCTATTAATAGCATATCAATCACCCCATTTCTTTTAGTTGGCATTCCCTCTCACATCTCGCCTCCTAAAATTGCAAACAAAAAAAAAATCTGTAAAATACATATCCAATAATGTACCTATGAAAAATATATACATATCAAATATAGGTATATTATTTACCCCAAAAAAAAAAAAACAAAGTCAATTACTTTGTAATTGCGTATATTTTTCATAATTAAAAATAGGTACACAATAATTTATATAAAATATAGGTACATTATTTACCCACAGGTAAATTATTTTACAATATACCTGTAAATGTGTATAGGTACATTATTTGGAGAGGAAAAATAGGTACATTATTTAGATAAATAATAGGTACTTTATTCGTAGTAGGTATATTATTCAAATGGTAGGTACATTGGATGACATATAATACCTAAATCCTAATTGTAAGTACATAAAAATGAATGTAGGTATATTGGATGTCGTATAATGTAGGTATATTGGAATAGATAATTATGTACACTTTTCATACTAGGTAAATTATATTTTTCATAAAACAAACAAGTAATAGGTACATTATTTTTTCAACATAATTAGTATGTACAGTTTTATTCATAAACGATTATAAAGTGGATTATTAGTCATGCATAATTCATAAAAAGAAAATAACATAAACATTTTATTAAACAAACCGATTACCCAAATTTGAATTTATTGTTATTTTTTTTAATGTTTCAAAATTAATTCCTACATCCATTACAACTATTTGAAGATCTTTCCAAATTCAACATCTGTCATTATATACAATCCAATTAAAAACGGTTTCCATATTGATTCATACATTAATATACAAAATGCAATAATGGCTTAGTTGGGGGTATTTTTGGAATCTGAAAAGTACAATAAATCAGATTTTATACTTAATTAGGTAACTTGCTGAGTTGGATCCTAGTCATGGGTTTTTACTTATACAAATTGGGTATTATTTATAGGAACAAAAAGTGAAGGGTTTTAGGTACGGTAAATTGAATTTAAAGGGTGAAAGCCAAATTTACTATTAAATTTTTAAAAAAAGTAGAGTTCTCTTGACACGTGGCGCCTAATGAATGGGCTCCTCTTTTTTATATAAAAACTAGTACAGCCAGACGGCTATACTCAGTTTTAAATTTTTTTTTAAAAGGATAGCCGTACGGCTATACTCAGTTTTTAATTTTTTTTAAAAAGTATAGCCGGACGGCTATACGTTTTTAATTTTTTTTAAAAAAGTAGAGTTCTCTTGACACGTGGCGCCTAATGAATGGACTCCTTTTTTTTTATATGTAAAAATAGTACAGCCCAACGGCTATACTCAGTTTTTAATTTTTTTTTAAAAAGTATAGCCGCACGGCGATAGTTTTTTACAAACCCTTTAAGTAGCATAATATGTATTTCTCTTTTTTAATTACTTTGATTAGTAATTATATTTTAGTTATTATTTACTTAGTGAATATTAAAGGAACAAAAGAAAAAGAAAATTTGAATTACTATATATTAAGTAATATAATTCATGAAGTTAATAAAAATATAAGTACTAATTTAACTAATTAAATCAATCAAATATATATATTTTTTAAATTAATTAACGTAAACATCCTAAGTGTATATATATATATATTTTTCAATAATACATTCGTATTCTATACATGTCTATTGTTTTTTGAAAAGCAAACGTACAATAGTCGTATTGTACATGTACATACGCATTTCTAATGCTTAATACCCATATTTTTTTACAAAATTTTCAGTAATTCACACAAAGTTCGCGTATTATGCAAATAATTCTCACGTATTATTGAATACGAATAATATATGTTGTAAATATTATATAATGGCTTATTAACATCTACTTTTGATATGTTCAAACTAGCAAATTAATATATATAAAGTAAAAACTAATGAAATTTGAAGGGTCCTCTTTTCTTTTTTTAATTTATATATTAAATAGTATAGATAGACCTTTTAGAATAGTATAGCCGTGCGGCTATACTACGATTTTTTTTCCAGAAATGGTATAGTGACACGTGGCGTCTAATCGCTGGAGGGTCCCTTTTTTTTAAAAAAAAATATTACTACA
This sequence comes from Prunus fruticosa, assembly GCA_018703695.1. NCBI lineage: Eukaryota > Viridiplantae > Streptophyta > Magnoliopsida > Rosales > Rosaceae > Prunus > Prunus fruticosa. Next base: position 41,144,220 of record CM031922.1, on the reverse strand, counting down.
GCCGACCGGCTATACTCTGTGTTTTAAAATTTTTTTTATAAAAAAGTAGAGTTCTATTGACACGTGGCGCCTAATGAATGGGCTCCTCTTTTTTATATGTAAAAATAGTACAGCCGGATGGCTATACTCAGGTATAGTGACACGTGGCGCCTAATGAATGGGCTCAACTTTTTTTATATGTAAAAATAGTACAACCGGACGGCTATACTCAGTTTTTACTTTTTTTTAAAAAGTATAGCCGCACGGCTATAGTTTTTTGCAAACCCTTTAAGTAGCGTTCTATTGACACGTGGCGCCTAATGAATGGGCTCCTCTTTTTTTATATGTAAAAATCGTACAGCCGCACGGCTATACTTAGGTATAGTGACACGTGGCGTAGAATCGATGGAGGGTCCCTTTTTTTAAAAAAAATATTAGTACAGCCGCGCGGCTATATTCTGTGTTTTCAATTATTTTTTTAAAAAGTAAAGTTCTCTTGACACATCGCGCCTAATGAATGGGCTCCCCTTTTTTGATAAGTAAAAATAGTACAGCCGCATGGGTATAGTTTTTTACAAACCTTTTAAGTAGCATAATATGTATTTCTCTTTTTTAATTACTTTGATTAGTAATTATATTTTAGTTATTATTTACTTAGCGAATATTAAAGGAACAAAAGAAAAAGAAAAATTGAATTACTATATATTAAGTAATATAATTCATGAAGTTAATTAAAATATAAGTACTAATTTAACTAATTAAAACAATCAAATATATTTTCTTTAAAAATTAATTAACGTAAACATCCTAAGTGTATATATATATATATTTTATAAAAGATCTCTCCCGACGAAATTTCGTCGGCAAAGGTTCTTTTGTCGGGAGAAACCTAACCCGATAAATATTTGCCGGTATAGACCTATGCCGACGAAACTTCGTCGGGAGAAGTGCTTTCGTTATTTTTATTATTTTTTAAATATAAAATTAGTTTCTTTACTTTTGTTTTTTCTCCAACTTCTTTAATTTAATTAATATCTTGTAGTCTTTCATATATACATATATATATAAGTATATATCCACATACGTATTTTTCAATAATACATTCGTATTCTATACATGTTTATTGTTTTTTGAAAAGCAAACGTACAATAGTCGTATTGTACATGTACATACGCATTTCTAATGCTTAATAACCATATTTTTTACAAAATTTTCAGTAATTCACACAAAGTTCGCGTATTATGCAAATAATTCTCACGTATTATTGAATACGAATAATATATGTTGTAAATATTATATAATGGCTTATTAACATCTACTTTTGATATGTTCAAACTAGCAAATTAATATCTATAAAGTAAAAACTAATGAAACTTGAAGGATCCTCTTTTCTTTTTTTAATTTATATATTAAATAGTATAGATAGACCTTTTAGAATAGTATAGCCGTGCGGCTATACTACGATTTTTTTTTCCAGAAATGGTATAGTGACACGTCGCGTCTAATCGCTGGAGGGTCCCTTTTAAAAAAAAAAAATATTAGTACAGCCGCCCGGCTATACTCTGTGTTGTTAAATTTTTTTTTTTTAAAAAGTAGAGTTCTATTGACAAGTGGCGCCTAATGAATGGGCTCCTCTTTTTAATATGTAAAAATAGTACCGCCGCACGGCTAGACTCAAGTATAGTGACATGTGGCGTCTAATCGATGGAGGGTCCCTTTTTTTAAAAAAAATATTAGTACAGCCGCCCGGCTATACTTTGTGTTTTTAAATTTTTTTTAAAAAAGTAGAGTTCTCTTGACACGTGGTGCCTAATGAATTGGCTCCTCTTTTTTTATATGTAAAAATCGTACAGCCGAACGGCTATACTCAGTTTTTAACTTCTTTATATATGTTGTAAATATTATATAATGGCTTATTAACATCTACTTTTGATATGTTCAAACTAGCAAATTAATATCTATAAAGTAGAAACTAATGAAACTTGAAGGATCCTCTTTTCTTTTTTTAATTTATATATTAAATAGTATAGATAGACCTTTTAGAATAGTATAGCCGTGCGGCTATACTACGATTTTTTTCCTAGAAATGGTATAGTGACACGTGGCGTCTAATCGTTGGAGGATCCCTTTTTAAAAAAAAAATATTAGTACAGCCGGGCGGCTATAGTCTGTGTTGTTAAATTTTTTTTTTTAAAAAGTAGAGTTCTATTGACAAGTGGCGCCTAATGAATGGGATCCTCTTTTTAATATGTAAAAATAGTACAGCCGGACGGCTAGGCTCAAGTATAGTGACACGTGGCGTCTAATCGATGGAGGGTCCCTTTTTTTAAAAAAAATATTAGTACGCCGGCCGGCTATACTCTGTGTTTTTAAAAAAGTAGAGTTCTCTTGACACGTGGTGCCTAATGAATGGGCTCCTCTTTTTTTATATGTAAAAATAGTACAGCCGAACGGCCATACTCAGTTTTTAATTTTTTAAAAAAAGTTAGAGCCGCGCGGCTCTATTCAGTTTTTAATTTTTTTGAAAAACGTATAGCCGCACGGCTATAGTTTTTAAAAAACCATTTAAGTAGCATAATATGTATTTCTCTTTTTTAATTACTTTGATTAGTAATTATATTTTAGTTATTATTTACTTAGTGAATATTAAAGGAAAAAAAGAAAAGAAAAATTGAATTACTATATATTAAGTAATATAATTCATGAAGTTAATTAAAATATAAGTACTAATTTAACTAATTAAATATATTTTTTAATTAGATTTCCCCATAAATTTAAAAAAATTAATTAACCTAGACATCCTAAGTGTATATATATATATTTCTTAAAAGACCTCTCCCGACGAAATTTCGTCGGCAAAGATTCTTTTGTCGGGAGAAACCTAATCCGATAAATATTTGCCGGCATAGAACTATGTCGACGAAATTTCGTCGGGAGAAGTGTTTTTGTTATTTTTATTATTTTTTAAATATAAAATTAGTTTCTTTACTTTTGTTTTTTCTCCAACTTCTTTAATTTAATTAATATCTTGTAGTCTTTTATATATAAGTATATATCTACGTACGTATTTTTCAATAATACATTCGTATTCTATACATGTTTATTGTTTTTTGAAAAGCAAACATACAATAGTCGTATTGTACATGTATATACGCATTTCTAATGCTTAATAACCATATTTTTTACAAAATTTTCAGTAATTCACACAAAGTTCGCGTATTATGCAAATAATTCTCACGTATTATTGAATACGAATAATATATGTTGTAAATATTATATAATGGCTTATTAACATCTACTTTTGATATGTTCAAACTAGCAAATTAATATCTATAAAGTACAAACTAATGAAACTTGAAGGATCCTCTTTTCTTTTTTAATTTATATATTAAATAGTACAGATAGACCTTTTAGAATAGTATAGCCGTGCGGCTATACTACGATTTTTTTTCCCAGAAATGGTATAGTGACACGTCGCGTCTAATCGCTGGAGGGTCCCTTTTAAAAAAAAAATATATTAGTACAGCCGCCCGGCTATACTCTGTGTTGTTAATTTTTTTTTTTATAAAAAGTAGAGTTCTATTGACAAGTGGCGCCTAATGAATGGGCTCCTCTTTTTAATATGTAAAAATAGTACCGCCGCACGGCTAGACTCAAGTATAGTGACACGTGGCGTCTAATCGATGGAGGGTCCCTTTTTTTAAAAAAAAATATTAGTACAGCCGCCCGGCTATACTCTGTGTTTTTAAATTTTTTTTAAAAAAGTAGAGTTCTCTTGACACGTGGTGCCTAATGAATTGGCTCCTCTTTTTTTATATGTAAAAATCGTACAGCCGAACGGCTATACTCAGTTTTTAACTTCTTTATATATGTTGTAAATATTATATAATGGCTTATTAACATCTACTTTTGATATGTTCAAACTAGCAAATTAATATCTATAAAGTAAGAACTAATGAAACTTGAAGGATCCTCTTTTCTTTTTTTAATTTATATATTAAATAGTATAGATAGACCTTTTAGAATAGTATAGCCGTGCGGCTATACTACGATTTTTTTTCCTAGAAATGGTATAGTGACACGTGGCGTCTAATCGTTGGAGGGTCCCTTTTTTTAAAAAAAAAAATATTAGTAGAGCCGGGCGGCTATAGTCTGTGTTGTTAAATTTTTTTTTTTAAAAAAAGTAGAGTTCTATTGACAAGTGGCGCCTAATGAATCGGCTCCTCTTTTTAATATGTAAAAATAGTACAGTCGGACGGCTAGGCTCAAGTATAGTGACATATGGCGTCTAATCGATGGAGGGTCCCTTTTTTTAAAAAAAATATTAGTACAGCCGGCCGGCTATACTCTGTGTTTTTAAAAAAGTAGAGTTCTTTTGACACGTGGTGCCTAATGAATGGGCTCCTCTTTTTTTATATGTAAAAATAGTACAGCCGAACGGCCATACTCAGTTTTTAATTTTTTAAAAAAAGTTAGAGCCGCGCGGCTCTATTCAGTTTTTAATTTTTTTGAAAAAAGTATAGCCGCACGGCTATAGTTTTTTACAAACCATTTAAGTAGCATAATATGTATTTCTCTTTTTTAATTACTTTGATTAGTAATTATATTTTAGTTATTATTTACTTAGTGAATATTAAAGGAAAAAAAGAAAAGAAAAATTGAATTACTATATATTAAGTAATATAATTCATGAAGTTAATTAAAATATAAGTACTAATTTAACTAATTAAATATATTTTTTAATTAGATTTCCCCATAAATTTAAAAAAATTAATTAACCTAGACATCCTAAGTGTATATATATATATTTCTTAAAAGACCTCTCCCGACGAAATTTCGTCGGCAAAGATTCTTTTGTCGGGAGAAACCTAATCCGATAAATATTTGCCGGCATAGAACTATGCCGACGAAATTTCGTCGGAGAAGTGTTTTTGTTATTTTTATTATTTTTTAAATATAAAATTAGTTTCTTTACTTTTGTTTTTTCTCCAACTTCTTTAATTTAATTAATATCTTGTAGTCTTTTATATATAAGTATATATCTACGTACGTATTTTTCAATAATACATTCGTATTCTATACATGTTTATTGTTTTTTGAAAAGCAAACATACAATAGTCGTATTGTACATGTACATACGCATTTCTAATGCTTAATAACCATATTTTTTACAAAATTTTCAGTAATTCACACAAAGTTCGCGTATTATGCAAATAATTCTCACGTATTATTGAGTACGAATAATATATGTTGTAAATATTATATAATGGCTTATTAACATCTACTTTTGATATGTTCAAACGAGTAAATTAATATCTATAAAGTACAAACTAATGAAACTTGAAGGATCCTCTTTTCTTTTTTTAATTTATATATTAAATAGTATAGATAGACCTTTTAGAATAGTATAGCCGTCCGGCTATACTACGATTTTTTTTCCCAGAAATGGTATAGTGATACGTGGCGTCTAATCGCTGGAGGGTCCCTTTTTAAAAAAAAATATATTAATACAGCCGGCCGGCTATACTCTGTGGTTTTAATTTTTTTTTTTAAAAGTAGAGTTCTATTGACAAGTGGCGCCAAATGAATGGGCTCTTCTTTTTAATATGTAAAAATAGTACAGCCGGACGGCTAGACTCAAGTATAGTGACACGTGGCGTCTAATCGATGGAGGGTCCCTTTTTTTAAAAAAATATTAGTACAGCCGACCGGCTATACTCTGTGTTTTTAAATTTTTTTAAAAAAAGTAGATTTCTCTTGACACGTGGTGCCTAATGAATGGGCTCCTCTTTTTTTATATGTAAAAATAGTACAGCCGAACGGCTATACTCAGTTTTTAATTTTTTTAAAAAAAGTTAGAGCCGCCCGGCTCTATTCAGTTTTAAATTTTTTTGAAAAAAGTATAGCCGAACGGCTATAGTGTTTTACAAACCATTTAAGCAGCATAATATGTATTTCTCTTTTTTAATTACTTTGATTAGTAATTATATTTTAGTTATTATTTACTTAGTGAATATTAAAGGAAAAAAAGAAAAGAAAAATTGAATTACTATATATTAAGTAATATAATTCATGAAGTTAATTAAAATATAAGTACTAATTTAACTAATTAAATATATTTTTTAATTAGATTTCCCCATAAATTTAAAAAAATTAATTAACCTAGACATCCTAAGTGTATATATATATTTCTTAAAAGACCTCTCCCGACGAAATTTCGTCGGCAAACATTCTTTTGTCGGGAGAAACCTAATCCGATAAATATTTGCCGGCATAGAACTATGCCGACGAAATTTCGTCGGGAGAAGTGTTTTTGTTATTTTTATTATTTTTTAAATATAAAATTAGTTTCTTTACTTTTGTTTTTTCTCCAACTTCTTTAATTTAATTAATATCTTGTAGTCTTTTATATATACATATATATATATATAAGTATATATCTACGTACGTATTTTTCAATAATACATTCATATTCTATACATGTTTATTGTTTTTTGAAAAGCAAACGTACAATAGTCGTATTGTACATGTACATATGCATTTCAAATGATTAATACCCATATTTTTTACAAAATTTTCAGTAATTCACACAAAGTTCGCGTATTATGCAAATAATTCTCACGTATTATTGAATACGAATAATATATGTTGTGAATATTATATAATGGCTTATTAACATCTACTTTTGATATGTTCAAACAAGCAAATTAATATTTATAAAGTACAAACTAATGAAACTTGAAGGATCCTCTTTTCTTTTTTTAATTTATATATTAAATAGTATAGATAGACCTTTTAGAATAGTATAGCCGTGCGGCTATACTACGATTTTTTTCCCAGAAATGGTATAGTGACACGTGGCGTCTAATCGCTGGAGGGTCCCTTTTTTTAAAAAAAATATTAGTACAGCCGTCCGGCTATACTCTGTGGTTTTAAATTTTTTTTTTTAAAAAAAGTAGAGTTCTATTGACATGTGGCGCCTAATGAATGGGCTCCTCTTTTTAATATGTAAAAATAGTACAGCCGGACGGCTAGACTCAAGTATAGTGACACGTGGCGTCTAATCGATGGAGGGTCCCTTTTTTTAAAAAAATATTAGTACAGCCGCCCGGCTATACTCTGTGTTTTTAAATTTTTTTTAAAAAAGTAGAGTTCTCTTGACACGTGGTGCCTAATGAATTGGCTCCTCTTTTTTTATATGTAAAAATCGTACAGCCGAACGGCTATACTTCAGTTTTTAACTTCTTTATATATGTTGTAAATATTATATAATGGCTTATTAACATCTACTTTTGATATGTTCAAACTAGCAAATTAATATCTATAAAGTAAGAACTAATGAAACTTGAAGGATCCTCTTTTCTTTTTTTAATTTATATATTAAATAGTATAGATAGACCTTTTAGAATAGTATAGCCGTGCGGCTATACTACGATTTTTTTTCCTAGAAATGGTATAGTGACACGTGGCGTCTAATCGTTGGAGGGTCCCTTTTTTTAAAAAAAAATATTAGTACAGCCGGGCGGCTATAGTCTGTGTTGTTAAATTTTTTTTTTAAAAAAGTAGAGTTCTATTGACAAGTGGCGCCTAATGAATCGGCTCCTCTTTTTAATATGTAAAAATAGTACAGTCGGACGGCTAGGCTCAAGTATAGTGACATATGGCGTCTAATCGATGGAGGGTCCCTTTTTTTAAAAAAATATTAGTACAGCCGGCCGGCTATACTCTGTGTTTTTAAAAAAGTAGAGTTCTTTTGACACGTGGTGCCTAATGAATGGGCTCCTCTTTTTTTATATGTAAAAATAGTACAGCCGAACGGCCATACTCAGTTTTTAATTTTTTAAAAAAAGTTAGAGCCGCGCGGCTCTATTCAGTTTTTAATTTTTTTGAAAAAAGTATAGCCGCACGGCTATAGTTTTTTACAAACCATTTAAGTAGCATAATATGTATTTCTCTTTTTTAATTACTTTGATTAGTAATTATATTTTAGTTATTATTTACTTAGTGAATATTAAAGGAAAAAAAGAAAAGAAAAATTGAATTACTATATATTAAGTAATATAATTCATGAAGTTAATTAAAATATAAGTACTAATTTAACTAATTAAATATATTTTTTAATTAGATTTCCCCATAAATTTAAAAAAATTAATTAACCTAGACATCCTAAGTGTATATATATATATTTCTTAAAAGACCTCTCCCGACGAAATTTCGTCGGCAAAGATTCTTTTGTCGGGAGAAACCTAATCCGATAAATATTTGCCGGCATAGAACTATGCCGACGAAATTTCGTCGGGAGAAGTGTTTTTGTTATTTTTATTATTTTTTAAATATAAAATTAGTTTCTTTACTTTTGTTTTTTCTCCAACTTCTTTAATTTAATTAATATCTTGTAGTCTTTTATATATAAGTATATATCTACGTACGTATTTTTCAATAATACATTCGTATTCTATACATGTTTATTGTTTTTTGAAAAGCAAACATACAATAGTCGTATTGTACATGTACATACGCATTTCTAATGCTTAATAACCATATTTTTTACAAAATTTTCAGTAATTCACACAAAGTTCGCGTATTATGCAAATAATTCTCACGTATTATTGAGTACGAATAATATATGTTGTAAATATTATATAATGGCTTATTAACATCTACTTTTGATATGTTCAAACGAGTAAATTAATATCTATAAAGTACAAACTAATGAAACTTGAAGGATCCTCTTTTCTTTTTTTAATTTATATATTAAATAGTATAGATAGACCTTTTAGAATAGTATAGCCGTCCGGCTATACTACGATTTTTTTTCCCAGAAATGGTATAGTGATACGTGGCGTCTAATCGCTGGAGGGTCCCTTTTTAAAAAAAAATATATTAATACAGCCGGCCGGCTATACTCTGTGGTTTTAATTTTTTTTTTTAAAAAGTAGAGTTCTATTGACAAGTGGCGCCAAATGAATGGGCTCTTCTTTTTAATATGTAAAAATAGTACAGCCGGACGGCTAGACTCAAGTATAGTGACACGTGGCGTCTAATCGATGAGGGTCCCTTTTTTTAAAAAAATATTAGTACGGCTATACTCTGTGTTTTTAAATTTTTTTAAAAAAAGTAGATTTCTCTTGACACGTGGTGCCTAATGAATGGGCTCCTCTTTTTTTATATGTAAAAATAGTACAGCCGAACGGCTATACTCAGTTTTTAATTTTTTTAAAAAAGTTAGAGCCGCCCGGCTCTATTCAGTTTTAAATTTTTTTGAAAAAAGTATAGCCGCACGGCTATAGTGTTTTACAAACCATTTAAGCAGCATAATATGTATTTCTCTTTTTTAATTACTTTGATTAGTAATTATATTTTAGTTATTATTTACTTAGTGAATATTAAAGGAAAAAAAGAAAAGAAAAATTGAATTACTATATATTAAGTAATATAATTCATGAAGTTAATTAAAATATAAGTACTAATTTAACTAATTAAATATATTTTTTAATTAGATTTCCCCATAAATTTAAAAAAATTAATTAACCTAGACATCCTAAGTGTATATATATATTTCTTAAAAGACCTCTCCCGACGAAATTTCGTCGGCAAACATTCTTTTGTCGGGAGAAACCTAATCCGATAAATATTTGCCGGCATAGAACTATGCCGACGAAATTTCGTCGGGAGAAGTGTTTTTGTTATTTTTATTATTTTTTAAATATAAAATTAGTTTCTTTACTTTTGTTTTTTCTCCAACTTCTTTAATTTAATTAATATCTTGTAGTCTTTTATATATACATATATATATATAAGTATATATCTACGTACGTATTTTTCAATAATACATTCATATTCTATACATGTTTATTGTTTTTTGAAAAGCAAACGTACAATAGTCGTATTGTACATGTACATACGCATTTCAAATGATTAATACCCATATTTTTTACAAAATTTTCAGTAATTCACACAAAGTTCGCGTATTATGCAAATAATTCTCACGTATTATTGAATACGAATAATATATGTTGTGAATATTATATAATGGCTTATTAACATCTACTTTTGATATGTTCAAACGAGCAAATTAATATTTATAAAGTACAAACTAATGAAACTTGAAGGATCCTCTTTTCTTTTTTTAATTTATATATTAAATAGTATAGATAGACCTTTTAGAATAGTATAGCCGTGCGGCTATACTACGATTTTTTTCCCAGAAATGGTATAGTGACACGTGGCGTCTAATCGCTGGAGGGTCCCTTTTTTTAAAAAAAATATTAGTACAGCCGTCCGGCTATACTCTGTGGTTTTAAATTTTTTTTTTTAAAAAGTAGAGTTCTATTGACATGTGGCGCCTAATGAATGGGCTCCTCTTTTTAATATGTAAAAATAGTACAGCCGGACGGCTGAGACTCAAGTATAGTGACACGTGGCGTCTAATCGATGGAGGGTCCCTTTTTTTAAAAAAATATTAGTACAGCCGCCCGGCTATACTCTGTGTTTTTAAATTTTTTTTAAAAAAGTAGAGTTCTCTTGACACGTGGTGCCTAATGAATTGGCTCCTCTTTTTTTATATGTAAAAATCGTACAGCCGAACGGCTATACTCAGTTTTTAACTTCTTTATATATGTTGTAAATATTATATAATGGCTTATTAACATCTACTTTTGATATGTTCAAACTAGCAAATTAATATCTATAAAGTAAGAACTAATGAAACTTGAAGGATCCTCTTTTCTTTTTTTAATTTATATATTAAATAGTATAGATAGACCTTTTAGAATAGTATAGCCGTGCGGCGATACTACGATTTTTTTTCCTAGAAATGGTATAGTGACACGTGGCGTCTAATCGTTGGAGGGTCCCTTTTTTAAAAAAAAATATTAGTACAGCCGGCGGCTATAGTCTGTGTTGTTAAATTTTTTTTTTTAAAAAGTAGAGTTCTATTGACAAGTGGCGCCTAATGAATCGGCTCCTCTTTTTAATATGTAAAAATAGTACAGCCGGACGGCTAGGCTCAAGTATAGTGACACATGGCGTCTAATCGATGGAGGGTCCCTTTTTTTAAAAAAAATATTAGTACACGGGGGGATTTCTCTGTTTTTTAAAAAGTAGAGTTCTTTTGACACGTGGTGCCTAATGAATGGGCTCCTCTTTTTTTATATGTAAAAATAGTACAGCCGTACGGCCATACTCAGTTTTTAATTTTTTAAAAAAAGTTAGAGCCGCGCGGCTCTATTCAGTTTTTAATTTTTTTGAAAAAAGTATAGCCGCACGGCTATAGTTTTTTACAAACCATTTAAGTAGCATAATATGTATTTCTCTTTTTTAATTACTTTGATTAGTAATTATATTTTAGTTATTATTTACTTAGTGAATATTAAAGGAAAAAAAGAAAAGAAAAATTGAATTACTATATATTAAGTAATATAATTCATGAAGTTAATTAAAATATTAAATAGTATAGATAGACCTTTTAGAATAGTATAGCCGTGCGGCTATACTACGATTTTTTTCCCATAAATGGTATAGTGACACGTGGCGTCTAATCGCTGGAGGGCCCCTTTTTTTTTAAAAAATATTAGACAGCCGTCCGGCTATACTCCGTGGTTTTAAATTTTTTTTTTAAAAAAGTAGAGTTCTATTGACATGTGGCGCCTAATGAATGGGCTCCTCTTTTTAATATGTAAAAATAGTACAATAGCCGGCTAGACTCAAGTATAGTGACACGTGACGTCTAATCGATGGGGGGTCCCTTTTTTTTAAAAAAATATTAGTACTCGACCGGCTATACTCTGTGTTTTTAAATTTTTTTTTAAAAAAGTAGAGTTCTCTTGACACGTGGTACCTAATGAATGGGCTCCTCTTTTTTTATATGTAAAAATAGTACAGCCGACCGGCTATACTCAGTTTTTAATTTTTTAAAAAAAGTTAGAGCCGCGCGGCGCTATTCAGTTTTTAATTTTTTTGAAAAAAGTATAGCCGCACGGCTATAGTTTTTTACAAACCATTTAAGTAGCATAATATGTATTTCTCTTTTTTAATTACTTTGATTAGTAATTATATTTTAGTTATTATTTAGTTAGTGAATATTAAAGGAAAAAAAGAAAAGAAAAATTGAATTACTATATATTAAGTAATATAATTCATGAAGTTAATTAAAAAAGTAGAGTTCTCTTGACACGTGGTGCCTAATGAATGGGCTCCTCTTTTTTTATATGTAAAAATAGTACAGCCGAACGGCTATACTCAGTTTTTAATTTTTTAAAAAAAGTTAGAGCCGCGCGCGCTATTCAGTTTTTAATTTTTTTGAAAAAAGTATAGCCGCACGGCTATAGTTTTTTACAAACCATTTAAGTAGCATAATATGTATTTCTCTTTTTTAATTACTTTGATTAGTAATTATATTTTAGTTATTATTTACTTAGTGAATATTAAAGGAAAAGAAGAAAAAGAAAAATTGAATTACTATATATTAAGTAATATAATTCATGAAGTTAATTAAAATATAAGTACTAATTTAACTAATTAAAAATATTTTTTAATTAGATTTCCCCATAAATTTAAAAAAATTAATTAACCTAGACATCCTAAGTGTATATATATATTTCTTAAAAGACCTCTCCCGACGAAATTTCGTCGGCAAAGGTTCTTTTGTCGGGAGAAACCTAATCCGATAAATATTTGCCGGCATAGACCTATGCCGACGAAATTTCGTCGGGAGAAGTGTTTTTGTTATTTTTATTATTTTTTAAATATAAAATTAGTTTCTTTACTTTTGTTTTTTCTCCAACTTCTTTAATTTAATTAATATCTTGTAGTCTTTTATATATAAGTATATATTCTACGTACGTATTTTTCAATAATACATTCGTATTCTATACATGTTTATTGTTTTTTGAAAAGCAAACATACAATAGTCGTATTGTACATGTACATACGCATTTCTAATGCTTAATAACCATATTTTTTACAAAATTTTCAGTAATTCACACAAAGTTCGCGTATTATGCAAATAATTCTCACGTATTATTGAATACGAATAATATATGTTGTAAATATTATATAATGGCTTATTAACATCTACTTTTGATATGTTCAAACTAGCAAATTAATATCTATAAAGTACAAACTAATGAAACTTGAAGGATCCTCTTTTCTTTTTTTAATTTATATATTAAATAGTATAGATAGACCTTTTAGAATAGTATAGCCGAGCGGCTATACTACGATTTTTTTTTCCAGAGATGGTATAGTGACACGTGGCGTCTAATCGCTGGAGAGGGTCCCTTTTTTTAAAAAAATATTAGTACAGCCGACCGGCTATACTCTGTGTTTTAAATTTTTTTTTTTTAAAAAGTAGAGTTCTATTGACAAGTGTCGCCAAATGAATGGGCTCCTCTTTTTAATATGTAAAAATAGTACAGCCGGACGGCTAGACTCAAGTATAGTGACACGTGGCGTCTAATCGCTGGAGGGTCCCTTTTTTAAAAAAAAAATATTAGTACAGCCGGCCGGCTTACTCTGTGTTTTTTTAAAGTAGAGTTATTTTGACACGTGGTGCCTAATGAATGGGCTCCTCTTTTTTTATATGTAAAAATAGTACAGCCGTACGGCCATACTCAGTTTTTAATTTTTTAAAAAAAGTTAGAGCCGCGCGGCTCTATTCAGTTTTTAATTTTTTTGAAAAAAGTATAGCCGAACGGCTATAGTTTTTTACAAACCATTTAAGTAGCATAATATGTATTTCTCTTTTTTAATTACTTTGATTAGTAATTATATTTTAGTTATTATTTACTTAGTGAATATTAAAGGAAAAAAAGAAAAGAAAAATTGAATTACTATATATTAAGTAATATAATTCATGAAGTTAATTAAAATATAAGTACTAATTTAACTAATTAAATATATTTTTTAATTAGATTTCCCCATAAATTTAAAAAAATTAATTAACCTAGACATCCTAAGTGTATATATATATATTTCTTAAAAGACCTCTCCCGACGAAATTTCGTCGGCAAAGATTCTTTTGTCGGGAGAAACCTAATCCGATAAATATTTGCCGGCATAGAACTATGTCGACGAAATTTCGTCGGAGAAGTGTTTTTGTTATTTTTATTATTTTTTAAATATAAAATTAGTTTCTTTACTTTTGTTTTTTCTCCAACTTCTTTAATTTAATTAATATCTTGTAGTCTTTTATATATAATTATATATCTACGTACGTATTTTTCAATAATACATTCGTATTCTATACATGTTTATTGTTTTTTGAAAAGCAAACATACAATAGTCGTATTGTACATGTACATACGCATTTCTAATGCTTAATAACCATATTTTTTACAAAATTTTCAGTAATTCACACAAAGTTCGCGTATTATGCAAATAATTCTCACGTATTATTGAATACGAATAATATATGTTGTAAATATTATATAATGGCTTATTAACATCTACTTTTGATATGTTCAAACTAGCAAATTAATATCTATAAAGTACAAACTAATGAAACTTGAAGGATCCTCTTTTCTTTTTTTAATTTACATATTAAATAGTATAGATAGACCTTTTAGAATAGTATAGCCGTGCGGCTATACTACGATTTTTTTTCCCAGAAATGGTATAGTGACACGTGGCGTCTAATCGCTGGAGTGTTCCTTTTTTTAAAAAAAAATATTAGTACAGCCGCCCGGCTATACTCTGTGTTTTTAAAAAAAAGTAGAGTTCTCTTGACTTGACACGTGGTGCCTAATGAATGGGCTCCTCTTTTTTTATATGTAAAAATAGTACAGCCGAACGGTCATACTCAGTTTTTAATTTTTTAAAAAAAAGTTAGAGCCGCGCGGCTCTATTCAGTTTTTAATTTTTTTGAAAAACGTATAGCCGCACGGCTATAGTTTTTTACAAACCATTTAAGTAGCATAATATGTATTTCTCTTTTTTAATTACTTTGATTAGTAATTATATTTTAGTTATTATTTACTTAGTGAATATTAAAGGAAAAAAAGAAAAGAAAAATTGAATTACTATATATTAATTAATATAATTCATGAAGTTAATTAAAATATAAGTACTAATTTAACTAATTAAATATATTTTTTAATTAGATTTCCCCATAAATTTAAAAAAATTAATTAACCTAGACATCCTAAGTGTATATATATATTTCTTAAAAGACCTCTCCCGACGAAATTTCATCGGCAAAGATTCTTTTGTCGGGAGAAACCTAATCCGATAAATATTTGCCGGCATAGAACTATGCCGACGAAATTTCGTCGGAGAAGTGTTTTTGTTATTTTTATTATTTTATAAATATAAAATTAGTTTCTTTACGTTTGTTTTTTCTCCAACTTCATTAATTTAATTAATATCTTGTAGTCTTTTATATATAAGTATATATCTACGTACGTATTTTTCAATAATACATTCGTATTCTATACATGTTTATTGTTTTTTGAAAAGCAAACGTACAATAGTCGTATTGTACATGTACATACGCATTTCTAATGCTTAATACCATATTTTTTACAAAATTTTCAGTAATTCACACAATGTTCGCGTATTATGCAAATAAATCTCACGTATTATTGAGTACGAATAATATATGTTGTGACACGTGGCTTCTAATCGATGGAGGGTCCCTTTTTTTTTTAAAAAATATTAGTACGCCGGGCTATACTTCTTGTGTTTTTAAATTTTTTTTATAAAAGTAGAGTTCTCTTGACACGTGGTGCCTAATGAATGGGCTCCTCTTTTTTTATATGTAAAAATAGTACAGCCGAACGGCTATACGCAGTTTTTAATTTTTTAAAAAAGTTAGAGCCGCCCGGCTCTATTCAGTTTTTATTTTTTTTGAAAAAAGTATAGCCGCACGGCTATAGTTTTTTACAAACCATTTAAGTAGCATAATATGTATTTCTCTTTTTTAATTACTTTGATTAGTAATTATATTTTAGTTATTATTTACTTAGTGAATATTAAAGGAAAAAAAGAAAAGAAAATTTGAATTACTATATATTAAGTAATATAATTCATGAAGTTAATTAAAATATAAGTACTAATTTAACTAATTAAATATATTTTTTAATTAAATTTCCCCGTAAATTTAAAAAAATTAATTAACCTAGACATCCTAAGTGTATATATATATTTCTTAAAAGACCTCTCCCGACGAAATTTCGTCGGCAAAGATTCTTTTGTCGGGAGAAACCTAATCCGATAAATATTTGCCGGCATAGAACTATGCCAACGAAATTTCGTCGGGAGAAGTGTTTTTGTTATTTTTATTATTTTTTAAATATAAAATTAGTTTCTTTACTTTTGTTTTTTCTCCAACTTCTTTAATTTAATTAATATCTTGTAGTCTTTTATATATACATATATATATATATAAAAGTACAAATATGTAAAAATAGCCTAATGAATGGGCTCCTTTCTTTTTAATATGTAAAAATAGTAACAGCCGGACGGCTAGATCAAGTATAGTGACACGTGGCGCTTCTAATCGATGGAGGGTCCTTTTTTTAAAAAATATTATAGCCGACCGGCTATACTCTGTGTTTTTAAATTTTTTTTTAAAAATTAGAGTTCTCTTGACACGTGGTGCCTAATGAATGGGCTCCTCTTTTTTTATATGTAAAAATAGTACAGCCGAACGGCTATACGCAGTGTTTAATTTTTTAAAAAAAGTTAGAGCCGCTCGGCTCTATTCAGTTTTTAATTTTTTTGAAAAAAGTATAGCCGCACGGCTATAGTTTTTTACAAACCATTTAAGTAGCATAATATGTATTTCTCTTTTTTAATTACTTTGATTAGTAATTATATTTTAGTTATTATTTACTTAGTGAATATTAAAGGAAAAAAAGAAAAGAAAAATTGAATTACTATATATTAAGTAATATAATTCATGAAGTTAATTAAAATATAAGTACTAATTTAACTAATTAAATATATTTTTTAATTAGATTTCCCCGTAAATTTAAAAAAATTAATTAACCTAGACATCCTAAGTGTATATATATATTTCTTAAAAGACCTCTCCCGACGAAATTTCGTCGGCAAAGATTCTTTTGTCGGGAGAAACCTAATCCGATAAATATTTGCCGGCATAGAACTATGCCGACGAAATTTCGTCGGGAGAAGTGTTTTTGTTATTTTTATTATTTTTTAAATATAAAATTAGTTTCCTTACTTTTGTTTTTTCTCCAACTTCTTTAATTTAATTAATATCTTGTAGTCTTTTATATATACATATATATATATATAAGTATATATCTACGTACGTATTTTTCAATAATACATTCGTATTCTATACATGTTCATTGTTTTTTGAAAAGCAAACGTACAATAGTTGTATTGTACATGTACATACGCATTTCTAATGCTTAATACCCATATTTTTTACAAAATTTTCAGTAATTCACACAAAGTTCGCGTATTATGCAAATAATTCTCACGTATTATTGAATACGAATAATATATGTTGTAAATATTATATAATGGCTTATTAACATCTACTTTTGATATGTTCAAACTAGCAAATTAATATCTATAAAGTACAAACTAATGAAACTTGAAGGATCCTCTTTTCTTTTTTTAATTTATATATTAAATTGTATAGATAGACCTTTTAGAATAGTATAGCCGTGCGGCTATACTACGATTTTTTTCCCAGAAATGGTATAGTGACACGTGGCGCCTAATCGCTGGAGGGTCCCTTTTTTTAAAAAAAATATTAGTACAGCCGCCCGGCTATACTCTGTGTTTTTAATTTTTTTTTTTTAAAAAGTAGAGTTTTATTGACAAGTGGCGCCTAATGAATGGGCTCCTCTTTTTAATATGTAAAAATAGTACAGCCGCACCTCTAGACTCAAGTATAGTGACACGTGGCGTCTAATCGATGGAGGGTCCCTTTTTTTTAAAAAAATATTAGTACAGCCGCCTGGCTATACTCTGTGTTTTTAAAAAGTAGAGTTCTCTTGACACGTGGTGCCTAATGAATGGGCTCCTCTTTTTTTATATGTAAAAATAGTACAGCCGAACGGCTATACTCAGTTTTTAATTTTTTTAAAAAAGTTAGAGCCGCGCGGCTCTATTCAGTTTTTAATTTTTTTGAAAAAAGTATAGCCGCACGGCTATAGTTTTTTACAAACCATTTAAGTAGCACAATATGTATTTCTCTTTTTTAATTACTTTGATTAGTAATTATATTTTAGTTATTATTTACTTAGTGAATATTAAAGGAACAAAAAAAAAAAAAATTGAATTACTATATTAAGTAATATAATTCATGAAGTTAATTAAAATATAAGTATTAATTTAACTAATTAAATATATTTTTTAATTAGATTTCCCCGGAGCCCCAAGGCCCAAGGCTTAAGTCTTTGATTATTATAATTATGGCTATAATTATTATTAATCAAAGGCGAATCTACGACACAAGCCCATTAGTCGAATTCTTCAGTGTTAATCACACTGCTTTGTTTATAAACACTTTTATAAGAGTATAGATTTTCAATGTGGGATTTTCGCAAACAGCACCTTAAAAGATAAACCTATTGAGAAATCCATATATATACAAGCAAAGGCCAGCCATGCCTGTTCAATCTTCCATGCAAATTGCAGGCACGCACAACCTGCAAGCTAAAGAAGAACGCTACAAAGGAAAAATGACGAAAAATCATATGGGGCAAGCACCTCGGGGGGGTTGGGACCAGCGCAGAGTTGAACGATGGCTACCTTCGACCCTTTGGGAATAAGAGGAATTATTGTTTTAGAAATTTTCTACAACTGCAAAGGTATAACAACGACAATACTCCAAAATATAGAATACTTTAAATCATATAAATTTCGCAAATCATAAAAATTTCTAAAAAAAATGCTTATGGGACTCATTTAAGCTACAAATGTTTTAATAATGAAGTTGTGAAATGTTTCATTGATTCATAATTTTTTTAAAAAGTACATGACCTAGCTAGAAGTCGCAATACAACATCCAAACAACTAAAAATACTAATTAACATCAGAAAATGGCCATCAAGACCGCTTCTCCCAACACATGCCCTTGAATTGCCTCTAAAACCTTCTCCTTCGTCACCTGCAACAAACCCAAAAATTCAACAGAACCAAATATAGACAAAAAATAATAAAATCTTGCAAAAAATTGACCATAATTTTTAACCAAAAACACGTCATGGACTTTGAGAACAACAAATATACACATGCACATACCTTGTGACCAAAGTGCAGTTCATCATCCAAAGCATAGAGCTTGAACTCGAACCTATGGCCATGATTAGGCAATTTGGGCCCACGCCACCCAGGCACCTTCCAGTCATTGTTCCCTTCTTTGATCCCACCATAATCGCCCCCACCTCCTCCTCTTTCCCAGAGAATCCCTCTGGCAGCTTCTTCACAGTCGGTGGGATGTTGACCACCACCCAGTGGGTCCACGGCAAGATCGGGCCATTCGGGTCGGGTGCATCAATGTCTTGTACAACCATGGCCAGGCTCTTGGTCCCCTGCGGCACGTTGTACCATTCTATTGGTGGAGATATGTTCTTCTTTGCCCCTTGGCCTTCTCCTGTGTATTTTCTGGGCAGCCTTCCTTCGTGGTCTATGCATGGTAATACCAATCTGAACTCTTCGCTGGAAGCCATAGCCTGTAATGAGAATAATTGATATGCTCACAATTGTTTATATAGGGATCTGGTCTTTTGAGGAATATCAAGCTAATGTTAGACACGACACGTTATGGGATAGACGTTTCGCGTTGGCGATACAAGGTGCGAGGAGCATGGTGCCGTGACACGTGCTATGAAACCTGGAACTTGCTGGACCCTTCCATCAAGAAAAAACCTTCCAGCATGTACTACTGCCCACGTAAGTCAATATTTATTAATATAATACCTTTGAGCGAAAATTATCAAATTCTATCCTTCCCGTCCATATTATAATAGGGATACTATTTGCTTTCTTTCCAATAAAGAGATATTTCTTTTTCTTGCGAATTACAATTTCACACGTGCAAAAATAATTCATTAAAAATACAAAAAGAAAAATTTATGCACACATATTACATTGGCAAAAATATAAAAACTCTTACTTACATGGTAAAGACATAACAATGTTGAATGGTAGAATTAGACTCTAATTAAAAATATAAAAGTCACTTTTGATTATTCATTTGTCACTTTGATATTTATGGTTTCAATTCTGACCCGTGTAGTTTGACATTTTGGACAAACTTGAATGTAATTTAACAAAATTTATAACGCGCCCTTGAATAAAAGTGACATAATTTAAATTAGAACGACCAAAATAGTAAAATCAGCAAACTACATGATGATAAATTACCTTTTGAGTTTTGCATGACAGAAAAAGCCCCATTTGAAGTTCCAAGTTTTGGGTTGGGGAGGGATCTTCGAATTCATATCACATGGATCAGTCCGGTCCAATACTATTTATAATCATGTCAATGCTAAAGTTTCTGATTTTGTGATTAGATTAGACGAAAGAAAAAGACAGACAAAACAAGCGTCCGAGTACATTTTACATGGCTTAAAAAGAAGGGAAAAAAATGATTAGGACTTACGTAATGTGCAATTATTGGATGCGTGACTGGTGTGTAATGTGCACTGGCAAAAGCTCATAAAGCTCATTTTGAGTGGTCTATTATAGTAATGGTGCATCAAAACGCAGCGTACCATCCAATCGTGCCCATAGTCCATAGGGCGTCGGACAATTTTGGGCATGCACTCAAAGAAAATAGTACCATCAGACTGGCACGTGTTGTCTTACAGCACTGCGAAATATTCCACGTGGCAGGTGTATGTGTGTTGGTGACTTAAGCGAAGTGATAGGGCAGAGTAGGAGAGTACCATGGACCAGTCCCTGTTATGATACGTCTTCCAATTTTTATTTTCACGGGCGGGACTTTACATAGGTTTGTTTGTAAGGCCAATTTGTATAAACAAATATTTAGTACACTTATCTCTTCTTTTTCCTTTTTTCTTTTTCTTTGGGTCAATATATCGTACACACTATAATCTTCTTTCTTCATGCAGCTCACATTTGCAGGAATTCCTTTTGCAGTGAAGCTGAAATTTCAAATTTTGGATTAGACTATAACCTAATATTTATATTTGAGTGCAAGCGATAGTTTAAAATACACATAAAATTAAGACAGCAAGCAACCATCATTAAACCTAAAAGAAACAACCAACCTCAATGCCAAAATCATAAATCTTAATTCTACAGTTTGATTTGAAGTGTATGTAACAAGAGAGCATTAATCTTTAAAAATGATATAAATTAAGAAGGTTAAAATGGAGTGTATTTTCAATTTGAAGTGGAGTGAAACTTTCATGATTCTTCTACTTGCGTGTGCTCCTTCTAAATTCTTCTCCTTTCATCGGGTTGACGATCATAAAAAGTGTATAATGCAGAGCGAGCACAAGTCAACGTCCATATTAAATGCAGAAAAAGATATGTGGAAGGTTTTGATTTGAGGAGTGCAACTCGTAACGTTTCTGTTACTCAAAAACTGCAACCACAGTAAAACTCTGCAGCTGCATTCACCTTATAAAGCTAAGAACCCTTCCTGCCGGCTCTGTAACAGTAACTTCCTCAACAGTAAAATCATCACTTACCTTCCCTTGTGATGTCGACGTTTCCATTTCCAATCTTTGGTTCGGTGTGTAGGGGCCCCAAACTCAAACATCAACTGGCAAATCCGCAGGTTTACCAACTCTGCCCTAACACTGTGGACAATGGAGTATTAACATATTTTAATTCTTGGATTTTTTGTCTTTTGCAATTTGCAATTTCATGTGTATAAAATCAAGTATACTGATATTTGTCTCCACTTAATTAGAGGAGGTTCTTAAGTTTGACTCACATGAATGACGATGACGATATATTCTTATGAAACTCGTTATTTATTGGTCTTATTGTTGTGGTGTAGCCTTATTTATGAATGTATCAGTCCGTTGTAAAAAGTATCATCTTATTATAAAAACATATATAACATATATACATGGTAGAATTCTACATGGGCAATATTCATAGATTAGTTACACACTACGATAAATCTGGTGTACAAAATAATTGTGTAGAAAAAGAGAAACAAATTTTGTGTCAAAACACTATGCGGTCATGTACATCAGCAGAAGTTTGTGACTGATGTGTGGTTTGACGAAGACAGATAAAGCAGGTAATTTTGAGTTGAACAAGTAAGAATAATTAGGGTTCTACCCACCCCCACTGTGAAATTAAATCGGAGACTCATCTGTCCTCCTATAGCTTAGCTAGGGGACCCCCCCAACCCCACCTGGTTCCTTTGCTTCTTTTAATAGTTTTTTTTCTCTTCATCTTTTGTCTGTTTTAATTTGTATTTTCATCTTTGCATGCTTTTGTCTTTTTGTCTCGAAGCAAAGTTGCAATTCATCATTTGCATTGCTGAATGAAATTTTTTGAATCTGCCAAGTTAGGCAGTGCCCTGTGTGGACTCAACAAAGTTTTGGTCTAGATTATTGCATATAGGGAATCGGGGTAATATTCAATGGAGGTGTTTGGGGATCTAAGCTTGAATCGTAGCACTAGTTGAAGCCAAGTTTTTGCTAAAAAATGCCCTTTAAAAGAAGAGCTGATGATAAGACCTTAAGCCCTTTTCTTTTTCTTCCTAAAGAGGTGTAATTGAGGGGACACGAATAGTAATTCTCTTTCAGAAAACAGTGTATAACCTAAGGATAAAAACTATAAAAAGCATAACCGTACGATTTAAAAGCCCGGCGAGGATTTGGTCCTCGGATTTAGACACACCTGCAACTATGTTACATCCACTTAGATTTCATAAATAAAAGAGAAAGGACCCCCACACACTCCCTTCTCTTTAGTCTTTCTCTTCATTCCTGACTAGCCTCAAAAAGCCAATTTGACTCCAACCCTAACAACAAAACACCCTCTCTCTCTCTCTCTCGCCGACTGGTTAAGGGCCAGTGTTCCTTTGTTTTAGGGGAGGGTCCTTAATAGGTCACGCTTTACCTAGTTGCGGACAGAATAAAACTAGGTTTGTTCCATCTTAATTGAATATTTGTTATATTATCTTAACCTAACCTAACAATACGTTGATAAATGGTAAGTTGGGATGATACAAATATCGGATCAATAGTATTTATGCACCAAATGCCAGGAAAATAAAAAAAGCAAAAAGCAGAGGAAACCTTTGCGTAGGTTAAAGAGTCTCCCTCCTGGGCCTCCTGGCTGGGCTAGGACCCCTAGGGTAGACACCCGAATCCTGTGCCAAAGATTGGCTGACTCACATGACGACATCTCTCTCCTTCTCCTTGATTCAAAATGATCAAATCAACAAAACACAATATTCATCTCCCTATATATAATACCATGCACCCAAAAGCACTTATCCTTACCAAGTGCTAGCCAAAAAAGCCCAGTTTCAAGCAACCAAATAGCCACGTTTGCTGTTTGTCCTCCAAATGGACTATTTCTCTGCTACTAATAACTCTAGCTCAGATGGCTCTAACTCTAACTCTTCTTCAGCGAACAAACACAACGGCACCGGAGAGAAGATCAAGGGTGGCGTGAAGAGCAAAAGCAAAGGAGTGAGGCTTTCCACAGACCCGCAGAGTGTGGCGGCCAGAGAGAGGAGGCATAGGATCAGTGACCGGTTCAAGATCTTGCAGAGCTTGGTTCCTGGTGGGACCAAAATGGACACGGTGTCCATGTTAGAGGAAGCTATCCACTATGTGAAGTTCCTCAAGGCCCAGATATGGCTTCACCAGAGCATGATCAACTTTGTGGACGATGATGATCGTCTTCACCATGACCGTTCATCATCCTCATCATCCTCATCTATGTTCCAGTACCAGCTTCCAGCTGATCATCATCTTCATCATCCAACTGGGTCCCATGATTTCTACTCTCAGAACAATTTCGTGCAACCACCTTCACCAGCTATGAATATTCCATTGCCTGACCCTAATTACTTCCAAGGTCAAGAAGCCATGCCCAATATTGAAGCCTACATGAAATATTATAGCTAGTTTATAAGTAGTTCTCTCTCTTTTAGCCACATTCACTATGTGTGCTTTCTATGACCATGAGCAAGTATGTATTAGGGATATTTAAGTTATGGTTAGCCTTGGACTCGTGTATTTCCATGGTAAAATGTTTTAACAAATTGTATTTCTTTGTTGCTCTAAAAATGGGAAGGAATTAATGTTGTTGTAGTTCTGATGTTTCTGTCTAGACTGATTTAGTTATATGGCTGATTTGGTGTGTTCATGAACCTACGAATGATCCCAAATTGCGGATTTAACTTAAATGTCCAGTGGTTTTAAGGCTGATATTGCCAAACATGTCCCTGCAGAGGTCAACATTCTTTAGTCTCTTTGAGTTTTGCGGGAGCTTCCTTGCATCCAAATGGCCGCAGCCATTACCAATGAGAGTTGGTTCAATTGGTAAGGTCTTTGCATTGTGTATAGCTCCACCAATGTTTGAGTCCCACTGTTAGCAATCCTCATTGGTGCGGGATTTGTAATTTCCTACGTAATTAAATTCATACCGGTTGTAGTTGACAGTTGAATGCCACGCGTAAGTCTTTTCGGCTCGAGATTGTGGGTATGCCTTGACGCTGATGGTGAGAATAGCCAAAATAAAAAATAAAAAATGGCAGCAGCCATTTCATAACTGATTATTTGTTTTTGGTCTTACGAATATTTGTTTTTGAATAACTTATGATACAAAGACTATTATATTTGTAAAACATACAAATTATGACATGTTTACTAATCCGGAATTGAATTAGGGGGAATTGAATTGAGGATGAATTGAATTGAGGAGGAGTTGGATTGAGGAGAATTAGATTCCGGATTCCTAATGAAGTTGTTTACTAAACCATATGAATTGAGGTGAGTTAGATTTTGCATATTCCTATTGAAGTTGTTTACTAAACCATATAGAATTGAGGTAAGAGTGGTACTAATTACTAAAATGTCCACATTTTTTGGTTAAAGTAGATGACATATTTGGAATTTTGAAAATTGTGTGAGGATATAATGGGTAAAAAAGATGAATTCCTAATAGGTGAATTCTCCAAGAATTAGAATACCACCTCCAATTCCGAATTGAATTCCTCCAAAATCAGGAATTCAATTCATAATTTTGTGTGGGCCCCGCTTAATTTTCAATTCCTTGATGTGAAGTAAACGAGGAATTCTCCATAGGCGGAATTCAATTCCGGATGAGAATTCCAATTCCTGATTAGTAAACATGTCATTAAAGTAATGTGATTAGTTTAAAGGTTTTAAATATTCGGATGAATTTCAAAAGTGTTTTTTTGAGGGAGATGAATTTCAATTTGAATGAATTATTTGATATTTTCATCAAATAATAATTACTTCGAATATAAAGTGGAAATTCGCACGTATTTTGCCTATGAGAATATGAGAATCCGTGTTTTGTCTAATTTTTTTTTAGTAAAAAAATATATGAAATAAATGAAATAATACAAATTAAGACATGGGGATTGAATTGGAGGTTTTTCTGCTACTATTGGGAATGGTTCTGTGCATCAGGCTGAAGTTTATGGCTTGAAGTTTGCTAGCAAATCTAATTGTTTTCCGTCAATTGTGGAGTCTGACTCTTAATTGGCTGTAGAGCTTGTGACTGTTCTCAGTTGTGATCCCCACCCTCTGTTCAATCTTATATCCAGTTGCAAATCTTTTATGACTGGTGGTGTGTGTAGGATTCATCATGTGTTTAGGAAAAGCAATGATGCTGTTGATATGCTCGCTTCTATTGGGATTATTAAACCATTTGATTTTTCATATTTGGAATGCTCCTCTTGTTCCTGTCAACCTGTTAATTTTCAATGACTTGTATATAGTTTCTATATTCAAGTCTGTTGTCGGTTAGTGTTTGTGTGGGGGCCCTCCTCTCTACAAAAAAGAAAAAAAAGAAAAAAAAGTTTGAGACACATTTTTAGTAAATAGAACACAAAAAAAGCTTTGTTGATCATGTATTTGTATCCGGTGAACACCAACATATTGTACGTGTGTTCTTCAATGTTTCCTTTTTGATTTCTACTTTTGTTATCCGGTCATTCTCATTTTTAGAATGTCTTTCTTTCTCTTTTTACTTTTGTTGTTTTAGAACTATTGGGCGTCATTTTTACAACAATGCTTCCAAACTGTCTGTTGGGCTTCAAGGCCCACGATGAGGTTCCCCTTCTGGTTTTGAGCGAGGACCATATTTGTCCTATACAGTAAATTCGTTTTTAACGGCAATAACGACTCAGTTAATTATAAGAGCATTAATGGCATGCTTTTGTTCTTACCCTACAATGCAAAACTTTTAGACGCCTTTTTCATGTCGTAGTTGAATGGCTCTCCATGTGTTTGATGAAATTCCTGACTGAAAGATTATAACACTATATGTACAAGCTGTTCTTGTCCCACCATTTTGGGTTGATAATTACGAAAGTATTAACACTGAAAAAGTAAATTGTGAAGAGATGAAGAAGAGAAAACAAAAAGAAAGAACAAAAAAAACAAAAAATTGTGTCTATGGAGAAAATGAGTACGAGGAGGAAGAAGATGAAATAGGTGGTGATAAATGGCATGTACAACTTGGGTCATGGATGGCCCTCTTCCTACTCATATCAAGTTTTGAACAAAACACACAATATATACCCCGAAATCCTTTGTCTTCTGATTCATTCTCATCTGTATCACAGTCTTCCATGATATACGCGCTCTCTTCTTCAAAATCTTCCTCCTCCTCCTCATTCCATTCGTCGCGAGTTTTGTAAGTAAATCCCATCATTGGAAGGATTACCAGAAGAATTCTGTCAATGCTGTCCTCCAACCAATTTCTTCCTTCCTCCCACAAGATTAAGAGGATAACAATCACTCCTGCTCCCACTCCAAACCCCACTCCAGTATATATGGACTGCCAATCAAACCCAATTCCTGACCCTTCGTTTGGAGTATTTTGTGCTGCATCTGGTGATCCGCTGGTATTATTGCATGTTATGTTCAACTGTATCCCACATAATCCTTTATTACCTGTGAATGAAGCAGCTGAAAATGTTGAAAGCTGAGTAGCGCTCGGAATCTTCCCGACCAGTTGATTGTTCGAGAGATTCAGGAATGAGAGGAAAGTAAGTTTGGCAAGCTCTGCTGGAATTTCTCCGGCCAATTTGTTGTTCGAAAGGTCCAAGGACTCAAGTTGCCGCAAGTTGCTTAATGAGGTTGGTATTACACCTGTGAGAGCATTACTGGACAAGTTGAGGACATAGAGCGATTTGAGTTGTCCCACTTCCTTAGGTATTGATCCATAGAAGTTGTTGCAGGAGATGTCAATAGAAGTGAAGACAGTTAGAATCTTTACCAACTCCATCTCTAAACCTTTGTTGGTAACAGTTATAGCATCCTGATAATATACATCGGTGAATTTTAGGACTTCAAATCGAAGATGATTGAGTTTTGTCTGGTCATCATCTTCGTCACCCATCATTGCCCCCCAGGTTGTCAAGCATTTTCCTGGTAATTCACCACTAAAATTGTTGAGTGCTATGTCAACAATTTGAAGCATTGACCAGTTTCCATTGGGCTTGTGGCATCCTAAGCGTCCATAAAATTTGTTGGATCGCAAAACAAGAACACGCAAGGTGGAAATGTTCTTCAACAGGCAAGGAAACGTATCTGCTATTTGATTGTTTCCAAGGTTCAAAACCTCTAACATTGTGCAATTGGCTAGAGATTTTGGAAACTGACCTCCTATCTGATTGCCATTGAGGTCTAGAGTTTTGAAACTACAACGCTGAGGAAATTTATCAGGAACAGTGCCAGAAAGATTGTTACTTCTCAAATTCAGTACTGCAAGAGTCCCACTTATTGCAACCAAGCATTGGGGAATCGTCCCACTTAGAGAATTATTGGATAAATCAAGAACTTGAAGATATGGCGCACTGCACATTGATTCTGGAATGATCCCATTGAAGTTATTGCTTGAAAGAGAGAAGAACAAAGTGAAATTAAGGAAATCACCAATGTTGGGGGGTATCCTAGAGCTGAAATTATTTTTTGAATAATCCACATAAATGGCTGATGGTGGAAGAAGTGGGAATTGTCCCTGAAGCTGGTTGGAATGAAGGTCAAGCACAGATAGAGAAGTAAGATTAAGTAAAGGACTTTCTAGAGCTACCAGGAAGTTGTAAGAAAGATTTAGTTGACTAAGACTACTCAGATTCAAAAGCCAGTTGGGTATCTCGCCTTGAATCTGGTTTTCGGAAAGGTCCAAACTGACTAATCTAGATTGATTTCTCAAGAAAGCAGGAAATGTTCTCAACTTTCCAGAAGCCAATTTCAATGTGGTAATGTTAGGAAAGGTGGAATGCGAGACACTGGTATGATTATAATTAATCAGCAAGCTATTGTATGAAAGATCAAGACTCGAAAGATTTTTCAATTGGGGAAGACCATTAAGTGGAAAGGAACCGCTGAAGTTGTTTGAAGAAAGTGAAAGAATCTTAAGCCCTCGGAGATTAAAAATGGACATGGGTATTGGCCCTTCCAAATTGTTGCTACTCAAATCAAGGGTGTCCAGTACAGAGATATTAGCAAATTCAAGCAACTGACCAGAGAATTGATTGTTAGAAAGCTGTATTTTCTGCATCATACGAAGAAGAAAGAGAGTCGGTGGAATTGTCCCATTAAGTCGATTGTATCTCAAGTCGAGATTCACCAGCTTAGTAAGGTTTTCCCAGTGAGGGGAATTAATCTGACCTGTTAGAAGATTGTGCGAAAGATTTATTACAGTCAGATTCTTGGCCATACTGAAGGATGGAAGAGAACCATTGAACTTGTTCCACGACAGGTCCACAGAAACCAAATGTATAAGATCTTCCATTGACCTTGGGATTGATCCAGTGAAATTGCAACTTGAAACATCTATTTTGGACAACATTTTGAGGTCGCCAACAGAGTTCGGAAGAAACCCTGTAAAATTTGCCCCGCTTAGAACCAAGAAACGAAGAGATCCATTCTTCGGAAATTCTGGTAAAGAACCTTGAAGATATTGATTACCCGACAAGTCTATAGTCTGTAGTGTAGGTACCTGGAAAATCTTCCTTGGGAATGTACCATCTAACCCAGAATTACTGAGTTGCAAGGACGTCAAATTTGTGAAATCTGAGAAGAATTCTGGAACTTGAGCAGACAAATTATTGTTCTCTAAATGGATAACTGAGAGTGAGCGAAGCTTCTGTAATGAAATATCAATGGGGCCTGAAAGATTACAAGTGGACAAGCTCAACACCTTCAACTTTGGCAGTGAAGACGATATCGCTTCACACCACTCAGTTCCCTGTGCTGATATGCTCACACCATCAAGATAAAGTTCAATAAGCTCCGAAAGGTTCCGTATGAGCAAACTCAAATTTGAGATCTCAAGTTTCAGAGTTATTCCAGATGAGAAAGCGGCACTAGATAAATCAAGAGTTACTAACCTTGTCAAGTTTGATATCTCAATTGGAACTTGCCCTGCAAAGCCAGCATTTGACAGGTTCAGATAACTCATATTGGTCAGCTTGTTGAACTTGGATGGAATCTGAGTATTGTTGAAGTTATTGTAAGCCAAATTCAGGTTCTCAATGTACTGCAAATCAAAAAGAGCACTTGAATGATCAAGTCCTCCTGAAATAGACTCGCTGCTTAAGTCGAGATGAGAAACACATCCATCTTTGCAGGACACACCTTTCCAAGAGCAGTAATCTGAGCCATTTTTCCACTGTGCAAGTTTTGTAGATGATGTAGAGGAAAAATTGAGGCTGTTCTTCAATTGAAGCAACAAAGATTGCTGATCGATTGGACATTGGCTAGATACCACAAATACATGGAAGCTGAGTGAAACATAGTAAATGGGCACGAAGAAAAGCCATGAAAGCAGAGGAATTCTCATTGAAAGCTCTGATAAGTGACACCCACACAAGAGGAAACAGAGCAGGCTAGGATATAAGCAATGTTCCCATGAAGGCAAAGATCCATGAACATGACCCTTGAGCTCCTGGATTTGAGCCGTTGACCAGACCAAAAATCTTGCAGAGGTAGCACGGAAGGGAGACTAATTGGAAGTTTAGAATGGGAGGCAGAACATGGAAGAAGACAAAACAGAGAGAGAATTGGGATGGATGAGTGAGAAGACTCAGAGCCGCGTTTGTTTGTATAATGTGGACTTGTTCTTGAGGCGGCCTTTCTTTATTGTATTTATCCCCACAGCTTTCTGACAGTCGCTCCTGGCGAGTTGCAAACTTGGAATATTCAAGCCCAATTGCGTTTGTCTTGGTTGTTGACTTTCTTGTATTTATTGTGGAAAAATACCAATCCCATTTCTCCCTCTAGATTTGTGGGTAAATAAATCTCATTTTTACTCTCGTGTTTTTAACACTTTAGTTTTACATTTTAAACTTAATCTTGGGTAATTTAAGACGTTCAGATGAAGTCTTCAATTCTGACCAACCGGTGGTTGTCTTTCAAATATTAATAATTCTTGTAAGGCGTGGTTGTTGCAAACCTGCCATCATCATCCTTAATTAATTAGGTTTGAAAATTAATTAAGCAGGATTAGTTGCATGTTTAAAACAGTATTCTAGGGACTAAATTATAAACTCCCCTGTATCCGAATGCCCAAAAAGTATGCATGTATAATCTCGTTCTTATTATGTAACAATTGTCAGAACCATTTTTCTTTTTAAATTTGTATATTGCGTTCAAAATAATACACCATGCAAATTTTAATTTGGAACGCGTCATCCACGTAGTGAGAAAAATTGATTTTTCTGTACCAGAAAAAAGATTAAATATAATTTGGTGTAAAAACATTGATAAGTCGGGCATCTTGGGTGGGAGGGTGATGGACAGGGTAGGGAGGCTTTATATCGACGAAAAGATGGACAAATTATTTATTGTTCTTAGAGTCATGCATGATTTTCAAACTAATTTCAATGTCATTGTTGGAAAAGAATAAAGTCATACGATAAGTTTGACATTTAGCTACGGAGTTTGGTACTTCAACAATCTAAGCTAACAGCAGTCAAAATCTCATTAAAGGGTTGGGAAAATCCCACAGAAAAATTGAATGGCGAAAAAGAAAGAAAAAAACCCTTGAAGAAAACAAAAAACAAAGACAACAAAATACAAGTCCAACAATTGGAAGAAAAAAAACACATTCACACAGACTTATTGGATTCTTAGCAGGAAGTGATTAAATATTCTGTAAAAAACGGTCCCATATTTGTTTTTTTGGTCAAAAACGGTCCCATGTTTTGTCCAACCCCCCACCTGCCCTGGTTTCCCTTAGACTAGGACACCATGAATGAGTTGAGCAGATTTTTCCTGCCCGTTAGGCAACGGTAGAGATGTTGTCGTTGTTGGTTTAGGTGAATCTGAAATCTGAATCTTAACAGAGGGACTGCAAATCTCAGCTATATGTAGCAGATAGTAATGCGCTTGTTGCTTATTTGTTTTTCTTTTTTCATGGCTTTCGAGTCGAGACGGTTTAATCCCATCCGTTGAAACTTCACAAGAAGGCAAATTGAAAGAAACAAGATAAGCATTTTGTTTTGAACAAGCTCAGATTAAACATTTGAGTACAAACTCAAAGAAACAAGCTAACATTTTGTTTCGACTGGGCATAAGTTGAACAAGCCCAGCTCGTTGATTTGAAAAGACAATAAAGGATGATGATCTGCTGTGAGAAGTCCATTACTTTAAATATACAAGATAATAGAAGGTCATTTTGCTTTACCACACTGCAATACCAAACGCAGCGGGTAGGGTCTGTCTGTCCACAAGTAGTTAGTAATGATTTGCTGATATGTGAATTTATGTAATGTTTGCTACATGCCACAAAAATAAAATATAAAAGATACATGATATTCCAAGACTAACTAGAGCACAATTAAATTAACTATGAAACCAGAAAGCACACTTCTGATTTCTTGGATCTCAAAATACGTTAGGCAAAACGTGGATTCCCACTGCATTGTTCCTCATAATCAATTCAACGTTTCCACCTTTGATTTATGTGAACATGTCTTCGATGAATGCCAATTCTTTCCTCCAACTGAGGGAATATCTTGAGAAGGATGTTATACATAGCTTTGTAATACCATTTACTCCATCTCTTGCACAACACAAGTGACCCAATAGCAATTCCAAAGCCAAATGTAAAACCAATTTCGACACTGATAGCACCCCAATTAATCTCACGATGATGTCCAGAATTTGGTTTTACATTTGGAGCCTCGCTGGGATTATTGCATGTATTGTTCAACTGTATCCCACATAATCTTTTATTACCTGTGAATGAATCTGCTGAAAATGTTGAAAGCTGTGCAGCGCTTGGAATCTTCCCAACCAGTTGATTGTTTGAGAGATTCAGGAATGAGAGGAAAGTAAGTTTGGCAAACTCTGCTGGAATTTCTCCGCCCAATTTGTTGTTCGAAAGGTCTATGGACTCAAGCTGTCGCGAGTTGCTTAATGAGGTTGGTATTGCACCTGTTAGAGCATTACTGGACAAGTTGAGGACATAGAGCGATTTGAGTTGTCCCACTTCCTCAGGTATTGATCCATTGAAGTTGTTGCAGGAGATGTCAATAGAAGTGAAGACAGTTAGAATCTTTACCAACTCCATCTCTAAACCTTTGTTGGTAACAGTTATAGCATCCTGATAATATACCTCGGGGAATTTTAGGATTTCAAATCGAAGATGATTGAGTTTTGACAGGTCATCATCTTCGTCACCCATCATTGCTTGCCAGGTTCTCAAGTCTTTTCCTCGTATTTCACCACTAAAATTGTTGAGTGCTATGTCAACAATTTGAAGCATTAAACAGTTTCCATGGGGCTTGGGGCATCCAAAGCGTCCGTAAAATTTGTTGGATCGCAAAACCAGAACACGCAAGGTGGAAATGTTCTTCAACAGGCAAGGAAACGTATATGCTATTTGATTGTTTCCAAGGTTCAAAACCTCTAACATTGTGCAATTGGCTAGAGATTTTGGAAACTGACCTCCTATCTGATTGCCATTGAGGTCTAGAGTTTTTAAACTACAATGCTCAGGAAATTGATCAGGAACAGTGCCAGAAAGATTGTTTCTTCTCAAATTCAGTACTGCAAGAGTCCCACTTATTGCAGTCAAGCATTGGGGAATCGTCCCACTTAGAGAATTATTGGATAAATCAAGAACTTGAAGATATGACGCACTGCACATTGATTCTGGAATGATTCCGTGGATTTTGTTGCTTGAAAGAGAGAAGAACACAGTAAAAGAAAGGAAATCACCAATGTCAGTCCGTATGCTAGAGTTAAAGTTATTTCTTGAATAATCTAGATAAATGGAAAATTGGGAAAAAAGTGGGATTTGTCCCTGAAGCTGGTTGGAATGAAGGTCAAGGACAGACAAATAAGAAGTAACATTGAGGAGAGGACCTTCTAGAGTTTCCAGAGAGTTGCAAGAAAGATTTAGTTGAAAAAGATTTTTGAGCCTCCAAATCCAGTTGGGTATCTCTCCATGAATCTGGTTTTGTGAAAGGTCCAAATTGCTTAAGTGGGATTGGTTTCTTAAGAAATCTGGGAATCTTCTCAAGTTGACAGATGCCAATTTCAATGTGGTAATTTGAGGAAAGGAAGCGGCAGAGGAATTGGTATCATTGTAATCAATTGACAATCTATTGTAGGAAAGATCAAGACTAGAAAGATTTTTCAGTTGTGGAAGAAGCTCAAGAGGAAAGGAGCCGCTGAAGTTGTTTGAAGAAAGTGAAAGAATCTTAAGCCCTTTGAGATTAAAGATAGGCTTCGGTATAGGCCCTTCCAACTTATTGCTACTCAAATCAAGGGTGTCCAATAGAGAGATACCACGAAATACAGGCAACTGGCCAGAGAATTGATTGTTAGAAAGCTGTAGTTTCTGCAGCAGTGAAAGAGAAAATAGAGACGGTGGAATAGTCCCATTAAGTAGATTGAATCTCAAGTTGAGATTCACCAGATTAGTAAGGTTTTCCCAGTGATAGGAATTAATCTGACCTGTTAGAAGATTGGATGAAAGATTTATTAGGGTCAGATTCTTGGCCATACTGAAGAATGGAATAGAACCATTGAACTTGTTCCATGAGAGGTCCACAAAAACCAATTGTGTAAGGTTTTCCATTGACCTTGGGATTGATCCAGTGAAATTGCAACTTGAAACATCTATTCTGGACAACATTTTGAGGTCCCCCATAGAGTTGGGAAAAAACCCTGTAAAATTTGCCCCACTTAGAACCAAGGAACGAAGTGATCCATTCTTCGGAAATTCTGGTAAAGAACCTTGAAGCTGATGATTACCCGACAAGTCAATAGTCTGTAGTGTAGGCACCCGGAAGATCTTCTTTGGGAATGTACCATCTAACCCAGAATTACTGAGTTGCAAGGAAGTCAAATTTGTGAAATCTGAGAAGAATTCTGGAACTTGAGCATACAAATTATTGTTCTCTAAATGGATAACTGAGAGTGAGCGAAGATTCTGTAATGAAATATCAATAGGGCCTGAAAGATTACAAGTGGACAAGCTCAACACCTTCAACTTTGGCAGTGAAGACGATATCGCTTCGCACCACTCAGTTCCCTGTGCTGATATGCTCACACCATCAAGATAAAGTTCAATAAGCTCCGAAAAGTTCCGTATGAGCAAACTCAAATTTGAGATCCCAAGTTTCAGAGTTATTCCAGATGAGAAAACGGCACTAGATAAATCAAGAGTTACCAACCTCGTCAGGTGTGAAATCTCAATTGGAATCTGCCCCACAAAGCCAGCATTTGACAGGTTCAGATAACTCAAATTGGTCAGCTTGTCGAACTTGGATGGAATCTGAATATTGTTGAAGTTATTGTAAGCCAAATTCAGGTTCTCGATGTACCGCAGATCAAAAAGAGCACTTGAATTATCAAGTCCTCCTGAAATTGACTCGCTGCTTAAGTCGAGATGAGAAACACATCCATCTTTGCAGGACACACCTTCCCAGGAGCAGTAATCTGAGCCATTTTTCCACTGCACAAGTTTGTTAGATTTTGCAGAGTCAAATTTGAGGCTGTTCTTCAATTGAAGCAACAAAGATTGCTGATCCTCGCTGGGACATTGACTAGAGACCACAAATACATGGACGCTGAGTGAAACATAGTGAATAAGGATTAAGAAAAGCCATGAAAACAGAGGAATTCTCATTGGAAGCTCTAGCTGGCTGCTGATATGTGACAGCAATTGAGTTGAAGCACAGAATAGGCTAGGATATTAGTTTGCAAATGTGGCTTCAGCAGTCATGGAAATAGAGACGCTGAGGAAAACTGAGATAGTGATGGATATGGTGGCTTTGAATTGAATTTGTGGAAAATGTCTCCACAACATTTGTGGTTTGCTTGAGTTGTTGACTTTGAAGTCTTTTGCCATCTACTTAAGGGCTCTATCACAATTAGGGGAATATTGACTATTGAATAAGTCGATGAATTTCTGGGTTGGAAGATGAAAATATTGATAAAGCTGAAGATATAGAGTTCATGAAAATATTGATAAAGTTTGAATTGTGAAATTGCTTGGTTCAGCTAGAGTCTACACTCCAGTGTTTCAAAGAAAAAACCCCGGGAGCGGGAGATTGAAACGCACCGTTTCATGACAGACTAATCATGGATTAACTTGGGCCGGTTCATGGGTCGTGTCTTTTGTGTGCGGTCCCTAATCAAACTCAGTTGGTCCATAACCCATCCA
The DNA here is from genome assembly GCA_018703695.1 of Prunus fruticosa. Classification (NCBI taxonomy): domain Eukaryota; kingdom Viridiplantae; phylum Streptophyta; class Magnoliopsida; order Rosales; family Rosaceae; genus Prunus; species Prunus fruticosa. The sequence continues at coordinate 41,108,427 of CM031922.1, read as the reverse complement.
ATTTATTAATTTCCTTTCTTTTTTATTTTGCAATAACCCTCTACTTTCAGAGTGATTATAGAATACTGACGGTAGTATTCGCCACGTGTTATAAACTCCCTATAATATAAATGGATATTTATTAATACTATTCCCTAAAAGAGAGAAAAACAAACAATATCGTACACCCATATTATAACACGTATACAAAATATACACGTGATCATACTACTATAGTATTCTGTAATTCTATTAACTTTCAAAGATTGATTGATATATATTAATTTCAATCAATCATTGTTGATATAAAATTTTCAGTTAAATAATCAATCATTGTTGAAAGAATTGTGAGAATATTGATAAGGTGGGATGAATTTGAGCCATTTATAACAAAGAAAAACTAGCCGAGAACTTGGCAAGCACGTGTATAGTTTTGGGTCAAATATTATTCTTCTTCTTGGAATGTAATTAGAAAATAAGGACCGTGTTTGTAAAAGTTCTGTTTCTTAAACAAAACAATTTGAATAATTCATAACAAATAATAAAAGTAAAATTTAAGTCCCATTTGTTGTTGTGAATTAGAACTAGCTCACTCCCCTTTAGACCTTGTTGTTGATGAACTTTGGACAAAACTCAATGATGGATGAGTCTTACACATACACTCAGAAAATAAACCAAGCACAAATGACACAAGTGTTTATAGAGGTTCAGCAATTTGCCTACATCCTCTTTGGTGGTCCCCTTGAGAAATTTTACTAATGAAGATAGGTTACAACTTTGGTTTATAGAAGAAACCCCCTTAAAACACTACCCTCACAATCCGTTTCTCTCACACCCTTTGCTCAACACCTTGATACACTAGATAACTCTTGTTTGTACCATATCTGACCCTCCACTCACTTTGACACGTGGATTGATATAGAACTCCCAAGTTGCCAAGGCAACGAAGAATTTGGTATGACTCCCGATTGAGCCAGCAGCGCCTACAATTGGTATCTCCTACCGATTCTGCGGAATAAACCTCGAAGGCCCCGCCCGAAATATCTAAAGACTCATGTCAACCTCGTAAGGCCTTCCCACGAGTCCCACATCGAAATTAAGTACTAGGAGCATACCCAATGCCCTCTATAAATAGGCCCCTTCACCATAATATAAGGGGTAAGACTTTTCAGCTTGACTTTTATGCTAAATACATTGTCAATAGTAGAAGCTCTTAGCAAACAAACTTACTTCGGCATCGGAGGGTCTTAGGTTGGTTCCACACCGGTTCCATAGACCTTACGAGTCTCGGCTTCCTTCTTGTCAGGATCAGGATCCAAGGATAGGAAGAATCAGCGTCCAGCACTCAATCGATCTCTAGATCGTCCACATCACTTGTAAGTTGCACTCATCTCTATCCGTTCAGTTTTAGCGCCAACAGATTGGCGCGCCGTCTGTGGGAATCGCTTATCGATCAACCCATATCTAAAAACTCTGAGCCGAAAAAATGAATCCATCTTCGTCCTTCCCTACCGATGGTCCCATCCTTAGGGTCGGTGGCGAGCCAAGCCCTACTCCCTTGCCCCACACGCCCCGAATAGACACACTTATTCGACAAAACACTCTGGAAGCTCGCATGGAGTCTCTACAACGAGAAATGACAAAAATGCAGGAGCACAACAATATCCTCTCTTCTAAACTTGATGACACCCAGAGGTAGCTTTATGACCAACAAACACACTCAACCCAGCTCCAGAATGGCCTGGAACGAGACCATGAAGCTTCGGCAGGAGAACTCGTTTAAAAGCGTGTCGAAGCCCAGCGCTGGAGATAAAGGGAAACAACGAACCACGGGCAAGCCATCCTGCCTCCCGAAGGCTGTTCGTACCCTCCCCAAAGGAGCGTCACCTAGAATATCAAGTCTACTATGATTGCCGCGATAGGATCAATGATCGGCGCAAAGAACGAAAGCCTTCGCCCATCCAAGTCCGAGCCAAACTCAATGATCAACGTCTGGAGTCCCTCAGACAAAAATCCCCCATACGCCGGAGGTACGACACGATTGGCTTGGAAGAAACAGGACGAATCAGACTATGTTCCAACTTTGCCAGGAACCACCATCTCATACCGATCACCAGGGTAGTCAAAAGAGCACCATAGCCACCGAACAAATAAAGAGGATGATCGGTGTAAGGAGACCCACGTGAGGAACTCCAGCCGAACGGTAGATCGAGAAATAGGGGGCACAACACAGGCCAACGGGCAGGATACCGGGCAGCAGAAACCTTCTGCGACGACCTTCCCCCTATCGATCCGACCTTCGCCTTCTCCTCCAGAAGATGAATCGGATCGAAGAAGAAAAAACCAAGCTTGAACGCCAACATGGGGAAAAGTCCAACCAGGACCATTCACCAAACGCATCCGGATGTTCAGACATAAAAAAGAGGTCCAAGCACTCCGAATATCGTTCTACTCAAGGGTAGAAGACCCCGTCACTCATATCCATACCTTTCAATCAGCTTTGGGTTGCAAGGGGCTCACTGACGAAGGCCAATGCTTACCTGTTCCCCTCCACCCTGGCTGGAGCTGCCATGAATTGGTTATATCGATTGGAACCAAGTACGGTTGACTCTTTTGATCAGTTGAAACAAACCTTCCTCAACCATTTTATGATTCAGACCGATCGCCTGTTGTTGTATTCTCAAGAGGACACAAATTAATGTGCAAACAACCAATTAAAAATACCCGCAAGTGTACGAATCTATTGATGTATAGATTATGTAAGTACGGGGTTCGATCCCAAGAAGAACTTGTCGGCTTCCTATAAGTTCTAACTTGAGTATGTAAAGAACACTAATTTAACACAACACAAATGCACAAAACAAATTGGAAACTAAAAATGAATAAAGGAAAGTAAAATAAAAGAAACAAAACAAGAAAACTAAAGAAAAACACAAACAACACTTTCTATCACCCTTTTATCACCTATTTATCACTCATGAATAGTGCCATGAATAGTGAACAGTGCGACCGGTCGTTTTTGCACAGAATCGTTTCTCTGTTTTTCAACCTCTATTCAGTTTTTAACCTATAACTTTCCAACCATTTATCCAAATTTCACGTTCTTTATACGGTTGGATTCAGCACAGAAAATACAAGAACACTTCGCGGACCAAAAGTCCAAAACAATTACGGAAACAAATAAAATCAGTGACAAAGACACAAAACGTGTCACACACACACACACACACACTTTGGGGGGGGGGGGGGAGTTGTTTTGGTTTGGTTCAAGTGACCTAATTCTATTGCATGAAAGTAAATGACTTTAAATTTAAATGAGAATGGCAGAGAATGAAAATCAAAATGTGAAATTAAAATATAACAAACACTAGGGTTTCGAATCCACCCTAAACAATTCTACCCATGTTCATGGGTACTCAAGTGATGAACTCTAAACGTATTGATGAAGATGTTCGCAATCAAGACCATATATGGGTCGTGGCTCAAGACGCATTGATTCTCTCTAATATACGTAAAGTGCAAGGTTCGTGCTACAATACTTGTGCCCTCCCCATAACCGAACCTAGGTATGGTTCGTACTTCGATTCAATTACAAGGAAAACCCATTAAGTTCAAAGAGAATATGAACATCACAGGAATCCTAATAGCATGATGTTTACATTAGGCATTCAAGAAACCAATTCACATGGATGGTTCTTACTCCATCCATTTATTGCTTAGGAAAACATGAAAATACACATAATCCCAACCTCAAGAAGCATGCTTTCAAAGGTAATCAATCAAGGAAAACACACATCAAGGATAGATTAATTTGGTGAATTGGAATTCATCAATTGTTGTCAAGAAACCAATTCACATGATGCTCACTTAAACAAGTTCAATCATTTGTTGCTAATTAGAAATTATGTTCTTGGTTATCTTACACAACTTCTCAACTTTATCTACATGCATACAACCTAAGGTGATTAAGCAAAGGAAGCAAACACATATCATAAGATTCAATTAGTGAATGGGGTTCATCAACAACATCTAGAAATTCATACACTCAAAGCATCAAAACAATAAGGTATTCATGTTTAGGGCTTCAACCTAAGCCCTAGCTATGGAGTTTAGTTCCTCATACTTATTTCAAACACAAACTCAAAACAAAACTAGAAAGAAGTTACAGATTTTGTGAAAATGGGAGCTCAAGGTCTTCAATGGTGGAAATCTCTTCCACTCCTTGCTTTGTTGCCCTTGTCTTCCTCTTTGAGCTCCCTAGCTCCAAGCTTCATCTCCAGCTCCAAAATCTCTGCAAAATTATGGAATGATTCTGATTGCAATGGCTGATGCTCTTTGCTCTCCTCTCTCCTCCTTTCCAGCTTTTACTTTTAATATAAAACTACCACCTTTGATAAAGCCTTAGCCTTTGTCCCCTTGCTATTATGGGTTCTTTTGTTATTGTCTTCACCAAGATGCTCTTTGTTTCAGATAATATCTCTCAACCAAAGTAATTTCTCGTTACCAAGTGTTATGGTAACAAGAAGAATCAAGATAACATTATGGAGGTAAAAAACTGGCCTACTTCAGAATTTCCAGAGCTCCTGTAACATATAGGATCAGTTGGATAGACTAAACTTGTCCAATGGAGCTCAAATTTGGATATGTTGTAGTTAACATCCATTGGAATAAGTTTCATGATGATCTTCACCTCATTTGAGCATTGGTGTCACGACCCGACTCCCCTAGCATGATATTGGCCGCTTTGGGCCCCCCTCTTTGGCCCTCACGGTTTTGTTTTTGGGAGCTCACTAGCAACTTACCAGTGGGTCACCCATCCTGGGATTGCTCTAGCCCCCAACTTGCTTAACTTCGGAGTTCCCATGACTCCGAAGCCATTGAGCTCCCAAAAGGCCTCGTGCTAGGAAGAGAAGTGCCCACACATTTAAGCACTTCACCTTTCCCTCCCCGAGCGATGTGGGATTGCTCACCGTTCTTGTTTCCCCAAGACATGGGTGTTCGGTTCATTTTTACACATGATTTTTCATGTTATTCACCTTTTATTTTGAGTTAGTTCTTGACATTTTATAGCTTTTTACTTCCTTTTTGTGTTTTCTTAGATTTTACCTTGGTTAGATTGAAAATGAGCTAAAAGTGCACTATTTGTTATAAATTCTGTTTTTGTTCATTTTCGTAGGTCAACTTCTTGGCCTGGGATCAGCATGCTCCGGTGCTCGGATGAGGTCATGATCTTCATGAGACTTGTTCCAATGGATGTTAAATACAACATATCCAAATTTGAGCTCCATTGGATAAGTATTGCCCATCCAACCAATCCATCATGTTACCACAGCTCTGGAAATCCGAATTTGGCAAGCTTTTCCCTCCTTTGTGTCATCTTGATTCTTCTTGTTACCATAACTCTTGGTAACAAGAAATTACCTTAGCTTTGAAATATTTTCTGAAGCAATTGGCATCTTTGTGAGGACAAGGCTTCATCATTTGCAAGGGGACAAGAAGACAATGGGTGAAGACTTTAGCAATACAATAATAAAAGTAAAAGCTAGAAAGGAGGAGAGAGGGAGTGCAATCTGAAGTGGGAGAGGTTTTGAACGTGGGAAAGGGATTCATTCAAGGAATATACAGATTTTGGAGAGTTTGGAGCTAGGAGAAAGCCAAGGTGAAGCCAAGAAAAGTGGAGAAGAAGACTTCCACCATTGATGACCTTGAAGCTTTCATCATTTTCTCAAAATCTGTAAACTCTTTCTAATTTTATTTTGAGTTTGTATTTGGAATAAGTATGAGCAACTAAACTCCATAGCTAGGGATTAGGTTGAAGCCCTAAACATGATTACCTTATTGTTTTGATGCTTGAGTGTATGAATTTCTGGATATTGTTGATGAATTCCAATTCACCAAATTAATCTATCCTTGATGTGTGTTCTTCTTTGATTGATCATCTTTGAAAGCATGCTTCTTGAGATTGTTGGGATTATGTGTATCTTCATGTTATCCTAAGCAATAAATGGATGAAGTAATAATCATCCATGTGAATTGGTTTCTTGAATACCTAATGTAAACACCATGCTATTAGGATTATTGTGATGTTCATATTCTCTTTGAACTTAATGGGTTTTCCTTGTAATTGAATCGAAGTACGAACCATACCTAGGTTCGGTTATGGGGAGGGCACAAGTATTGTAGCACGAACCATGCACTTTACTTATATTAGAGAGAATCAATGCGTCTTGAGCCACGACCCATGGTCTTGATTGCGAACATCTTCATCAACACGTTTAGAGTTCATCACTTGAGTATTCATGAACTTGGGTAGAATTGTTTAGGGTGGATTCCGAAACCCTAGTGTTTGTTACATTTTAATTTCACATCTTGATAATTCATCTCTGCCATTCTTATTTAAATTCGAAGTCCATTTACTTACATGCAATAGAAATAGATCACTTGAACCAAATCAAAACCCCCCCCCAAAATGTGTGTGTCAGCTGCGTGTTCGACACGTTATGTGTCTTTGTTACTGAATTTTATTTGTTTCCGTAGTTGTTTTGGACTTTTGGTCCGGGCTGTGTTTTTTCATTTTCTGTGCTGAATCCAACCGTATAAAGAACGTGAATTTTGGACGTACGGTTGGAAAGTTATAGGTCGAAAACTGAACAGAGGCCGGAACTGAAAAAGCAAGAAAAAACGATTCTGAAGAAGAAACGACCGGTCGCTAGTGTCTCAACGACCGGTCGCTCAACACACAATTCTCAAATTTTGATTCTGCTAAAAAACGACCGGTCGCTTTAACCAACGACCGGTCGCAAGTATCAAACGACCGGTCGCTCGTCATATAATTCTGAAATTTCGATTCTCTGCAAAAATCGACCGTCGCTCATCACATCCAACGACCGGTCTCTGGTACCTGTTCACAACACATTTTCTTTTTTTTGTTTTGTTTGTTTCTTTTACATTTCTTTACTCATTTTTAGTTTCAATTTTGCATTTGTGCTTTTGTAGTGTGTTATGTTCGCACTAAAACTTAACAGATAGAGATGAGTGCAACTTACAGGTGATCTGGATGATTGAAGGTGTCGATTGAGCATCCGACGTAGATTCTTCTTATCCTTGACTGCTAATCCTGAATGGAAAGAAGCCGAGGCTCGTAAGGTCCATGGAACCGTGTGGAACCAGCCTAAGACCCTCCGATGCCAAAGTAAGTTTATTTCTAAGAGCTATTGCTGTTGACCATATATTGAGCATATAAGTCAAGCTGAAAAGTCTTACCCTTGCATTGCAGTGAAGGGTCTTATTTATAAAGGGCATTTTGCATGCTCTTAGTACTTATTTCCGATGTGGGACTCGTGGGAGGGCCTGTGAGATTGACACGAGTCCTTAGATATTTAGGGTGGGTGCTCCGAGGTTAATTCTATAGAATCGGTACGCGACGCCGATTATATGTTATGCGGGATCAGAAGCGACGGCTTCCTGATTCCAGATATCATCATCGGTAGCCGATACCATTTGTATACCCTGACCAGTGAGGGGGGGCTTATTGAAGTGAGACGGCGTCATCGGTAGCCGATGCCGTTTCCTCAGAGTCTTGGGAGCTTGGGGTCTTTCTCGATCCACGTGTCACTTAATGAGGGGAGGGTCAGATATGGTACAAACAGGTCCCCCCCAAGTTACCGATTGAGAAGCGACTTCTTGGTTGGGGACTTGAACTTGTCTTCGGCGTTCTGATCCGGACTCCGTGGTCTTGTTATTGTCGATGGTGGCATGTAGTCCCCCAAGTGCCCGAGCGAGTGAGCTTGGAAAAGAGACGGCATCGGACACCGAATGGTCTGAGAGGCTGGCGTGATAACCCACGACTGTACGCCTGCCGTTCGGCACAAGGGGTCAGTGAGATCTCACAACCGTGCGCCTGCCGTTCGGCACGAGGGGTGAATGAAAATTCACATCCGTGCGCCTCCCGTTCGGCACAAGGGCGTTCGGCATAAGGGGTGAGTGAGAACTCACGACTGTGCGACTGCCGTTCGGCACAAGGGCGTTCGGCACAAGGGGTGAGTGAGAATTCACATCCGTGCGCCTCCGTTCGACACATAGGCGTTCGGCACAAGGGGTGAGTGAGAACTCACGACTGTGCGCCTCCGTTCGGCACGAGGGGTGAATGAAAATTCACATCCGTGCGCCTGCCGTTCGGCATATAGGCGTTCGGCACAAGGGGTGAGTGAGAACTCACGACTGTGCGCCTCCGTTCGGCACGAGGGGTGAAAGAAAATTCACATCCGTGCGCCTGCCGTTCGGCATCTGGGCGTTCGGCACAAGGGGTGAGTGAGAACTCACGACTGTGCGCCTGCTGTTCGGCGCCAGGGGTGAATGAAAATTCACATCCGTGCGCCTGCCGTTCGGCACATAGGCGTTCGGCATAAGTGGTGCGTGAGAAGTGAAACACGTCGGGTTCTGATGATTGGACTTCTGGCGATTGGACTGCTGTCGATTGGACTTCCATATGCAAGCGTGGCACGTGGCGGCATGGCTCTCTCTGAGAGGTAGCGTCGTTTCGTGGCTCGAGGCATAGCTTCGAATCCCGATGCAACGTTCGTCTAATAAATAGGAGAAAGGGATGGAGGTTGAATCACTTGGCAATTTTTGAGAGCAATCAGAGCTCGTGAGAGGCGATTTCCGGCGATTGAGCGAAGGCTTTGAAGGCGATTTCCGGCAAGTGTTTTAAAGGCGGAGGCGATTTCCGGCAGAAAAGAACCACCGTGCAAACAAGGTATGTTGCTTTATTTTATCATAAATTGGATCAAAGTTGTTGATTGGGTGCATGAACATGTATGAACATGTATGAATGTCGATGAACATGTTTGAATGTTGATGAACATGAACCTCTAGGGTGTAGGATGAGTGTTTGATTGTAGCATGGCATTTAGTTTCCCTTCGTTTGTGTTTGTAGATGTCTGATACCGAATCTGAGGGTAGGCGTAGTCGGGTTGCGTTTCGAGGACGAATCGTCCTCCTGGGAAGTTCTTCTGAGGGCCATGAGAGGGCCGATTCTCATAGGGCCGACTCTGCTAGGTCCTCAAGTGTTGAAGTGCTGGGGGAAACAGAGGAGTGTGCTGAGGGGCGGGGCACTTCTCGTGCGTCCTCTCAAGTGGGAGATGCACCGATGCTGAGCCGATAGGAGCGGATGTGCCCACCGAAGCTAGGGATGGTGGGGCTGGTGAGCCTTCCACATCAGGCCGTGGAGCTCATGCGGCCGATGTGTCACTGGCTGTGGCAGGGGAGGGGTGGTGACCGTTGTCAAGGGTAGGCAGCGGATCCCAATGGCGCAGCCGAAGGAGTTGGTGTTCGGAGTTGATCATCTGGAGCCGAACGTCTTGACCGAAGGTGAGCTGGCCAAGATCCGGGCTGAGTCTAACATTCCGGCTTCGGTGGGGATGCGGATCCCAGAGCCGTTGGAGTCGTTGAGTGAGAATGACAAAGGAGTTGTCTTTTTCACTGATGTTTTCAAGCATGGGCTTCGGCTGCGCTACGGCATTCGGTGCAGAAGATCCTTTCGGCGCTTGGATACGCGCCGGTCAGGACAATCCAAACTTTTGGATTACACTGATCGGGACGATTGCCGCGTTCACCTGGCGGGGGAGGGGGAGCCCACCTATGAGCAGTTCGCCCAACTGGACAGTGTGACGAGGGCGAAAGTGGCGATCAGGGGGGATGGGTGCAGTCCAACTGCCTTTTGGCAGGGCAGCGTGGACATTTTGTGGTTGGGGTGCCGAGCTCCCAAAAGACCTGGCGCAAGCGTCGGGTTATTGTCTCGGGTGATTGGGAATCGGCACCCGGGGTAATCGTAGAGGCGGATCCCTAGAACGTTCCAAACAGTCGGTAGGTCTAGCTGTACCGTTCGGTCATCAACTTGTATTCTGTTTGATTCTATTTATTTTGTTGTTCTTCTAATGTATACTGTTTGCGCAGTGTCATTGAAACGGCCTGCGGCACCGATCCGGAGATAGAAGCGATCGAACGGGTTCGAGAGAAGATATCTGAAGAAGGGCGCTTCTTCAAAGAGCTGCTCAACTTCCGGAATCTGTTTAAGGCAGGGCTGATGGAAAGGCCGAGCACGACCGAAGGGCGAAGGAGGAAGAAGAAGAGCAAAAAAGGCAGAGTAAGTGGTGCCGTTCGGCTCAGATTTCCGTTCTTCTTCTAACTTTGTTTTTGTTGCTGATCTTTACTTCTTATTGCGTGGCTGGTGGGAGGCTGATGAGTGAGAAGACTAAGCGCCGGCTGGAAAGTCAAGGGGCGCAGAAGCGGAAACAGAAGCAGAAGAAGAAGGGTGAGTCCCCCATGCCGAAGAAGAGGAAGGCCGCCGCATTGTCGGGTGACGAGATGACGGTGGCCGAGCGTCGCCAGGCGAAGAGGGTGGCCGAAGCCGAAGCCGTTCGGGAGGTCCACCTCCAGGTGACCGGCAAAAGGCAGATCGAGGGTGCCCTCGACGTGACGCCGTTGCCGAAGAAGCCGATGGGGCCGAACGAGGGGACTTCGGTGCTTATGCCCGATGATGAGGGTGGGGAGGATGAGGGGCCTGTAAATATTGCTTGCCCTCGGAGGGCCGTGCCATTCATCAACAGCATGATCGATGGCGCTCAGATGGAGCTGCGAGAGATTGAACAGCTGTCGATGAAGACGCTGCGCAGCACACCGGTCGAGCTTTCCGGCTTCAGGCTGCGGTAAGTGTTTGCTTTGTTTTGTTTTGTTTTCGTTGTAATCGGTCGCTGATGGGTTGCTGTTGTGCAGGCTGATATGGAAATGTGGCTCTGCGTAAAGCGAGCCGTAAATGCTGCCGAACGGTACCACACAAGGGCTGAGGAGCACCGTTCGAAGCTTGCCGAAGCTCGGGGGGCTGCCTGGAGGAGGCGGGTCGGCATGCCGTGGATAATGCCTGCGAGATCGAGAGCTGTCCTCGAAGTTGGCGGCTGCCGAAAGGAATCGGCGGAGGCGCTGCGGCGAAGGCAGCAGGAGAGGTGGCAATGGGTGCGGCCGAACGGTCGCATGCCAAGGAGGTCAGGGAGGCGAAGGTGAAGGCTATCACCGATTATCTATCCTCAGAGGCGTTCACTCGGATGCTGGATAAGGAGGTGATGGAGCAGTGTGAGGACATGGTATACCGTTTCAAACGGTATAACGCAGGCCAAAAGCTGAACCTGAACTTCCTCCGGATCCGCCTCCGCTGCCGAAGGGGTGACTGAGGAGTTGGTGGAGGCCTACAAAGGAGAGGATGCTGATGTGGAATCGGCTCATGATACCGACTCCAGCAGTAGTGAGGAAGGTCACCCATGCCCAGCCCCCAGCGTGCCTGCCTTCGAGCCGTAGCCGGCCCTGAAGCTGCCTGAGCTGGTGCCAGTCTGAGTCGGCAGAAGCTGATCCCCCTTCGTCTTGATTATTTATTTTATTTTATTTTTGATTATGTTTGGAAAATTTGTAATATACGTACATTTTTGTTACTGCCGAATGGCAGTTAAGACGGTGGCCTTTTATGGTCTTTTATTTCAAAGTCTATTTTGATTCGGCACTATTTTGAACTTTCATTTCATTTCAAAGTCTATTTTGATGCCGTATGTATAGAATGCGAAAGTTGGAACCGAAGAGCAGATTACTTGTAATAATACTTCAAATGTTCCACATTCCAGGGATGGCAGAGGGTCTGCCCATCGGTGCCACGTAATCGGTAGGTACCGGATCGGAGACCGTGACGACTTGGTAAGGTCCTTCCCACGAAGGACCTAGGGTGCCGACTTTGGGATCCTTTGTGGCGAGAGAGACCTTTCGTAAGACCCAGTCTCCCACTTTAAACGATCGGCACTTAACGCGCGAGTCGTAGTATCGTGAAGTCCGTTGCTTGTATGCGGCATTCCGAAGCTGGGCGTTTGAACGGTGCTCCTCGATGAGATCGAGGTTCAAGGTAAGTAGCGTCTGGTTTTGATCCGGTGTGTAAGATGCCGTTCGGCACGTGGGTGCGTTGATTTCGACCGGGTACAACAGCTTCGGTGCCGAATGCGAGGGAAAATGGTGTTTCACCAGTTGACCGTCGGTACGAGGTGTTGATGGCCCACAGGGCCTCTGGTAGTAGATCGGGCCATGCGCCCTTAGCCGTGCCGAGCTTCTTCTTCAGCGTCCCTTTTGATGATCTTATTGATAGCCTCTACCTGGCCGTTTGCTTGCGGGTGCGCTGGTGACGCGAAGAATAAGTTGATGTTGAATCGTTGACACAGGTGCTGAAACTGAGAGAGGAGTCGAACTGTTGCCGTTGTCGGTGATGATCGCGTTCGGAGGCCGAACCGACAAATAAGGTTCTTCCATACAAAGTGTTCGACCCGGGCTGCGGTGATGGTTGCTAATGCTTCGGCCTCGGTCCATTTTGTGAAGTAGTCGACGGCAACGATGGCAAATTTAAGCTGTCCCTTTCCTTGCGGCATGGGGCCAATAAGATCCAAACCCCACTGAGCGAAGGGCCATGGGCTGACAATCGGAGTGAGCGGCTCGGCAGGCCGTTTTGGGATTGAGCCGAAGCGTTGGCAAAGATCGCATTTCCGGACTAGTTGGGTAGCATCGGCGTGAAGGGTCGGCCAATAATACCCTTGCCGCACGGTTTTGAAAGCCAGAGATCGGGCTCCAGAATGATCGCGCAAGCACCTTCATGAATTTCTCGCAATATGTAGTTCCCTTGTTGTGGGGTTACACACCGAAGTAGTGGTAAGGAGTGACCACGCCGATAGAGATTCTGATTCAAAATCAAGTACCGCGCCGATCGGCGTCGTAGGGTTTTAGCTTCCGCCCTTTCATCGGGTAGCTTCCCGTCGGTGAGGTACGCGTGGATTGGATCCATCCAACTTGGGTTCTGCCGAATGGTATGTACTTCTACTTCCGTAGTGCTGCGCCGAGCGAGAACCTCGATCGGCACGTGGCGACCAATTTTGTCGTCGATCGCCGAAGCCAGGCGTGACAGGGCATCGGCATGGTTGTTCTCGGACCGAGGGATTTGCTGAACTTGATATGCCGCAAGGTGATGAAGCAACCGGCGGGCTTGTGTCAGTAGGCAGCCATTGACGTGTCCTTGGCTTCGAATTCGGCGAGTACTTGATTGACGACCAGCTGTGAGTCGCTGCATATCTTCAGCTGTTTAGCCCCCATCTCCTTTGCCAGCCGAAGGCCCGCTAAAGGGCTTCGTATTCGGCTTCGTTGTTGGAAGCCTGGAATTGGAATCGGATTGCATACTCGATTGTTGTTTGATTAGGGGCTTTGAGTACTAAGCCAACCCCGCTGCCTTGTCGGTTGGACGAGCCGTCCACGTAGAGAGTCCATACAGGAATCGATGGATCAAAGGGTCCTTCGGTCGGCTGGTCGACTGGCGTCGCTGAAGGTGGGTCGGGAGCAACTTCTGCGGGATCGGCCTCGTGGGTTGCCGTTAACTCGGAGATGAAATCAGCTACGGCTTGACCCTTCTCGGCAGGCCGAGGACGGTAGTGAATGTCGAATTCGCTGAGTTCGATGGCCCATTTTACTAGCCGACCTGATGTCTCTGGTTTCTGTAGCATCCGCGGCAGAGGCTGATTGGTGAGGACGGTAAGACTGTGTGCTTGGAAATACGGCCGAAGCTTGCGTGCTGAGAGAACTAGAGCGTAGGCGAGCTTCTCCAATTCGGGATACCGAATCTTGGCATCCTGGAGGCGTGGCTAGTGTAGAAAATTGGTAGTTCTATGCCGTTCGTCTTGCGGATGAGCACGGAACTGAGCGCCGTTGATGACACCGAAAGATAGACAATGAGGTCTTCGCAGGGAGAGGAGTGGACAGTAAGGGCGCTCTGCTCATGTAGGCCTTGAGGTCTTGGAATGCTCGGTCGCATTCGGCAGTCCAGACAATCTGTCGTTTGCTTCCTTTAAGAGCTTTGAAGAATGGAGCGCATCGATCGGTCGCTTTTGATATGAACCGGGCTAGGGCTGCGACACGCCCGGTGAGGCTCTGAATATCCTTCTGTGTCTTCGGTATCTGCATGTCGAGTAATGCCTTGATTTTTTCAGGGTTGGCCTCAATGCCCCGTTGGCTAATCATGAAGCCAAGAAACTTGCCCGAAGAGACGCCGAAGGCGCATTTGCTTGGATTGAGGCGCATGTTGTACTTCTTCAAGACATTGAACATGAGGGAGAGGTTGTGAAGGTGAGAATCGGCCGTTTTGCTCTTGACTAGCATGTCGTCCACATAGACCTCCATCGAGGTACCGATGAGTTCGGAGAAAATTTTGTTGACCAATCGTTGGTATGTTGCCCCGCGTTTTTTTTCAAACCGAACGGCATGACATTGTAGCAATAGAGCCCCTTGTCGGTGATGAATGCCGTATGCTCGCGGTCGGCAGGGCTCATGAATATCTGATTGTAGCCTGAGTATGCATCCATGAAGCTGAGAAGTTCGTGGCCTGCTGGCATCTACCATCTGATCGATCCTAGGTAGAGGAAAACTGTCCTTTGGGCAAGCCTTATTTAAATCGGTATAGTCCTGACACATTCTCCAGGCACCGCCTGTTTTCTTGACTAAGACCGAGTTTGCCAACCAAGTAGGTAGGTTACCTCCTGGATGAAACCGATTGTCCTTAGTTTTTCCACTTCAAGTCTCATCGCTTCGTACCGTTCGGCGTCGTATGCCCTCCGTTTTTGTCTGATGGGTTTGAAGCTGGGACTAATGCTGAGCTTGTGGGTGATGACATTCGGGGCGATGCCGGGCATGTCATTGTACGACCAGGCGAAGACCTCTGAATTTTCGCGCAAAAAATTGATGAAATCGGCCCGAGTGCCGAACTTAGAGTAGTGCCGATTCGAACCCTGCCTTTTTGGCTTTCGGGATGACCGATTCTAATTCCTCGACAGGTTGTGCTTTCGGGGTAACGGCCTCATCCCTGGGATCGTCCGTTTCTCCGACCCCCTCGCACTTGGCCTACACCTGTCGTTCGGCATAGAGCTTGTAGAAACTGAGTATGCTTCGCCAGCGTAGCTCTTACCGATTCCTTTGTTGCTCGATACATAACACGTCCGTGCACTCAACTGATCCCCTCGCACTTGGCCTACACCAGCGTGAGTTGGGAACTTGAGGAGGAGCATGTGTGGTGAGAGTATGGCTTTCATTTTGGTTAGGGCCGTTCGGCCGATGATGGCATTGTAGGCCGTTGGGCAATCTACTATCAAAAAATGAGTGTAGATGATCGTTCGTCCGGGGATAGTGCCAATGGCCAATGGGAGCTGGACGCTGCCAATCGGTTCCACGACGTCACCCGAGAAGCTTAGAAGGGGAGTGATATCCTTGTTTAGGTGCTGAGGGTCTATGCCGAGGGCTTTGAAAGCGTCAGCAAACAACACATTGACTGAACTCCCGGTGTCTATGAGGATTCGGCCCACATCGAAGTCTGAAACATCGGCTCGTATGATCATAGGATCGGAGTGGGGGAAGATGATGCCTCGCTCCTCCTCTTCAGAAAAGGTAATAGGTTCCCAGCCGATTCGCCGAATCTTGTCATTGCGCCCCCCTCTACGCTGAGTATCTGGGGATGCCGAACGGCACGGACGTAATTTTTGTGGAACGGTGGCTTGCTTCGGCGATTGCGCGCCCTCCACTGATCATGTTGATCTGCCGATTTGATGGATGTGCCGTTCCCGTCTTCGCGCCTAGGTCCTGATCCAGCCTTCCTTCGTTGATCAGACGCTCGACAATCTTTCGAAGGGCGATGCACGATTCTCTATCGTGGCCGTTGTCCTGGTGGTATCGGCAGAAGACTCGGTGTCTTTTCGCTCTCCAGGGGAGCTTCCGTTGTTCGGCTTCGGTATCATAGGACCTTCTGTCATAAGGAGATGTTCGTAGGTTGTATTGAGCAAGGTGAACGTTTCTACGGGCTGGGTTTTCTTCGGACTGTCGAAGCGACTTCGCCTGCGCGCCCGCCCCCCTTTTATTGCTATCCTGCCGACCCCTGAAGTTGTCCTTTCGTTTGTTTCTCCCTTCGTAAGGAGTAGAGGCGGGGGGTGCCATTCCGTAGGGAGCATGATTCACCGTCCGATTCGCTGGGAATCGTTCGTAATTTTGGGAGGGAGGCCGATCTGTCGGTAGAGCTTCGGCGGATGGGGCTGAAGCCGATCCTTTTGCGTTGAAATGTTCGGCTTTGGCATGGATGGCTGCCTGTTTCATTAGCTCCGCATAGCTGGTCCAGCGCTGCTGCTATGGACCAGATAGGCGAAACTGAGACGATCGGAGGCCACTTTTAAAGGCACTGAAGGCCGCTCTATCGTCCGTTTCCGGACATCGGGAATATTCGTTGCTGAATCTAGCTGCGTATTCCCTTAGTGGCTCATCCTCCCGTTGCCGTACGGTCCAGAGATCATCGGCGGAGTACAGGCGATCGGTCTGAATCATAAAATGGTTGAGGAAGGTCTGCTTCAGCTGGTATCGAAAGAATCTATTGTACCTGGCTCCATCGGAAGAACCAATTCAATGCAGCTTCCGGTCAGGGTGGAAGGGAATAGTAAGCATTGGCCCTAGTCAGTGAGCCCCTTGCATCCCAACGCTGATTGAAAGGTGTGGATATGAGTTACGGGGTCTTCCACCCCTGAGTAGAACGATATTCGGAGTGCTTGAATTTCTTTTTCGTGTATGAACGTCCGAATTCGATCGTGAACGGTCCCTGCCTGTACCTTTCCCCATGTTGGCGTCCGAGCCTGGTTTTGTTCGTTTTCGATCTGATTCATCTTCTGGAGGAGGAGGCGAAGGGTCTGATGGGTCGGGGGAAGGTCGTCACCGAAGTGTTCGAGCGCTCGATTCTCCGTCCCTCCCTCGGCAATGTGCCCTTTTGTGTCCCGACCTGCCGTTCGGCCAGGGTTTCTGCCTTCCGCCTCTTTGTGACGATCACTCTCTTTACTTGATCGGCGACTTTGGTGCTCTCGTGGTGAGCCTGCCGATCGGCGCGAGGTGGTGGTGCCTGCCGAGGTTGGAACGTAGTCCGATTCGTCAGTCTCTTCTACATCGATCGCGCGTGTCTTCGGCGTATGGGGGACTTCGGTCCGAGGGACTCCAGACGTTGATCATTAAGTTTAGCTCGGACTTGAATGGGTGAAGGCCGTCGCTCTTTACGCTGCTCATTGATTCGATCGCGGCAGTCGGAGTAGACTCGGATCTCCGGATGACGGGCCTTTGGGGAGGGTACAATCAGTCTTCGGAGGCAGATGGCTTTCCTGTGGCTTGTTGTTTTCCCTTGTCCTGAGCACGGGGCTGCCTGGACGCGGATGACTTCTCCTGCCGAAGCTGCATGGTTCGTTCCAGACCTTTCTCCAGTTGGGTTGAGTGTGTTTGCTGATCGTGCAGCCTCCTCTGGGTGTCATCGAGTTTGGAGGCGAGGATATTGTTGTGTTCCTGCATTTTCGCCATTTCCCGTTGTAGGGTTTCCATGCGAGCTTCTATAGTACTCTGCCGAACTGGTGTCTCTCTGTCGGGGTGTTTGAGGCGAGCAGGATGCGGTTCGCCACCAATGCCGAGGATCGGTCCATCGGTGGGGAGGGCCGATGATGGATTCATTTTTTGGTCTCAGAGTTTGGAGTTTTGAGATATGGGTTAATCGATAAGCGATTCCCACAGGGCGACGCCAATCTGTTCGCACTAAAACTTAACAGATAGAGATGAGTGCAACTTCCAGGTGATGTGGATGATCGAAGGTGTCAATTGAGCATCCGACGTAGATTCTTCTTATCCTTGACTGCTAATCCTGAATGGAAAGAAGCCGAGGCTCGTAAGGTCCATGGAACCGTGTGGAACCAGCCTAAGACCCTCCGATGCCAAAGTAAGTTTATTTCTAAGAGCTATTGCTGTTGACCATATATTGAGCATATAAGTCAAGCTGAAAAGTCTTACCCTTGCATTGCAGTGAAGGGGTCTTATTTATAAAGGGCATTTTGCATGCTCTTAGTACTTATTTCCGATGTGGGACTCGTGGGAGGGCCTGTGAGATTGACACGAGTCCTTAGATATTTAGGGTGGGTGCTCCGAGGTTAATTCTATAGAATCGGTACGCGACGCCGATTATATGTTATGCGGGATCAGAAACGACGGCTTACCTGATTCCAGATATCATCATCGGTAGCCGATACCGTTTGTATACCCTGACTAGTAGAGGGGGCTTATTGAAGTGAGACGGCGTCATCGGTAGCCGATGCCGTTTCCTCAAAGTCTTGGGAGCTTGGGGTCTTTCTGATCCACGTGTCACTTAATGAGGGGAGGGTCAGATATGGTACAAACATGTTAAATAAGTGTTCTCTTTGTACTCGAATTAGAACTTATAGGAAACCGACAAATTCTTCGTGGGATCGACCCCGTACTTACATAATCTATACTTCATTAGATTCGTGCACTTGCGGGTATTTTTAATTGGTTGTTTGCACATTAATTTGTGTCCTCTTAGGAATGCAACAACGGGTCTTACAATCCGCCCCCCTTGGGCCCAGCGTGCCCCGCTGGCACATTTCCGAATCGGGTTCGCTTCTATACCATTCAGTCACGACCCGACTCCCCTAGCATGATATTGTCCGCTTTGGGCCCCCCTCTATGGCCCTCACTGTTTTGTTTTTGGGAGCTCACTAGCAACTTCCCAGTGGGTCACCCATCCTGGGATTGCTCTAACCCCCAACTTGCTTAACTTCGGAGTTCCCATGACTCCGAAGCCAGTGAGCTCCCAAAAGGCCTCGTGCTAGGAAGAGAAGTGCCCACACATTTAAGCACTTCACCTTTCCCTCCCCGAGCGATGTGGGATTGCTTACCGTTCTTGTTTCCCCAAGACACGGGTCTTACAATTGGAGCATGCTGATCCAAGGCCAAGAAGTTGATCTACGAAAATGAACAAAATCAGAATTTATAACCAATAATGCACTTTTAGCTCATTTTCATTCTAACCAAGGTAAAACCTATGAAAACACAAAAAAGAAGTAAAAAGCTATAAAATGTCAAGAACTAACTCAAAATAATGGGTGAATAACATGATAAATCATGTGTAAAAATGAACCGAACACCTGTATTCGGCCGATGACCTTTATACCGTTTGGCAACAAGACGATGAGCCCCTGAGAGAATATGCGGCTAGGTTCAGCCATGAATATTCCCGGTGTCCAGAAACCGACGACAGGGCGGCTTTCGGTGCTTTCAAAAGTGGTCTCCGGTCATCTCAATTCCGCTATTTGGTCCACAGGAGCAATTGGACCACTTACGCCGAACTGATGAAACATGCGGCTATCCACGCCAAGGCCGAACATTTCAACTCCAAAGGATCAGTTTCGGCACCACCACACAAAAAGGCTCCAACCTACCGACCGTCCTGAAGGGTCGTAGGGACCGGCCTCTCAACAATCACTCCGGGTGCCGATTCCCAAGCATTGGACACAATCACCCGACGCTTGCGCCAAGTCTTTTGGGAGCTCGGCACCTCTACCACAAAATGCCCACGCTACCTTGCCGAGAGACAGTTCGGACTGAACCCACCCCCCTTTTCAAACGCAACTTCACCAGCGAACGGCAGACGAACATTGATGAGTTTCCACTCACCTCTCGTGCTGAATGGCAGGCGCACAATGATGGATTTCCACTCACATCTCGTGCCGAATGGCAGGCGCACAGTGATGAGTTTCCACTCTCCTCTCGTACCGAACGACGGACGCACATTGCTGAGTTTTCACTCACCTCTCGTGCCGAACGGCAGGCGTTCACACAACCAGATCTACACTTGCCTCTTGGGACATTCAGGATATCCTGCTTTTTCTTTCTCCAAGCTCCCTTGCTTGGGCACTTGGGGACAACTTGACCACTATCGGCAGGAACGAAACTGCGCATCCGGGTCAGAATGCCGAATACATATTTAAGTCCCTAACCAAGAAGTCGCTTCTGAATCGGTAACTTGGGGGACTATTGTTTGTACCATATCTGACCCTCCACTCACTTTGACACGTGGATTGATATAGAACTCCCCAGTTACCAAGGCAACGAAGAATCGGTATAGACTCCCGATTGAGCCAGCGGTGCCTACAATCGGTATCTCCTACCGATTCTGCGGAATAAACCTCGAAGTCCCCGCCCGAAATATCTAAAGACTCGTGTCAACCTCGTAGGGCCTTCCCACGAGTCCCACATCGAAATTAAGTACATGGAGCATACCCAATACCTTCTATAAATAGGCGCCTTCACCACAATACAAGGGGTAAGACTTTTCAGCTTGACTTTTATGCTAAATACATTGTGAACAGTAGAAGCTCTTAGCAAACAAACTTACTTCGGCATCGGAGGGTCTTAGGTTAGTTCCACACCGGTTCCATAGACCTTACGAGTCTCGGCTTCCTTCTTGTCAAGATCAGCATCCAAGGATAACAAGAATCAGCGTCCAGCACTCAATCGATATCTAGATCGTCCACATCACTTGTAAGTTGCACTCATCTCTATCTGTTCAGTTTTAGTGCCAACAACTCTCTCTTCCCCTTGGTTTTCACTTGACTCACTAGTTTCCAGCTACTTCACCTCTCTCTTGCTGTCTTGCTTCCTCTTCCCTTTAATAGACAAGTCTTTGGACTTGAGAAAAGACTCATTCATTCCTCCCACGTTCTGCCCTTGATTACCTGAAATGGACCACAGGTTGGGCAGACCAAAGGCTATACATTAATGGCTACATGTTCAGCCACCCTATATAGAACCATAGAGTAGGTTGTTGTCACCAAAAGCGGTGTCTTTTAAAATTTATAAACTCGCAAGCGCACGAATCGAATATAGCATAAGCGTGTAAGAGCGAGATCGTACCCAAGGGATTGCGTGTAAAGATAGAAAACCAATTATACCCAAGTTAATTTCATTGCCAACCTAGTTGATTCAAATGGTGATTTGTTTGTTGATAAAGAAAATTAAATAAAGCATGAAACAAATATGGAAATGACAATAAACTGAAATTAAGATTTAAATTTAAGAGAAAAAATAACTAAGGTATTAGAATCCACACCATTATTCCATAAGATCCTAATTATTTATCTTTCAATTCCCATGGAGTAGCAATCTAGAAATCAATCTACTGCTTTCTCAAGATTTATCAATTAAGCTTGTACTTTAGATCATAAGTAAATTTTCCTTCCCTTCATAAGTACAAATTCTAAGCATAATATGTAAACAAAATTATTTAACTACAAAGGATCAAAGTTTCCTAAGCATCCTATGTGAAAAAGTTTATTTGAATAACAAAATATCAAAGAAATTTGTAAACTAGAAATATAAACCCAAGGATAAATTAATAGATTAATCCAAACTCTTAACTACCACAAATACATGTTATATGTCACAATACATGATAGAAGTGGTGAAAAGAAGATTAATCTATTAATCATGTGAAGTGAAAATTATAATTATTGAACATCACAATATTTGAGAATTGAAGATAAAAACTAGAACTTTATTTAATAATGGTGTTTCATCCAACCTTAGTTAAGTATTTTAGCTAGACATAATTAAGAATTAAAACAAAACAAAGAAACTAAAATACATGAATTAAATGAGAACTAAGAAAGGTGAAGAACAATTTTAAGAGAGTTATTAGCTCTCGGTTCTTTCCTTTCCATCATTGTTCTCTTTCTTTCTCACTTTCTCTCTCTCTTTCTCTCTTCCTTTCTTTCCTTCTGCTGTGTATCACTCTTCAATTTCTGCCCATATTCTTTGAGTTGCTGCCTATTTATAGAAGCATGAAGTCCCTTTCATTCCAGCTGTATGTGCAATCTGTCCTCTCATGAACCTGTCTTGGTGTTTGACAGCCTGTGGATTGAGTTTTTATCCAATTGCTCCAATTTTTGGATATGTTTTAGTCGACATCTTATTGAACAAGTGTCATGAAGGATATTTATTCATTTGAGCATGGGAAAATTTGTTTTTCAGGTCTGAAAGTGGACTGTACAGCATGAGCTGTAAAAGGCAAAGTCATGAACCTGTCTTGGTGTTTGACAGCCTGTGGATTGAGTTTTTATCCAATTGCTCCATTATTTGGATATGTTTTAGTCGACATCTTATTGAATAAGTGTCATGAAGGATATTTATTCATTTGAGCATGGGAAAATTCGTTTTTCAGGTCTGCAAATGGACTGTACAGCATGAGCTGTAAAAGGCAAAGTCATCAAATCCAAATTGAGTTCTTCCTCTCTTTTTGCAACACATTGCTTATTCCTCCTCCTCCTCATGCCATTGGTGGAAGACACTTAATATCTACATACAACCACTCATTAAATACAAAAACAAAGATTGAAAATAGCCAATACAAATACTCTAATAAATTTACATAATACAAAAGAAAATACTAACAAATATAAATTTAAGGATAAAACTTGTATTTATTTTGTGCTCATCATAGGTACTCTTTGAAACAAGTCAACAACTGTCCTTAAATGCACTCTCAACTTCCCAACAGCTTGCCCCCTTTCATTTAAGTCTAGAGTGACCTAAAATGACCTTGCAAGTAGGTAGAAATCGATAGCACCAGGATAGAGGAGTTGAATTTTCCCAAAAAATGAAAAAGAATGACTAGGGCGACCGGTCGCTTTTGCACCGAGTCGAATTTTCTCTTCAGCGACCGGTCGCATGAAGCTGCGATCGGTTGCTCGCTATTTTCATTCCAGACTTGCAATCTGCCCAAAAACAACCGGTCGCTTTTCCAAAAACTTGTATCCCTTATGCGAGCCAATTTTCCAACATTTGTAACTTGGGATTTTGATATGCTTAAATTCCAATTATTGAAACTTACACAAGAAAAAAAAAATCATAATCCTTTCAACGTCTCCCCCTTTGATTTATGTGAACATGTCTTCGATGATTCCCAATTATTTCCCCCAGCTGAGGGAATATGTTTAGAAGGATGTTATACATGTTTAAGCTCGTTGATCATGATACTCGTCGATCAACTACCGGGTACGTGTTTAAGCTCGGTTCAGGAAAAATTTCTTGGTGCAGGAAGAGACAATCGATGGTATCTTTGTCAACCAATGAAGCTGAGTACATGGCAGCAGCAATGGTAGCTCAAGAGATCACGTGGCTGACACAGCTGATGAATGATCTACATCAACTGGTAGATTATTTAGTGTCGTTATACCTGCGACAATCAATCGGTAGTTCGTTTGGCAGAAAATCCAGTCTTTCACGCAAGAACCAAACACGTGGAGCTACACTACCATTTTATCAGAGAGAAGGTTCTGCAAGAAGAGATTGAGATGAGACATATCAATACATATGATGAAATTGCGGACTTGTTCACAAAAGGTCTGAGTACCGGCAAGTTGGAAAGATTTCGTCATCAGCTCAATGTGGTGCGAAGAATGTAAGCTGGTGTTGAGGGGGAGTGTTAAAGTATCAACCCCAGCTCAACCCATTTTGAGGAGCAATTTCTACAAGGTTCTAGAAGTGTAAACAACAAGGTGATAATACCACTAGAAATATCTAGAATATTACATAGGAGAAAACAATAGCTGAAGTAAATGCTCAAGTCGGTGGAGTGGCTAAGCAAGTTGGCAGATTGAAACTAGAGCAATCTAGAATTCTCAAGTGAAGTCCAGCAAAATAAGCAACACCAAACCGCCTAAAAATTCCTAGAAACTACAAGATCTTTTGTCAAAGTCGGATACTACCTCTATAAATAGGCATGAAGCTTGTCAATGTAATAAAAACGAATCAAGAAGTGAACTGTGTCAACTAGAAGAGTGAGCTATAGAGCTAAGTAGTCATTGTGAGAAGTGTGAGTGAAGTGAGAAAGAGTGTTTGTAAGAGTTAGTCTTTCCTTTGAGAGTTGTTTGTTGTAATATTTTGTGAGTCTAATACAAGTAAATTGTTTACTTGTTTTGTCTCCAACAAGTCTACATTAGAGTTGTGTACTCTAAAATTTGCTATACATGTATAAACTCATCAAGCTATTGTACGAAAGGTCAATGTTTGTAAGACTTTTCAACTGTTGAGGGCCATTCAACGGAAAGGCACTGAAATTGTTGGAAGAAAGATGAAGTGATTCGAGGCCTCGAAAATTAAAGATAAACACAGGCATTTGTCCTTCCAAATTGTTGAAGCTTAAATCAAGGGTAACTAAGTAGGAAGAGATGTTAGGAAACTCACTGAGTTTACCTGAGAATTGATTGTCGGAAAGTACTAGCTCTGGCAATAAGGGAAGAGAAAAGAGAGACGATGGAATACTCCCCTCAAGTAGATTGTCATTCAATTGGAGATGTACCAGATTACTAAGCTTCTCCCAGTGGATAGAACTAATTGGACCATTGAACATGTTTGGCGACAAGTCCAAATAAACCAATTGTGTTAGGTTCTCCAGTGACTTTAGGATCCAGTGAAACTACATGTGAAAAGATTTATTGTGAAGAGCATTTTGAGGTTGCCAATAGAGTCCGGCATTAACCCTGAAAAGTTGGTAAAGCTTAGATCCAAGGACCTAAGAGATCCATTATTTGGAAATTCTGGCAAGGAACCATGAAGTTCACCATTAGCCGCAATGTCAATAGTTTGTAGAGTAGGTACCTGAAAGATTTGTTTGGGAAATGTCCCACGCAACTCACATGCCACGAGATGCAAGGAAGTCAACTTTGAGAAATTGGAAAAGAATAATGGAACTGGTCCGGAAATATTGTTGCCACCCCAATTGAACTCTCTCAGGTTTGAAAAGTTGGCAAAAAATCTTGGAATTGGACCAGAGATTAGGTAATTATGATCCAATCTAGTCACGGATAGAGAGCTCAACACACTCAGGTTTGGCAGTGCAAATGATATCGCTTGGGACCAGTGAGTACCATGTGCTGGGATACTTACTCCATCAAGATATAGCTCTGTAAGCGTTGTGAGTTTCAGCAAGAGCATGCTTAAATTCGGGCTCTCAAGTATTGGATCACCATTGTCGTACATATTAGATATATCAAGGATAACTAACCTTGCCAAGGGTGAAATCTCAATGGGAATAACTTGCCCAGAATAACCATTATATGATAAATTTAGATACCTCAAGTTGGTAAGCTTTCTGATTGTTGACGGAATGCGAGAGCCGTAGCCAAACATGTTATTGGCCAAATTGAGGCTTTGAAGATGTTGAAGATTGAACAGACTACTGGAATTGTCAATGCCACTAGAGATAGATTCTCTGCTAAGGTCAAGACTGTTGGTTTTTTAGAAGGACAAAAGAGTGATTTTATTTATTCAACAATGGATGAGTGCAAAGACTTTATAGAGCACTAGGCTTATTGGCCTTCAACAACTAGAAACTGTTTATTAGGCTTATTGGCCTTTTCACTCTTAGCTTTGTACAAGAGGTGTTGCATCGATTCAGCTGCACCAAAATGACATTATTCACAAGGTGGCAAAGTTCAAAACACAACATGCTCAAAGTGTGGTAGTGTGATTGCCAAATGCAACAAATTTCCCAATCTTAGTTTTCACACAATTTCAAAAATCATACAAAGCACAAGTTCAACTTCAAATCTCACCAAAGTTGTCTTCTCACAAATGAATCACTCGGAAGAGGGCTATAATGCAACACTCAGTTATAAACATGGGATTAGAGTTAAACCATAAGGACTTAACTCAAAATAGAAAGATGAAGAACTTGCATTAAT
Organism: Prunus fruticosa; assembly: GCA_018703695.1. Lineage (NCBI taxonomy): Eukaryota > Viridiplantae > Streptophyta > Magnoliopsida > Rosales > Rosaceae > Prunus > Prunus fruticosa. The sequence continues at coordinate 41,082,787 of CM031922.1, read as the reverse complement.
ATGATCTCAAGAAGGATGCCGAACACTTAAAAGTAGAAAAATGAATGCAATTCAACCACATGACATTTAAGATCAATTTAGGTCTTTAACATAGGTTGTAATGGGGCCAAGGGTGTAAGGTGAGTAAGAAATGAAGGGTATGGATAAAACAAAGTCCAAGGAACTCAAAATATAAGAGCATAAAACAATTGTTTACAAGACTTCGAATCATCACAATGAGAATTTATTTTTACATGATCAAAACTCCTTATACCTTCATTACAATGATTCACTCCTTTCCTTTAATTGAACAAACACCAATTTATTTTGAAGGCCCAAAAATGAATTTTCAATCAACCACCACTTAATCACAACTTTACTTTTTTCTTTCACCAATTGTGTGAATATATATATTTTTTGAAATGTAACACCTCTTCCCAAACCTAGTATGAAAGACACATCCCAATTAAAGCTCATGAGTTCCTTAGAAAGGTAAATATTTGTTTTTCAGGCTAAGGTGAGGAAATATAATTGGTAAATGAAAGAAAATGTTTACATGTAGGCTCAAAATGGTTAACAATGGAAAATCATGCTTAAGCATGCATAAGGTTAGCTTGAAAGGCACAAACGATCCAAAGGGGGACTTAATATCATTTCTTAAATGTCATGAAATCAAATTGCATAAGAATGAATGACTTTTAAGTGTTCAACCAAATCAATGAATAATGAGATCAAACAACAACTTAGATGACACGAAAATAAGAGTATGTGTATAACACTCAAGAAATGAAGTACAAGGCTCAAAAGCTCACTTTATATGGTTGGTTATATAAGTCTAATTTATGCTTCATACAATTCTTTAGATCATGCAAATCCTTTAATTGGAAAATTATGAAACAAATGGCAAGTGTAAAGAAGGTTTCAAACATATCATGTTAGAACAATGCCAATTTTATTTATTTATTTTTTAAAGTTTTTTTTTTTTACAATAAAAAGTTACAAAAAGAAAAATAATAAATAATAAATAAATAAAATTCAATTTTCATTTAAAGTCATGCAACATTTATCACAATCTCATCATATGTGTTCGGAAAGTGACTCAAAAACAAAACAAAAATAAAAATAAAAGCAAGACTCAAAAATAAAAATAAAATAAAAATAAAAACAAGCAAATAAAAAAATTTAAATTAAGGAAAAACCAAATTTACATGCTAAACTCTAATACCCCCAAACCTAGAAATGAACATTGTCCTCAATGTTTAAAAATTAGCCACAAACAATGTCATAATAAGAAATGAAAGGTACTAAAGTAAATAAAAATCATAAAACACACAAGAATTAAAATACACAAATAAAATACAATAATTACAAAAATAAAAATTACAAAACAAATAAAAATAAAAATGAAACAGTAAAACACTCAAAACAATAAGCCCTAAACAGATAGTCATATGCAAACTGAAACCCAAAACAAAAACAGCCCAAAGCCCAAAATGGAATTAACCCAACAACGGTAAAACCTGACCCAAAATGAAATCCGAAACCCACACGTTTCAATTTATTTATTTATTTATTTTTACATTTATTTATTTTTAATTCTTTTTTCGAAGCTCGAATGCGGGATTTCTGAAAATAGATAATGTGGTCCTTGATGTTTCGAGAGAGCGAGACACGTGTTGACAAGTAGAGACACCGTATTTTTCACAAGCGGAAATTACGGGCTCATGGAAGACGCAAAGACTTTGTTGAACGCGTCCGTTCAGACAAAGCAAAGTCGTGATAAATGAGTTGGGTACAATTGGAAAACGCGAAGGTTGTGGGACTCAAGGACTGCTGGAGATTCAGAAAATGCTTACGGGCGCTGCAATGGCTAGGGTTTGTCAAAGACTATGTCTATAAGAAGGAAAAAGAAGGGAAAACACACAGAGACTCAAAAACACAAAAGAGAAAAGAAGCAAGAAAAAGAAAAAAGTGAGAAATCAAATGGCCTCTTCCTACCCATTTTCGTTGGATCTCAACCTAGCTCCACCGACTCAGACATGGGGCCAAGCAGCGGCACCAGTGTGGGTACCCTACTTTGCCTCCGCAAGGGGGCCTGTGACCGTCAATGACTCAATACTCCTGGACAACGATGTTGCCATTGGAGTTGGCAGAAATTTAGTGACTCCTAAAGATATACGTGTGTTCGGGACAAGGGATGACAACCGGGTCACGAGTGATGCCCTGGCACTGAGCGTGCAGAGTACAGCATGTGTTGCAAGTTTGGGTCATCGCCTACTTGCGAAGTCCCATGAGGTAGAGATTCTGAAAGGCCAGTGGCGGCGGAGCGAAGTATGGTTGAAGAGTGTCAGAGTGTTATAAAAAGCTTGGAAAGGGAGAGGGCAAGGATAGTGGAGGTGAATCGACACCAGCTAGAAGTATTGCGGGACGAGAATAAGAGCCTATCAAAGATGGTAGAGTTGTATTCTCGTGACATGAGAAAGCAGCTGGAGAACCTAGACCGACCGGGTAAACGCAAGCAAGCAGATCGCGAGAGTAGTTATGCTCAAGCTAAGATTGCGATCTTTGGGAGCTCAAGTGGTGAGCCCCAAGAGGCTGTGCGTGAAGCCCCGGAAGAGGATAGCCAGAGGGCCAAACTCAAAGCTCCTATGGTCGAGACACCTAGCGCTCTGAAGAAATGATTTCTACTGTTTTTATTTTTTGGGTTGTTTTTGTTTTTGTTATTTTGGTTTCAGAAAATAAAAGAGTAAAGTTGCAGAAAGAAAGAGACAAAGAAAACACACTTCCCACTTAAATCAAACAAAAACGACAAACGCCCTAAATAAAACAAAAATGATAAAGGAAAAAGAAAGCACAGTTCCCTAACTAAAATAAAACAAAGATGATAGCCGAAAGGGAAAGGCAAAAACACAAAGCACTAGAAAATGAAAGTAACGGGCAAAAACATAAAACATCAGAAAAACACAGAAGTAAAAAGAAAAGTAAAGTGAAAGTAAAGGTGCTCCCCCTTGAAGCGATTAGGTCGAGCATGCCCGGGAAATCCGAAATGGTGTTGGCTCTCTCTCATCAGCATATGCCTATTTAAACCACATCTCTGCAAGCGGATGATACCCAACATTTCTTCCTGCAAACTCAAGGAAAAGCATCAAAAAATTCAGAAACAAAACAAATGGCATCCTCATACACTCACCTTGATGATCTCAACCTTGAGCTCTCACTTGCACCACCGAATGCCCAGATAAGGGCTCGTCCAAACCATGTCTTCCCAAACTCCACATATCATCACGGCACGGCCTCAAACTTTGCTGAGGCAATACCGAACTTTGCTGAGGTAATGCCGAACAGAGCAGTGCTGCTGCTAGGCAGCATGATTGGCAGTAAACTCACATCGGCAGATCACCTGCATGTGGCACAGAGGTCCAACAAGGCTGCGGTGGAGGAGTCCCACAATTTAACGGTGGTCCATGCGGTCTCGGCTACCAATTTGGGCATGCGATTAATGGCGAGGACACGGGAGTGTGCCGCGCGAGCGAGGAAGTAGCTTCCTTGAAGGCTATGGTGGCGGACCTCCAGAAGCGGCTCTCCTTGCCAATCAGCACGTGGAAGCACTCCAGAAAAAGAATAAGGACCATGTGGAGCTGCTGCAAATTCTGCAAGTAAGAGAGAATAGAGGCATGCCATGAAGATGAAGATGAAGATGAAGAAGTTGTTTTTTTTTGTTTTTGTTTTTTTTTATTTTTTTTGTTGTTTTGTTGTTTTTGTTGTTTTTGTTTTTAATGCGGTGTTTGAATAAAAATGTGTTTTTAACATTCAGAAATAAACTAACTAACCACACCACGTAAATAAATACATAAACTAACTTAATAAAAAAAAACAAAACAAAGAAGTTCCAAATTGATTTTTTTTTTTAAAAAAATAAATTTATTATTATTTACAACTAACTGACCACACAAAGAAAAAAGAAAACAAAGAAATTCCAATTGCAATTTACAAGGAAAAATAAAAACCCAAATTTTAATTTTAATTTTTTTTAATTTTTTTTTTTTAAAACACACAAATATACAAGCAACTCATGGATGACCAGTTAAGGGCCTCAGAAAATACAGCCAGGGGATCCGGGAAGGTTGGAGGGGTCACAAAGGTCCCTCTTAAAATCCAAACTTCTTAGACACCGAAGGTGTCGCCTAAAGAACTCCTAGACACTGTATTGACGGAAGTGCTTACCTGGAGTTACCATAAGTCAGCTCATATGAAAAATCTTTTTGAATTTTTGAATTTTGAATTTTTAGTTTTTAAGATAAGAAAAAAAAAATTAAGATAAAATGAGACAACAAACCATAAATGAAAATGAACTAAGTACTCTAAACAAACTCAAACAAATGACTTAAATTGTTGTACTAAAAGAAACAAACCAAGAAATAAACAGAATTTAAAGAAGAGAAATGATTGAAATACTCCCCCTTGAAGTGATTAGGTCGAGTATGGATGCATTTGGAGGTCGCGACTTCTCCCATTGCTCCACACTTCCCATTCTTATGATTGAGGTTGTTATCTCTCTCCATTTTTATTAAGCTATCATAAATTGCTAAAACAAACACACAAACTTGAAATGGAATTAAAAGGGTTAGGAAATAAAAGGAAAATCAACACACATCCAATTTCATGCTTCAAAGCAACAAGCAACAAAGTAAAATAAACTAGTTTATGAAGTTCGTTCTTTCTTAAATATGATTATCCATATGGTGTGTGGTTTTAATCAAGTATTCAGAAAAAGCATTTAGCTATGGTGTTTAGTCTAAACACAAATTCCAAACCCATTAAGAACAAGAAGAACAATAAAGAACCAAGTAGAATTTAAACATGGTGTTTGTCTTCAATATCTACCCATTCATTCACTAATCAGTCCAAGAGTCATATGGTGTTTATGTAAACTTGAACAAGATATTTAATTAAGAACAAGTGAATGAAACCATAAACTAGAAATAATCAACATGCTATTTGAACCTTTTTTTTTTTTTTGTTGCGTAAGCTTGGGACTCAAACTCAGTTCTCTTGCTTGTCAGGCAATTGTCCTTGTCCGTTGGACTACAAACACAACTTGTCAATTAACGTCATTAACTTTAAAACATGAAACTGTCAAGTTATATACAAAAAATAAAAAAAAAGTAGGAAAACCAAATAGAATCAAACAATGTTACCGATCCCGGCAACGGCGCCAAAATGAATTGTGTAGATTTCAGCTGCACCAAAATGGATTCAGCTGCATCCTCAACTTGTGATACTCGCAAGTGCACGAGCCGTTCGGTAGCATAGCATATGTAAGTGCGAGGTCGATTCCACAGGGATTGGTGATTGAATGATCCAATTCAGTTTTCCTACACAAAACATAAATGAAAACAAAAGAACATAAAATAAGGATTTTGTACAACACTTGAGAACATGGAGAGTTTTTGGAGAGAACGAGAGAATGTGTTTGAGAAACTTAAGGATTTGGAAGAGAATGTGTTTGAGAACATGGGGAATTTGGAAGAGAAAGGAAGGTGTTTGGGAAGCTTGGGGAATTTGGAAGGGAATAGAAAGGTGTTTGAGAACTTGGAGAATGTTTGTGAACTTGGAGAATTTGAGAACTTAGGGAAGGGAGAGAAATGTGTTTGTGAAGTGTTTGAGACATGGAGACTTTTAGAGAATTTTGGAAATGTGTTTGGGAAATTTGGAGGAGAGAAAGGAAACGTGTTAGAGACATTTAGAGAATTTTGGAAGAAGGAATGAGAGAAGTGTTTTGAGAGCTTTAGAGAATTTGATGAAGGAAATGGGAGAAGTGTTTGGGAAATTTGGAGAAGATGGAGACATTTGGAGAAGAAAGGAAAGTGGAGTTTGAGAACTTTGTGGATTTTGGAAGAACATGTGTTTGAAAGCTTTAGAGAATTTGATGAAGGAAATGGGAGAAGTGTTTGGGAAGTGTTTGGAGAAGAGAGTGTTTGAAGAATTTAGAAGAAGAGAAAGGAAAAATGTTTGAGATTTAGTACAAAGAAAATTTAGTAGAATGATCTTATTACAACAATTGAGAACTACAAAGGGAAACTAAGAGAATTTGAGGGAGAGAAGGGAATGGAGCTCTAGAGAAGTGCTTGAGAGCTCCCCCTCTTGGGGTGTGATTACAAGCTTAGAGAACTTCCCTATTTATAGGCCTAGGGGAAGTGAAAATCTGAATTATACAATAGGTTTACCTACCACACTCACTTCACCAACTTACAACACTTAATTCACCTAACACACTATTGCATTTGAAAACAATTCCTCTTGTCTTTAGGCTTAGTGTTGCAACTCCCACTTCATCATCTTTTGGCTCATTTGGCTGCTGCAAAATTCCACCCAAATATAGGTATTGAATATGTTTCACCAAACTTTCCCACAATCAACAACACTTCATCATGCATATGTCATGCATGACAATGCATTGCAGCCAGCTTGTGGGCACGTTTTGGGCTTGTGGCTCCAGTCTGAAAAATCTGGAAAAATATGGATCTTGAAGCTCTTTGTCTTATCTTTCCAAGCATATGCAGCCCAACTCAAGGAAAAATCCGGAAGGCCTTCAAATGTGATTTTTGGCCCAGTAACGCAGATGCTGCCGAATTTGACCTTAAGTTGCCAAAATATGTATAACTTTCTCTAAAAGACTCGGAATCATGAACCGTAAAATTCTACAGAAAATAGACTTCCGTAGCTTTCCAATGATGTATGGATCATTATCTGGTTCTTCTTGAGCAAGTACAGTCCAATCCGTGAAGTTGGTTGATCTGCAGACACTATTTTGAGCTAACTTGTCTCCAAAATGCAATTAGTGAGTCTCAAGCTTATTACACTGAAACAAACACAAAACTTATTAAAAACACAAGTTTAACTCAAAAACATAACTAAATCATAAGTTAGAAGGGTACAAAATGATATGTAAATATGCACCGATCAAGAGGCAACACCTATTTATAGTTAGCTTGATAGTTTTTCTTGAATCAACAATCTTTTTTCATATGCCCAAATCTTTTGCAGTTCCAGCATTTTGGTATGCCTCGGTACCAACAATCTTTCTCTTGGTGGCTTGTCTTTTTGCATTCCCGAACACGGAGGATCATCTTTCCTCTCCACAATTTCTCTTTTATTTTCCCAATTATTGTTGGGTTCATTTTCAACTTCTCTAGACTTTTCTTCAAATTTTCTTTCATCATCTTTAGAATTTTGAGACCTTAAATTTAGTTTCAACTGGAAGACACTTTCTACTGGACTTTCATTTCGCCTACTCAGTCTTTTTTCATATGCTTCTAGAGAGCCCATTAATTCTGTCACTCACAGACTATTTATATCTTTTGTCTGTTCAATGACAGTTACTAGTGGATCATACTTATCAGTGAGACTGATAAGTATTTTTTCTACAATTCTTGAATCATAAATTTTTCTCCATAGGCTCTCAATTGATTGATTATTTCTTTTACTCTAGCATAGTACTCTCGTGTGGTCTCAGAATCTTTCATTTTAATGTTTTCAAAATCTCTTCTCAAAGTTTGTAGTTTAACTGCACGTACCTTGGCGTTTCCTTGAAACTCTTCCTTCAAAGTATCCCGTGCTTCCTTTGATGTTGTGGCTCCCATGATCCTTGGAAAAATAGTGTCATCCAAAGCTTGTTGCAGTGCAAATAGAGCCTTTGCATCCTTCTGCTGATCTTTCTTTTGCTGCTTTAACTATTCCACAGTTGGATTTTCTGGATTATTGAAGCCATTATCAACTATATCCCATAAATCTTGAGACATAAAATATGTCTTCATTTTGATGCTCCAGAATCATAGTTTTCTCCAGTAAAGATTGGAAATGGGATAGAAGTTTGGCTAGCGGTAGACATGATGGAGGACTATATCGAACCCTTACACCCAAGGTGATCAAACTTTGCTATGATACCACTTGTTGGTTTTTTAGAAGGACAAAAGAGTGATTTTATTTATTCAACAATGGATGAGTACTGTACAAGGCTTTATAGCGCACTCGGCTTATTGGCCTTCAACAACTAGAAACTGTTTACTAGGCTTATTGAACTTTTCACTCTTAGCTTTGTACAAGAGGCAACACTTATTTATAGACGGAAACATTTTTGCTCACCACTTTAACCAAAGGTGTACCTTCACCACCATTCTCAACATTTGACACGTGTCTATTGACATAACCATGATTGCATAAATACAAAGTAAAGAGTTAACAATGATTATGTCTATGGACACGCGTGCAAAGTATTGAGAAGGGTGGTGAGGGTACACACATTGGGTTAAAGTGGTGAGCAAAAATTGGCTGCCGCCATTGTCCAAGTTGGTGAACTTGGCTTCTTCTCATAGCCACTAGTTTACAATATAATATTACATTATTACAAGATTTTTATTAGGACTTTTCTAGAAGCTTACAACAATTATCTCTTAAAGCTTGACTTGTCAAAGTTGGTGGACATTGCTTGAGTTTTCTACTTTTTTCTAGAATTTTCTAAATTCTTCAAGTGTGTATTAAATTTAACAAAGACGAACAACACGCCCGTTAGTACTGCAAGTAACACCAAGCCAAGAGCAACAGTCGGTACTCGAATTCCATGATATAACCTTGGTAGGGTATGAATCATAAGAATCTCCATTAAATATAAGGCTTTTCTTCAAATGGAGCAATGATAGTTGTTGGTCTTTAATACAGCGACTGTGAACTGAAGGGATGGTTTTACCACAGATTGTTATAGTAGTGATGTTTAAGAATAAGAGGAAGAAATATTGGAGGAAAGTTTTCATTTTGGATAAAACTATCTGGTTTTAGAGTTGCTGAACAGGGGAAGCGATGAAGAAACTGAGAAGGGTTGTGGTGGCTTTAATATGGTGGGATTGGGAAAAGGCTTCCTTGTTGATGGCTGTTGCTTGCTTGACTTCGAAGTCTTCTCCCATCCCATCCATTTTCAGTAATGAGGACAAATGAAATGGAAGGAAAAGGGAGTTGAGCACCGCACGTAGCAGACAGGGACTTTGAACCATCACCTATGAGGCCTTTAAAGTCTATCACAAATTAGAAAAACTTGGAAGTGGCAATTGCCTTGCTATTTCCATTTTGATCCCTATTGACTGTTGTATGAGAGCTAATGGGAAGAAAGTGGATGACAAGGAAACTCACTAGAAACACAGTCCACGAAACCGAAAATTGGGTCATTCATATTCCCCTTAGCTCTGTTTAGTGCAAATAATCAAAATTTTAATGCAAAACCAGATTCTAGACCACAAATTCTCAGTGTATTACTACTACCCATTCAAAGCGAAACCAGAATTTTTAAACATTGACCAACTAAGCTATAATTTAACTCAAACAATGGCATGAGTTATTACAATTAGTATTATGAAAAATATAACAGCATCAGCTCCAACTAAGTCAAGTAATTGTAGCAACTCAGGCAAGTGGGAAATTTGGATTGAGGGACTGAAAATAACAGACAGCTGAGCTAATGGATATATTATATACAGTGGGTTCTTAGTAATAGTATCGTGGAAAAGGCCCCCACAAGATTTATGGGTTGCTTGACTATTTGACTTTTCAGTCTTTCTCCATCTGTCTAGTGGGGCTACAATCTAACATGTAGCTGGTTGGGACTTAGCATAAGTAGACTGTTCTGTTCAATGCTGCCTTTCCATTTTCATTTTTTTGGTTACTATCGTTGACTGACTAATTCAAGTGCTGAAAGAAAGCAACGGGGAAAGTGGGCGGGAAATTTCGTCCTTCGAATACCATCAGAGCCAAGTAAATTTATTGAAAACAGAGCAGAAAGATACACACTAAAATATTCCAGGCATAACATGGAGGCCAGCCGCATGGCTCCTCATAGCTATTTCAACGTCCCCACCTTTGATTTATGTGAACATGTCTTCTATGGTTACCAAGTCTTTCCTCCAGCTGAGGGAATATCTTGACAAGGATGCTATACATAGCTCTGTAATACCATTTACTCCATCTCTTGCAGAACACGAGTGACCCAATGGCAATTGCACACCCAAATGTAAATCCGATTTCGATGCTAATAAGATTCCAATCAATCTCATTATGTCCAGATCCAGAATCCGGAAGGCTTCCATTCCGTGTTGGTGGTGGTGGCAATCCTGTTTTGTTGTCCAAAGGAGGTCCCCATAATCCTTTGTTACCTGTAAAGGAGGATGGTGGAAATGTTGAAAACTGATTACTGGTTGGGATCATGCCTCCCAGTTGATTGTTTGAGAGATTCAAGAATGCGAGGAAAGTAAGCTTTGTCAACTGTTGTGGAATGTGCCCTTTCAGCTTGTTCTGCGACAGGTCCAAGGACTCAAGTTGTCGCATGTTGCCTAAGCTTGATGGGATTTCGCCTGTGATGGCATTACTGGACAAGTTGAGGATATACAGTGATTTCAATACTCCCATTTCCTCAGGTATTGATCCGTTGAATTTGTTGTATGAGAAGTCAATCAAGGTGAAGATAGTTAGAATCTTTACAAGATCCATCTCTGAACCTTTACTAGTAACTGTTATAGCATCCTTAAAAGAATAGACAGCTCCAGTATACTGTCTGTCAAACTTTCCAGGTCAACGGCCAGGCCACTCCAACAACACCCGACTTGCCCATTAACCACCTGACAATCCTGAGGTGTGGGGTTTTATCACAAAAGGCCTCGGTATTAGTTAGAGTGGGTATTTCTATTAACCACTATTTTTCCTTCCTCTGTCCGATGTGGGCAATGTTTCCACTCCCCCACGTGAGCCCTTTTGTGGGTCACACGTGGAGTCCACCATCGGAACACGTGGAGATGTGGGACTCACCCATCGCACGGGCCATGGGCCCATCACGTGGACTTTGGCCTACGTGGAGCCCGGACTACCCATCGCGCGGGGCCACGGGCCCACCCATCACGTGGCAGTACGGCCCACAACCTCTCATCCATGTCAAACTTTCCAGGTCAACGGGCTGAGGCCCACTCCAACAACACCGAGACTTGCCCCCACTTAACCACCTGCACAATCCTCAGGTGTGGGGTTTTATCACAAAAGGCCTCGGTATTAGTTAGAGTGGGGTATTTCTATTTAAACCACTATTTTTCCTTCCCTCTGTCCGATGTGGGACAATTGGTTTCCAACACTGTCCCCCTTTAGATGAAAGGACATTGCTCTTTGCAATTGGTCGGGAACCATCTTCGTCAGCCATCATTGCCTGCCATGTTGTCAAGGATCTTTCCGGTATTTCACCATTGAAGTTGTTGTGAGCTAGGTCTACAATTTGAAGCATTTGCCAGGTGCCATTGGTCTTTGAACATCCGATGCCGCCATAAAATCTGTTGGATCGCAAAGCAAGGACACGCAAGGTGGATATGTTCTTCAAGAAGCATGGAAAAGTATCCATTATTTGATTGTTTCCAAGGTTTAGAATCTCTAGTTTTGTGCAACTGGCTAGAGATTTTGGAAGCTGGCCTTTAATCTGATTCCTTCCGAGGTCTAGAGCTCTTAAACCACAATATCCAGTAAATCTGTTAGAAAGAGTTCCATTAAGGTTGTTTTTCCTTAAAATAAGTACTCTAAGACTCTTCATTTCAGTCAAGCATTGGGGAACCGTACCGCTTAAAGAGTTATTGGACATATCAAGAACCTCATAACTTGCATTGCATATTGATACTGGAATGAGCCCATGCAAGTTATTGCTTGAAAGAGAGAGGAACACAGTGGAAGCAAGGAAATCACCAATGTCAGTTGGTAAACTAGAGCTGAAACGATTTTTTGAATAATCCAGATAACGGGCACTTGGTGAGAAAAATGGGATTTGCCCCTGAAGTTGGTTTGAATGAAGGTCGAGAACAGACACACTAGAATATTTAGGTAAAGGCCCTTCGACAGTTGAAAAGGAGTTGGATGAAAGATTTAGCTGAGAAAGAGAACTTATCCCCCAAATCCAATTGGGAACCATGCCTTGAATCTGGTTTTCTGACAGGTCCAAACGTTCTAAATAGATGTGGTTTCTCAAGAAATTTGGGAATGTTCTCAACTTGTTAGAAGCCAAGTTCATATCCTGAATTTTAGGAAAAGAGGAAGATGAGGAACTGGAACCATTATATAAAACCAGCAAGCTATTGTGGGAAAGATCAATGGTCGAAAGATTTCTCAGTTGCTGAGGACCATTAAAAGGAAAGCGAGTGAAATTGTTTGAAGAAAGATCAAGTGTATAAAGCCCTAGAAAACTCAAGATAGACACGGGTATTGGTCCTTCCAAATTGTTGAAACTCAAATCAAGGGTAATTAAGTTGGAAGAAACGTTAGGAAATTCATGGAGTTGACCAGAAAATTGATTGTGGGAAAGTAGTAGTTCCTTTAACAAGGGAGAAGAAAAAATAGATGATGGAATACTCCCATTTAGGTGATTGAATTCCAGTTGGAGATGTACCAGATTAAAAAGGTTTTCCCAGTGAATAAAGTCTATCGGACCATGAAACCTCTGTGATGGCATGTACAGGCTAACCAATTCTGTCAGGTTTTCCATTGACTTTGGGATTGATCCAGTGAAGCTGCAACCTGAAAGATCTATCGTGGACAACATTTTTAGGTTTCCAATAGAGTTGGGCAAGAAGCCTGAAAATTTTGTCCATCTTAGTACCAAGGATCGAAGAGATCCATTCTTTGGAAATTCTGGCAAGGAGCCATCAAGATCCAAATTATGCGAAAGGTCGATATTTTGTAAAGTAGGTACCTGAAAGACCTCTTTGGGAAATGTTCCTTGCAACTGACAATATTTGAGACTCAAGGAAGACAACTTTGAAAAATTGGCAAAGAATCCTGGAATTGGAGCAGAGATACTGTTAAAATCCAAGCTCAACACCGTCAGGTTTGAAAAGTTGGCAAAGAATGCTGGTATTGGACCGGAGATATAGTTAAAATCCAATCGAATCACGGATAAAGACTGAAGTTTAGCCAGGGATTGATCAATAGGACCTGAGAGATTAGTTCCAGACATGCTCAACACCCTCAGGTTTGGCAGTGAAGATGATATTGCTTGGCACCACTGAGCCCCTGTGCTGATATATCTACATCATCAAGATATAGCTCTATAAGCTCTGTGAGATTTTGAAAGAGCATTCGTAAATTCGGGATCTTAAGGGAGTTGTAAATGTTAGAAATATCAAGGACAACCAACTTTGTCAGGCTTGAAATCTCAATTGGAATTTGCCCTGAATAATCAGTTTTGGACAAATTTAGATACCTCAATGTTGTGCGGAAGCGTCAACCAATTGCGAGTGAAAAATAAACAACAACTGGCAGGAGATAAATAGAACACAAAAAACAACACCAACAAGAACACCAAGATTTATACTGGTTCGGCAATGCCTACATCCAGTTTGGAGACGACGGAGTAATTCACTATAATCAAAGAGAGTATACAAAGTGTTTATCACTCAAGAAAACCCAAAACCCCAAATACACCCAAGTCTCACTCTCACAACAATTGAAGAGAAAACAATGATACAAAGCAAAGAACAATTAGAGAGATTTCTCTCTTTGGCTAGATGCCTTTCTTGCTATTTTTCTCTTCTACTCAACACTTGGTGGGATGCTTCAAATGGAACCATTTGCTTCCAATTTATAGCCAAAAATGCAAGAGTGTGAATGCAAGCTTCAACTATTCATTTGTTGGCTACCAAACCTACCAATGGATGGCTACCAAATAATCCACCCTTTTTGACTTCATAGTAAGCCAACATTTACTCACATGGGCAACTAACTTTGACTCACATGGGCAACTCCAAAATTCTTCTACATTTGAGCCAATTTCCAACAATCTCCACCTTGGCTCAACATGTAACAAACTCTCATAGTAACACTCCCAAATGTCGTCTCCCAATCCCCCCAAGGGGCAATCAACAAATTTTATGAATTCCAATCAAGTCCAAGCAATGCTTAAACTTGAACAACGAAACTGGCTTCGTCGACCTATCAAATTGCTTGTGCCATTGTCTTGGAGACTGCTTCAAGCCATACAATGATTTCTGCAATTTTGCAAACCCAATTTTCCTTTCCAGCAACACTAAAACCTTATGGCTGAGACATATAGATCTCTTCCTCCAAATCACCATGTAAGAAAGCAATCTTGACATCAAGTGAAACTCAAGGTCAAACTGCGCAACCAAAGCCAACAAAATACGAATAGAAGAATGTTTTGCTACAGGAGAAACTACCTCATTGTAGTCAATGCCTTTCTTCTGAGCATAGCCTTTTGCTACCAATCTGGCTTTGAATCTTACATTGTCTTTTCCCAAGGATTCCATCTCCTTGGTATACACCCAATTTTGTTGCTGTGGAGGCTCTTGGGTAGGTGCCTCCTCTTCATCATCCTTGTCCTCATCATCAGAATCAACTGTAGGACTAGTGTCTGTAACATCAGACCTTACCTGGAACAACTGGAGTCTTCAGGAACTCCACCTGCTTTGAACAACTCATGGTCTTGGTTGCTTCAATTTCACCTTCATGCTTGTTCTGATTAACCATAGCAGCCTCATCAAAAGTCACATCTCTGCTTACAACAAATTTCTTCTCATCTGGACACCAAGAGTCGGTATCCCTTCAAGCCAGTGCTAAAGCCCATAAACAGAGCTTTCTTTACTCTTGGATCCAATTTGCTTTCCCTGACATGGTAGTAAGCAGAACAACCAAATATGTGTAAATACTTGTAATCAGGACAAGGTTTACCAGACCATACCTCCATGGATGTTTTCCCCTCGTTCGCAGCAGCAGGCAACCGATTAATGAGATGGCTTGCATAACTAATCGCCTCAGCCCAAAACACCTTGCCTAATCCAGCATTAGACAACATACACCGAACTTTCTCAAGCAAAGTACGGTTCATGCGCTCCGCCACCCCATTCTGTTGCGGTGTCTCCCTAACCGTGAAGTGCCTCACAATACTCTCATATTGACAAACTTTCAAGAAAGGATCAGACCTATATTCACCACCATTGTCTGATCTAGAGTCTTGATCTTTCGATCGCTTTGCGTATCAATCATCTTTTTACACTTCAGGAATATCTTCAAGACTTCATCTTTACGCTTCATGGTGTACACCCATACTCTTCTAGAGAAGTCATCAACAACGGAGACCAAATAATGGTAACCTCCCCAAGGTGCATTCTTGGAAGGTTCCCAAACATCAGTGTGAACATAATCTAGAATGCCTTTAGTGTGGTGAATAGCGGTATCAAATTTCACTCTAGTTTGCTTACCAAGCACACAGTGTTCACAAAATTCCAATTTGCATGCCTTTGCACCCTTCAATAAGCCTTGCTTCACCAATCCTTGCAACGCTTTTTCACCAGCATGCCCAAGACGCATATGCCATAACCTCGTGGTGTCTGTGCTCTATCTGCGTCAGCAGCTTCCGGTGACAGCCTCCCACCAATAACTGTACTCCCCAGCAAGAAATACAAGTTATTTCTTCTTGTACCTTTCATCACCACCAATGCCCCGTACACAGCTTTAAGAACTCCACCGTCCATGGTGATCTTGAGACCCTTGGATTCCAAAGCGCCCAATGAGATGAGATTCTTCTTCATATCCGGTACATACCGAACATCACTCAATTCTCTAACTGTTCCATCATGCATCTTCAAACAGATTTTGCCTATCCCTTGTGTTTTGCAAGCATTATTATTGCCCATCAAAACAACTCCACCATCTAGCTCCTCGAAGCTAGAAAACCATTCCCGAATGGGACACATATGATAGGTGCAACCTGAATCCAAAATCCACTCCTCGGAGTGACCATCAGCATATGAACTAGCCAAAGCAAACTCAAAATCATCATCTCCAGATTTTGCAACATTTGCTTCAAAATCCGCTTTCTCCTTCTCTTTGTTCTTCAATTTGGGGCAATCTTTCTTCCAATGACCCTTTTGGCGACAAAAGGCACATTCATCTTTAGCAGGAAACTTTCCCCGCTTCCCAGATTTTTTTTCCTCTGTTCGACCCCTTGCAACTAGTGCCTCGGTTTGTGAATTGTGAGTCATCTGGTCCTTCTTACGACACTCATGATTCACCAATGCCGCAGACACCTCCTCAAGTTTCACCTCGGATTTTCCATACAACAAAGTATTTGTCAAATGATCATAATCATCAGGCAATGAATTTAACAAACATAGTGCCTTATCCTCGTCAGGAATTTTCACATCAAGGTTTGCTAAATCAGCAAGTATTTTATTATAATCATTGAGGTGTTCGTGCATAGAAATACCTGAACGATATTGAAATCGGAAGAGTCGCTTTTTCAAGAAGAGCCGATTTTCTGCGCTCTTGGTCATATACTTCTCCTCCAATTTCGTCCAAAACTCCTTAGCAGAAGTTTCCTTCATATACGGGTATTTCAACTCCTTATCAAGGAACGATCGAATAGAGCCACAAGCATGAAGATTAAGTCTCTTCCACTGCTTATCATCAATTTCTTTGGGTTTATCCTCCAAAACAATATCCAACTCTTGTTGATACAACACATCCATAACTTCACATTGCCACATACCAAAATTATTAGAGCCATTGAATTTATCAACCTCTAACCTTGTAGTAGCGATTGGATGTCTATTGGATGTCGACGAAGACGATGTCGACTCCTTCTCCTTCACGAGTTCATCTTTATCTCCAGCCATCTACTCCGGCACTGTTCACAAATACAGCACTGTTCACAACTGGAGCAGTTCACTGTTCACGGGAACTGGAGCACTGGCACTATTCACGAAACTGGAGCTCAAACGAATTTTTCACTCCTATGAAACCCCAGTTGAAAACTGGAGCTCTGATACCACTTGTTGTGCGGAAGCGTCAACCAATTGCGAGTGAAAAATAAACAACAACTGGCAGGAGATAAATAGAACACAAAAAACAACACCAACAAGAACACCAAGATTTATACTGGTTCGGCAATGCCTACATCCAGTTTGGAGACGACGGTGTAATTCACTATAATCAAAGAGAGTATACAAAGTGTTTATCACTCAAGAAAACCCAAAACCCCAAATACACCCAAGTCTCACTCTCACAACAATTGAAGAGAAAACAATGATACAAAGCAAAGAACAATTAGAGAGATTTCTCTCTTTGGCTAGATGCCTTTCTTGCTATTTTTCTCTTCTACTCAACACTTGGTGGGATGCTTCAAATGGAACCATTTGCTTCCAATTTATAGCCAAAAATGCAAGAGTGTGAATGCAAGCTTCAACTATTCATTTGTTGGCTACCAAACTTACCAATGGATGGCTACCAAACAATCCACCCTTTTTGACCTCATAGTAAGCCAACATTTACTCACATGGGCAACTAACTTTGACTCACATGGGCAACTCCAAAATTCTTCTACATTTGAGCCAATTTCCAACACTCAAATCCGTGAGCTTTCTGATTGCAGATGGAATGCTATGGTCCACACTGCCAAGTTTGTTGTTGGCCAAGTTGAGGGTTTGAAGATGTTGGAGATCGAAGAGACTGCTCGAATTGTCAATCCCACCTGTGATGCATTCGCTGCTAATGTCAAGACCAACAACATGCCCGCTTGTACTGCAAGTAACACCAACCCAAGAACAACAGTCTGTACTTGAATTCCATGATATGACCTTGGTTGACGAAACTGGAGAATATCCAGTTGAATCATTATAAAATGTAAGGCTTTTCTTCAATTGGAGCAATGATAGTTGTTGGTTTTTAATTCACTGGCCGCGAACTGCAGGGATGATATTAACACAGATGGCAGTGATGAAGAAAAGGAAGAAATATTGGAGCAGAGTTTTCATTTTGGATGAACTTTTAGTTTTAGAGACTCCGAGGGAAAGTGAAGAAATATGAATGCCTGTGGTGGCTTTAGTACACAGGGTTGAATTGGTAAAAGGCCGCCTCCATTGTTGCTAGCTTGACTTTGAAGTCTTCTCCCATCTCTATCTGTAACTAGGAAAATTTGGACAGAATTAAAACAGGGGCAAGGACTTGACAAGTAACCATCACTGAAGAAAGTTGATACACAATTCACACTCACGCTTGCGTGCTCTGAGGTTCCTATGAGTGGTGCCACAATCTACATGTACCAGGTTGGGACTTGGCATATAAGGCTGTTTAATTCAACTAATTAAAGTGCTGAAAGAAACCCTACAAAAACCATCAGAGCCAAGTCAAAGAAAGTAGATGTTAAATGTTCATGTTGAATTTCTGATCCGGTTAAAACGAACTGAAAATGTTACCATGAGGAGGTTATTTTGTATTTTTTCTTTTCTATATAACTTTGCCGGTACGAGAAAAATTATTGAAAAATAAAGTTAGGAGTCACAAAAAAATTAAACTATATGATAACCCTTCTGCCTTGGTCAATAAGTTTGAAGTTCCATCCTAGAAAGTCAACCTTTTGAAGCTCCATAGGCACAGTCTGACGCATGCCTATCTCTAATGGCCAACAATAGTTTTCCATTGCATCTTCACAGAAAGCACAATGCACCGAACAAGCCTTCTCCATAATTCTCTAGACTTGCCATTTTCACATTAACAAATCCCCCTTAAAAAAAAGATAGTACCTTTTAACATTTTCGAAAAGCCAGACCGATTGGGCCGATTCAAATACAAACATAGACCAACGAAAAACCCGAAAAGAAAGGAGAAGAAAAAGACACTAGAAAGGAAGAAACCCGGCAAGCTTCCAGTGGACCTAGAAACTGTTGGTTTGAACTTTTCAGTCGTTGATTTGAAAATGAGAAGATTCTTAAGCCGGAGGAGGTCCGGGAAGCAGTAGATTATGAGGAGATTATTAAAATTAATGTACGCATGTGTCTTGAATAATATGAAAAAATCTAGAATAATGGAGAATGAGCAAACCGACTTAGCAAAGTCAGTGAATCCAAAATATCTCCTGTATACAGGTTTGTCGCCTTGACAAATATGAAAGCTGAAAAACTACCAGCTGTCTTATATCCCACTAAGTCGTGTATCTAAGCTTTGTACATTTTCTCTTCTATACAAAGAAAATCACTTTGTTACTTTGAAGTCCATTTGTCAAGTTGGCCCGGCTACAGTCTACGTGTTGCTTTCCTATTTGAATTATTCGGTGAGTGTTTTCTCAAAAAATAAAATAAAATAAAAAATCGGTGAGTATTGGCCAAGATCAATAGTCATGGTTCATGGCCCAAACTAGGATAACTACCTCAAATTCTAGGGCCGTATATTAAAATAGTTTAAAATATCTCCTTATTTAATTTTATTTTGCTTTATAAAAAAAGCTAAGATTACAAAATTCCCAAACCATCCTTAAAACTTACAAAATGCCCTTCTACAGCGCAGCGCAGAGGAAAAGAGAGAATAGGATGGAGGCATATGAAAGTCATGGCAAAAATTAATCAAGCAAACGATAGTAATATGTTTTGCACTCACATTGCATAATACAAGATAAATGATTATTAAGATAAAATATGACAGCAGAAGCACATTGCTTATTTCGTGTATCTTGAAATAAAGAAAACGATGGCCAGGGACATCCCCAAGCCTTTAGGCATACATGGATTGGACTCCAGCTGCATTGCTCCTCAACGTCTCCACCTTTGATTTATGTGAACAT
This sequence comes from Prunus fruticosa, assembly GCA_018703695.1. Classification (NCBI taxonomy): domain Eukaryota; kingdom Viridiplantae; phylum Streptophyta; class Magnoliopsida; order Rosales; family Rosaceae; genus Prunus; species Prunus fruticosa. The sequence continues at coordinate 41,063,169 of CM031922.1, read as the reverse complement.
GTCTTCGATGAATTCCAATTCTTTCCTCCAGCTGTGGGAATATCTTAAGAACCATCCTGTACATAGCTCTGTAATACCACTTACTCCATTTCTTGCACAACACAAGTGACCCAACGGAAACTCCAAAGCCAACTGTAAATCCAATTTCAACACTGATAAGATCCCAATTAATCCCACGATGGCCAGAATTTGGAAGGCTTTCATTTAATGCCGCTGGTGGTGCTTTGTTATCCACTGTCAAAGGAGGCCCCCATAGTCCTTTGTTTCCTATGAATGAGTCTTTTGGAAATGTTGAAAACTGAGTACTGGTTGGAATCTTGCCGACCAGTTGATTATATGAGAGATTCAAGAATGAAAGGAAAGTAAGATTTGCCAACTGTGGTGGAATTTGCCCACTCAGCTTGTTCTGTGACAGGTCCAAGGACTCGAGTACCCGCATGTTACCAAAGGAGGATGGGATTTCGCCTGTGAAGGCATTTCCGGACAAGTTAAGGACATATAGTGATTTGAATTCTCCTATTTCCTTAGGTATTAGTCCACTGAAATTGTTGCATGAGAAGTCAATCAAGGTGAAGATAGATAGAATCCTTAGCAGATCCATCTGTGAACCTTTGCTAGTAACTGTTATACCATCCTCAAAAGAAAAACCAACCCCGTCTCTCCCTGCTGGGTGTGAAAATTCTAAGAATTTGACCTTTGCTAGGGAATCACCTTCATTAGCCATCATTGGCCGCCATGTTGTCAAAGATCTTCTCGGTATTTCACCATTGAAATTGTTGTGAGCTAGGTTTATGATTTGAAGCATTGGCCAGGTGCCATGGGTCTTGGGACATTCAATGCGTCCGTAAAATTTGTTGGACCGCAAAACAAGGACACGCAGAGTGGATATGTTCTTCAACAAGCATGGAAAGGTATCCACCAGATGATTCTCGCCAAGGTTTAAAACCTGTAAACCTGTGCAATTGGCTAGAGATTTTGGAAACTGACCTTTTATCTGATTTTCACCAAGGTTCAGAGTGTCTAATTCACAAAATTTTGGAAATTCAAATTAGAAATAGTTCCAGTAAGGTTGTTTCTCCTTAAATTAAGTACTCCAAGACTTTCTTTTGCAGACAAGCATTGTGGAATCATGCCACTCAGAGAATTATTGGACAGATCAAGAACTCGAAGACCCCCATTACATATTGATACTGGAATGTAGCCATGCAAGTTATTGCTTGAAAATGATAAGAAGGAAGTATCGGAAGTGAGGAAATCACCAATGTCTGTTGGTATGATAGAGCTGAAATTATTTTGTGAGTAATCCAGATAGTAGGCATTTGGTAGGAAAATTGGGAGTTTCCCCTGGAGTTGGTTTGAATGAAGGTCAAGCTTACGAACATCAGGATAAAAGAAAGGAGCTTCTAGAGTTCCTAAGGAGTTACAAGAGAGATTTAAGTCATAAAGGTCTTTGAAACTCCAAATCCAACGGGGTATCTTGCCTTCAATCTGGTTTTCTGAAAGGTCCAAAGAGTATAACGCAGATTGATTTCTCAAGAAAGTTGGGATTGTTCTCAATTTGTTAGAAGCCAAATTCAATAAACTAAGTTGAGGAAATGAGGAATATGAGGAATCAGTACCATTGTATAAACTCAGCAAGCTATTGTACGAAAGGTCAATGTATGTAAGATTTTTCAGTTGTTGAGGGCCATTGAACGGAAAGGCACTGAAATTGTTGGAAGAAAGACGAAGTGATTCAAGGCCTCGAAAATTAAAGATAGACACAGGCATTTGTCCTTCCAAATTGTTGAAGCTTAAATCAAGGGTAACTAAGTAGGAAGAGACGTTAGGAAACTCGCTGAGTTTACCTGAGAATTGATTGTCGGAAAGTACTATCTCTGGCAATAAGGGAAGAGAAAAGAGAGAAGACGGAATACTCCCCTCAAGTAGATTGTCATTCAACCGGAGATATACCAAATTACTAAGCTTCTCCCAGTGGATAGAACTAATTGGACCATTGAACATGTTTGATGACAAGTCCAAATAAATCAATTGTGTTAGATTCGCCAGTGACTTCGGGATTGATCCCGTGAAATTACATCTCAAAAGATTTATCGTGGAGAGCATTTTGAGGTTGCCAATAGAGTCCGGCATTAACCCTGAAAAGTTGGTAAGGCTTAGATCCAAGGACCTAAGAGATCCATTCTTTGGAAATTCTGGCAAGGAACCATGAAGTTCACCATTAGCCTCAAGGTCAATAGTTTGTAGAGTAGGTACTTGAAAGATCTGTTTGGGAAATGTTCCACGCAACTCACATGCCACGAGATTCAAGGAAGTCAACTTTGAGAAATTGGAAAAGAATAATGGAACTGGACCGGAAATATTGTTACCACCCCAGTTGAAATCCCTCAGGTTTGAAAAGTTGGCAAAAAATTCTGGAATTGGACCAGAGATTAGGTAATTATGATCCAATCTAATCACGGATAGAGAGTGAAGTTTAGCGAGGGATTGATCAATAGGACCTGAAAGATTACAAGATGACAAGCTCAACACACTCAGGTTTGGCAGTGAAGATGATATCGCTATGGACCAGTGAGTACCATGTGCTGGGATACTTACTCCATCAAGATAAAGCTCTGTAAGCTCTGTGAGGTTCAGCAAGAGCATGCTTAAATTCGGGCTCTCAAGTATTGGATCACCATTGTCATACATATTAGATATATCAAGGATAACTAACCTTGCCAAGCGTGAAATCTCAATGGGCATAACTTGCCCAGAATAACCATTATATGATAAATTTAAATACCTCAAGTTGGTAAGCTTTCCGATTGCTGACGGAATGCGAGAGCCATAGCCAAACATGTTATTGGCCAAATTGAGGCTTTGAAGATGTTGAAGATTGAAGAGACTACTGGAATTGTCAATGCCACCAGAGATAGATTCTCCACTAAGGTCGAGACGAACAACACGCCCATCGGTACTGCAAGCAACACCAAGCCAAGAGCAACAGTCGGTACTCGAATTCCATGATATAACCTTGGTAGGGTATGAATCATAAGAATCTCCATTAAATATAAGGCTTTTCTTCAAATGGAGCAATGATAGTTGTTGGTCTTTAATACAGCGGCTGTGAGCTGAATGGATGGTTTTACCACAGATTGTTATGGTAGTGATATTTAAGAATAAGAGGAAGAAATATTGGAGGAAAATTTTCATTTTGGATAAAACTATCTGGTTTTAGAGTTGTTGAACAGGGGAAGTGATGAAGAAACTGAGAAGGGTTGTGGTGGCTTTAATATGGTGGGATTGGGAAAAGGCTTCCTTGTTGAGGGTTGTTGCTTGCTTGACTTTGAAGTCTTCTCCCATCCCCTCCAGTTTCAGTAATGAGGACAAATGAATGGAAGGAAAAGGGAGTTGAGCAGCACCGCATGTAGCAGACAGGGACTTTGAACCATAACCTCTGAGGCCTTTAAAGTCTATCACAAATTAGAAAAACTTGGAAGTGGCAATTGCCTTGCTATTTCCATTTTGATCCCTATTGACTGTTGTATGAGAGCTAAGGGGAAGAAAGTGGATGACAAGGAAACTCACTAGAAACACAGTCCACGAAACTGAAAATTGGGTCATTCATATTCCCCTTAGCTCTGTTTAGTGCAAAGAATCAGAATTTTAAAGCAATGGATATATTATATATATAGTGGGTTCTTAGTATCGTGGAAAAGGCCCCCACAAGATTTATGGGTTGCTTGACTATTTGACTTTGAAGTCTTTCTCCATCTGTCTAGTGGGGCTACAATCTAACATGTAGTTGGGACTTAGTATGCAGGGTTGAATTGGTAAAAGGCCTCCTCCATTGTTGCTAGCTTGACTTTGAAGTCTTCTCCCATCTCTATCTGCAAGGACTTGACAAGTAACCATCACTGAAGAAAGTTGATACACAATTCACACTCACGCTTGCTTGCTCTGAGGTTCCCATGAGTGGTGCCACAATCTACATGTACCAGGTTGGGACTTGGCATATAAGGCTGTTTAATACAACCAATTAAAGTGCTGAAAGAAACCCTACAAAAACCATCAGAGCCAAGTCAAAGAAAGTAGATGTTGTTAAATGTTCATGTTGAATTTCTGAGTTGGAAGAATTGTATAGCTGAAGATAGATCCGGTTAAAATGAACTGAAAATGTTACCATGAGGAGGTTATTTTGTATTTTTTTATTTTCTATAAAACTTTGCCGGTACGAGAAAATTTATTGAAAAATAAAGTTTGAAGTCACAAACAAATTAAACTATATGATAACCCTTCTGCCTTGGTCAATAAGTTTGAAGTTCCATCCTAGAAAATCAATCTTTTGAAGCTCCATAGGCACAGTCTGACGCATGCCTATCTCTAATGGCCAGCAAGAGTTTTCCATTGCATCTTCACAGAAAGCACAACGCACCGAACAAGCCTTCTCCATAATTCTCTAGACTTGCCATTTTCACATTAACAAATCCCCCAAAAAAAAAAAAAAAAAAAGGAAAATTAGGTATTAGACATAGATAACTTTACTTATTAGTATTTAAGACATTTGATATTTTGGTTTGGGTTTTAATACCTAGAAAAGAATTGTTATTTTGGATTAGGCCAAAGAGGAAGACCAAATTTATCGATCCACCTTACATTAGTTATTAAAAAGGCAATTATACCCTTTTTATTTAAAAACCTAATCCAAATCCGTTAGTTTCTCATCTCTCTCTTTCTCCCTACTCGTCCTTCTTCCCCTTTCGGTTGCTCTTCCGCTCGACATCGTAGCTCGCCTTTCTCATCGACATTGTCGTCCGCTTCTTCGTCGCCTACCGCGACTTCCACTCTCACCGACTTGTCTACAATCGCAACCTCATCGCCCTCCGCTACTTAAAGTCTCGCTTCCTCCTTTCTTCTCAAATCAAACCCCACACTCTCTCTCTCTCACGTACACACTCTTCGTGCTCTCCGCCTCTCTCTCTCCTTCTCATTTGTATTTCTTTCAATATCAGATCTCTCTTCTGTCGACACCAATGGCTTCTCTCACACAAGCTTCTACTGCTCTTTCAACCTCCTTCAAGCCCACCTTGGTATTACTTTCCTGGTCTTCTGTTGTCATTTCTCTGTTGTTAATTACAATTTAATTTTCAAGATTTATGATTTTCATCATCATGTTTGTTTGTTTTGTTTTCACGATTTGAGGTTTTGCTATTAGATTTGGATCTTCGGTTTGTTGAATTAATGAATCTGGGTAAATTGTTGAGCTTGGTAGCGATTCTTTGTGGTCTACTGTAAATCTTGCAGCTTGCTTCCGTTTCTTATTGATTGAAATGGGTGATTTGGATTTTATTAGGTTAAGTCTGAGCTTCTTTTGCTAATCATTAAGTTTGAGTTTTTAATGAGACGAGAGAGTAAGCTTGAGTTTGCTCAAATTGACTTTTTGATATACTATTATGAAGTTTGGGAGCGGCACCATGTCTGCATGTTATTAGGTTAGAGTTAGACATTACACTAACCAGAGTTTGCATCAAGACCCATTACACGGTGGGTCCCATTTGGTGTTTCGAGTCAACTTGGTCTGTGATTGATTTTGTGGGTGTATACTGTTGAACTTTATAATTTATGTTTTAGTTCAAGAAAATGATGGAACAAAATTGCTCTAAATTTCATACTATGTCCTCTCTTGTAACTGCTCAATAACACTTTATCAAGTTAAAGGAAGCCGTAGAAGTTGTAAGGTATTTGCTAGGTAGGAGATTGAATGTTTAGAAGGCATATATTGAGGTTATCTCTTTCATGATGTCAATTTTTAGATAACAGAACAATTTGACTTAGAAAATTTAGCTTCCTTACATGTTGCTCTATGGTTGAATGTTGAAGCAGGCAAGCAGCAGCATGAGCTCTGGTCTGAAGTCAGTTTCCTTTTCCATCACTGGAAAGTGCTTCCCATATCTCAGTTCCCGACCTGGGCATTTTCAAGTTTCCTGTTCGGTAAGCTCAATTGATTGTAATGCTATTGTTGCTTTTGTTTTTGTTGTTGTTTCATTTGCCCCTGCGGTCTCATGGATCGAAAACAGAAAACGGAAACTGCATTGCAGAAAACGGAATGTGCAATGCAAAAAACAGAAACATGAATAACCTATTTTACATTCTAGGTGGTTTTCAGTCTGATTCCCTCTCTCCCAACATGTTTTGAATAAAAAAAAACTATTGTTTTGTTTTGTTTAACTTTAGAGCTGAGCATTTTTGCCCAGGCTCAGCATTTCAGTTTCTGTTTTTGCATCGCAGTTTGCTTTTTCTGCATTGCAGTTTCCGTTTTTGCATCGCAGTTTCCATTTTAGTACTTTCATCTCGGTTCCTTCATTTTGCTTATATTAAATTAATTATATATATAATTGATATCTACATTGTATTTTTGTTTCAGTTTTTGTGTGAATATGTGGTGAAATGATTTTTTTTAAAATTTTTAAAACCGTTGATCGTTTATATAAATATTGTTTAATTGAATAAATATTACAAAATCAAGTTTGGTGTAGTGGTTTGTGAGTGAGCCCTCTTCCTTTGAGGGTCAAGGTTCGAGTCCCTTTAATGACACAAAATCCTTTTTTTTTTTTTTTTTTAAAAGTGAATAAGGGGCAACAGAGTTGGTCCCATACATACGGTGGTAGGTGGCCAATGGCGACAGGTGGCCGGCGGCGGCTGGTCGGAGGCGGCCGGCGGCAGGTGGTTGGCCGGCGGTGGTGGTTGGCTGGATGTGGACATGTGGCATAGTATGCTTGCCTTAGAAGGAGTGGCATTGTGTGTAATTTTGATATTTTTAAATGATATTTTTGTAAATTAGGTACCACATTTTGGTCTTTGGCCTTATGCTAATTAGATGAAATTGTATTTCTATCTTCCAACTTAGTAAACTATATTGTGGTTTAAAACTAAAGCTCCAAAAAAAAAAATACTCTGTTTTTTTTAGGGAAAAAAATATAGTACCTTTTAACATTTTCGAAAAGCCACACCTATTGGGCCCATTCAAATACAACCATAGACCAACAAAAAACCCGAAAAAGAAGGAGAAGAAAAAGACACTAGAAAGGAAGGAACCCGGCAAGTTTCCAGTGGACCTAGAAACTGTTGGTTTGAACTTTTCAGTCGTTAATTTAAAAATGAGAAGATTCCTAATCCGGAGGATTGTTAAAATTAATGCACACTTGTATCTTGAATAATATAAAAAAATATAGAACAATGGAGAATGAGCGAAGTGTTGTAATATAATAAACTAACCGACTAAGCTATGTCGGTTAGAACTCTCCTGTATATAGGCTTGTTGCCTTGACAAATATGAAAGCTGAAAAACTACCTGAATCTAAGCTTTGTACATTTTCTCCTCCGTACAAAGAAAATCATTTTGTTATTCTTTCAAAAGTTTTTTATTCATAGTCAAGTTATTGTCCTAAACATTAAACAAACATTTCTTAAACAAACAGAGATGGACATGGATATCGATGAAACTAAAAGGTACAGCCTTTTTCTTTCTTTTTCCAATACTCTGTGTTTTTATTGTTCTGGATTGTTGCCTTTAATGATAAGAGAACTTGACTTCATACGCTTTTAACATTACCAAAATCTTTGATATGAAAACACAACTTTTTAACACTGCTTTGAAATGAATTGACAAAGGTGGTGCAATGGAAATAGGATTAAGAGGCTTATGAAAGACGTATCCACCGGAATTTCATTAGGTGCTCTTGGATTTCCACCTATCTACCTATCTGTTCATGTTGATTTTATGGGTTGGAAGAGAAATTCTACAAAAAGGTGGATTGAAACTGTGGCATTGTGGAATTTCGAGATTGTTGTAGTCTATAGGATTGACTTGGGGTACAGGGTGGGGTGACGTGTGTATGCCACTTAGATCATTTGGTAGGTCAAGTGGAAAACATGAATTGCAAGCTTGATTGATTTTTTAAAAGCAGCTGAATTTTTCATTCAACCTCAGACATGAAGATGGTGAGGAAATCTCCTCCAACCAAAGAGAGCAGGGTTGCTCTGTTACAGATTCAGGGGAAGACCTAACTATGATACGCTATAAAATTGAGTGGCAAGGCGAGATCTCAAAAAACATCCACGATTCAAATCCCTGTGATTGGTCGTTTAGACGTGAAATGAACATTAACAGTAGAGAAAATGGTAATCAATTGTAGAGAAGAATGACACTGCCTAATTAATAGAAAAATATATGTACTTAAGGCTTTGCCTCACAATAATTATCGAAAGGTGTATACCAAGGTGTTCTTGAATTTACCAAGGTTCCGAGTGGAATAGGATTACAAGGCATATGAAGTCATACATGGTTGAACTCCATGATAATAAACTTTAAAAGAAACAAAATGAAGGAAGTTGAGGTTCACCCAAACTAATTGTAGGAAACCAAAGACAGTTTGCATTGAACTCACATTGAATAACATTACATAATTATTAGGGCATAATTAAGCTAAAATATGACAACATAATCACAATGCTAATCAATTCAGTGTCTTCACTCTTGATTTATGTGAACATGTCTACGGTGAATACCAATTTTTCCTCTAGCTAGGGAATATCTAACCGTCTTGTACATAGCTCTGTAATACCACTTTTCCATCTCTTGCACAACACAGTGACCCAACACTCCAAACCAACTGAAATCATTTCAACACTGATAATCCCTTAATCCTATGATTACCATATTTGGAAGGCTTCCCAACCACCAATTTTAACCCAGAAATCTCGTGATTACTCCAAGTTAAACTAATTTTTAAACTTGACCAACCAAAATACCAAACTTAATTACCTTCTACATAGCGTGAACTATGGAAAATTTTCCATGATGTTGATATACCGTATGTCGGATTGAGACTATGACCATTGTGGAAATTGTGAGCTTGCTTTATGGATTGATTAGTTGGCTTGTGACTTTGAAGTCCATCTGCAGTTGGCCCGGCTACAGTTACATGTTGCTTTCCTTTTAATTTTTCGGTGAGTGTTTTCTCAAAAAATAATAAATAAAATTTGGTGGTTTGGCCAAGTCTAGCATGGTTCATGGCCCAACAGGATAACAACCCTAACTACCTCAAATTCTAGGGCCGTATTTGAATGTTTAATTCTCATTGTTTATTTTATTTTGCTTTAAAAAAAACCCTAGTTACAATCCCGAACCATCCTTAAACTTAATAAGAACTCCCGAGCCCTTCTACAGCACAGAGGAAAAGAGATTACCAAGCTTCCGTATGGAATAGGATGAGGCATATGAAAGATGACAACCTTTTAACCATGGCTAAAATTAAACAACAAACGATAGTAACATGTTTTGCACTCACATTGCATGATACAGATAAATGATTATTAAGTACAATATGAAGCAGAAGCACATTGCTTATGTCGTGTATCTTGAAATAAGAAAGATGGCCAGGGCATCCCCAAGCCTTCAGGCATACTGGATTGGAGTCCAGCTGCATTGCTCCTGAACGTCTCCACCTTCGTTTATGTGAACATGTCTTCGATGAATTCCATTCTTTCCTCCAGCTGTGGGAATATCTAAGACCATCCTGTACATAGCTCTGAATCCACTTCTCCATCTCTTGCACAACACAAGTGACCCAACGGAAACTCCAAAGCCAACTGTAATCCAATTTCACACTGATAAGTCCCAATTATCCCACGATGGCCAGAATTTGGAAGGCTTCCATTAAGTGGTGGTGGTGATAATCCTGCGTTGTTATCCACTGTCAAAGGAGGCCCCCATAATCCTTTGTTTCCTGTAAATGAGTCTTTTGGAAATGTTGAAAACTGAGTACTGGTTGGGATCCTGCCGACCAATTGATTATATGATATATTCAATAACGAAAGGAAAGTAAGCGTTGCCAACTGTGGTGGAATTTGCCCGCCCAACTTGTTCTGTGACAGGTCCAAGGACTCGAGTACCTGCATGTTACCAAATGAGGATGGGATTTCACCTGTCAAAGAATTTCCGGACAAGTTAAGGACACGTAATGATTTGAATTCTCCCATTTCCTTAGGTATTGGTCCACTGAAGTTGTTGCAGGAGAAGTCAATCAAGGTGAAGATAGATAGAATCCTTACTAGATCCATCTCTAAACCTTTGCTGGTAACTGTTATACGATCCTTAAAAGAATAATCAATCAACATTGGTTTTCCGGCAATAACTGTATCCAGTTGGAATTTGACAATCGACAGGGGACCATCCTCAGGAGCCATCATTACCTGCCATGTTGTCAAAAATATTCCCGGTATTTCACCAGTGAAATTGTTGTGAGCTAGGAGTATGATTTGAAGCACTGGCCAGGTGCCATAGGTGTTGGGACATCCAATTCCTCCATAGAAGTTGTTGGACCGCAACACAAGGACACGCAAGGTGGACATGTTTTTTAACAAGCATGGAAAGGTATCTGTTATATGATTGTTTCCCAAGTTTAAAACCTGTAACTGTGTGCAGTTACCTAGAGATTTCGGAAACTGACCACCTAACTGATTTCCATCGAGCTTTAGAATTTTTAATAAACTATATTCAGTAACTTGAAAATTAGAAACAGTTCCAGTGAGGTTGTTTCTTGCTAAATTAAGTACATTGAGACCGCGCATTGCAGTCAAGCATGGGGGAATAATGCCGCTCAGAAAATTATTGGACAGATCAAGACTCATAAGAAAACTTGTCGGATTGCATATTGATGCCGGAATGAGCCCATGCAAGCTATTGCTTGAAAGAGAGAAGAACATTGTGGAAGTGAAGAAATAACCAATGTCAGATGGTATAGAATTGAAATGGTTGCTTGAGTAATCCAGATAGTAACCAAATGGTATGAAAGTTGGGATTTGACCCTGGAGTTGGTTTGAATGAATGTCAACTATTGACACACTAGAATTATATAAAGGAGCTTCTAGAGTTACCAAAGAGTTGCAAGAAAGATTTAGGTAATAAAGATGATTGAAACTCCAAATCCAATGGGGTATCTTGCCTTGAATCTGGTTTTCTGAAAGGTCCAAATATTCTAAGTCGGAAGAGGTGTTAGAAAATGCATGAAGTTTACCAGAGAATTGATTGCGGGAAAGTATTAGTTGTGTCAATAAGGGAAGATAAAAGAGAGACGATGGAATACTCCCCTCAAGTAGGTTGTCATCCACCTGGAGGTCTACCAGATTAATTGTTGATTTATAAGTCTGTAGCTGATTAGTATTAGTGTAATAAGATAAACTTTATGTGTGTATTCACTTGAGCATATCTGCCAAGTGTGAGGTCAAAATAGTCATGTGGTTACTCTAGATTTTGGAACAGATGGATGGCTAAGATTCATTCTTACATACAGACAAAATATATACAAAAACGTCTTGCTCACAGACTTTGTGGGGAAGCAGAGCATTATTCCATTATTCTCTATTCTTCTATTCTTCTCCAACAAATCATTCGAAAAACCCAGCTAGAACACCAAGAACTCTAACATGGTATCAGAGCCAGGTTCGATCATCTGTGTTAGAGTTCTTGGTGTTCTAGCTGGGTTTTTCGAATGATTTGTTGGAGAAGAATAGAAGAATAGAGAATAATGGAATAATGCTCTATTCTTCTATTCTTCTCCAACAAATCATTCGAAAAACCCAGCTAGAACACCAAGAACTCTAACATGGCCTCAGAGCCAGGTTCGATCATCTAAGCCTGGGCGTAAATCTGTGAACCCATTGAGCTGAGTTGAAGCTCGGTGGAAGCTGCCAGAGACCCATTATAATCTGAGAAGAGGAATCAACCCATTCAGACCAAAGAGTTCTGGAGAATCAAGATGATTGGAGTTCTCACTTCGGAGCCTCAAGATCCAGACATAATGGGTTGATTCCTGGTGAGAACTACGAGTTCTGGAGAATCAAGATGATGACGATTTTCAAATCACATGGGTTGTGGAATTTGGTAGAGAAGGGAGTTAAAACTTCTGATTCGGAGAAGAAGAAGGTTGAAGAATCATCGGAGGAGGATGTTGATGGAAAAATGGTTGCTGTGTTGATGCAAGACGCAAAGGCTTTGGGAATCATTCAGAATGCAGTCTCGGATCAAATCTTCCCTCGAATCGCCAATGCTAAATCAACGAAGATGGCTTGGGATTTGTTGTACGGAGAATATCACGGTGGTGATCAGGTACGATCTGTGAAATTGCAAAATCTGAGACGCGAATTCGAATATGCTAGAATGCGTGATGATGAAACTTTGTCTGGGTATCTTACTAGGCTAAATGAGTTGATAAATCAGATGAAAACGTTTGGTGAAATTCTGCCTAATGCAAGACTTGTGCAGAAAGTTCTGATTAGCCTTAGTAAACCATATGATCCTATCTGTCTTGTAATTGAGAATACGAAGAATATAGAGACTGTTGAATTACAAGAGATCCTTGCTATTCTTAAAAGCCAGGAACAGCGATTTGATATGCACACTGTTGATGCTACTGATAAGGCATTTGCCTCCTTCTCTGTGAGCTCAAAAGGACAACAAAACAGGGGAAATTCTCAGTCCAGTGGTCAGAAGTCTCAGAAAAATTGGAATCCTAAGGGGAAACCATGGGAGTCAAAAGGAAAGTCCCAACAGAATTATCCTGCACCAAATCACAGCTTCAGTTCATCACAGCCAACAAATCAAGATGCTGTAAAGCCTCAGTACAAAGTGTGCTCAAAGTACCATTTTGGAGAATGCAGATACAAAGGCAAGCCAAAGTGCTACAATTGTGACAAATTTGGTCACTTGGCTAGAGAATGTAATGTAGCTAAAACAGTGCAAAAGGCAAACAGTGCTAGTCAATTGGAGATGACAGGGAATTTATTTTATGCAAATAGCACAGTGACAGGACCAAGGGTGAATGGAGAATGGTACATCGATAGTGGTTGTAGCAACCACATGACAGGGAATGTAGAATTGCTTGTTGATGTAAGAACTAACATAGCTGGCAAAGTTCAAATGCCGACTGGAGATCTTGTGAATGTAGCTGGAATGGAATCATTGGTGATTGATACAAATAAGGGCAGAAAGTATGTTAGAGAAGTAATGTATCTGCCTGGTCTAAAAGAAAATTTTCTAAGTGTAGGTCAAATGGATGAGCATGGATATTTCTTGGTGTTTAGTGGTGGAATGTGCAGTGTGTATGATGGTCCATCATTGGAAAGCTTGGTTATGAAAGTGAAGAAGAAAGTGAATAGATGCTATCCATTGGTTTTATTATCTGAGAACCAAGTGGTTTTAAAAGCTAATGTCACTCACTCTATTGAGACTTGGCACAGGAGACTTGGACACTTACACTTTGGTGGTCTCAAACAATTGAGAGACAAGGAAATGGTGCATGGGTTGCCTCAGCTTGAAGACTACAGTGGAGTCTGTGAAGGCTGCCAATTTGGAAAACAACATAGAGAAGAATTTCCAAGAAATCAAGCTCAAAGAGCAACTGCTCCACTTGAATTGGTTCACGTTGATCTGTGTGGACCTATGAGGAATGATTCAATTGCTGGAAATAAGTATTTCATGCTGTTGATAGATGATTTCTCCAGAATGACTTGGGTTTATTTTCTGAGATATAAGTCTGATGCATTCAATTGTTTTAGGAAATTCAAAGCTATGACAGAGTTACAAAGTGGATTCAAGATTAAGTGTCTGCGAAGTGATAGAGGAGGGGAGTTCAAGTCGTCTGAATTCGATCTATGCTGTGAACAGGAAGGAATACAAAGGCAATTCACTCTTGCATATACTCCACAACAAAATGGAGTAGTGGAGAGGAAGAACAGAACGGTGATTGAGATGGCTAAATCCATGTTGCATGAGAAGAAAATGCCATATTTTCTCTGGGTAGAGGCAGTGCATACGTCAGTGTACATTCTAAACAGGTGTCCCACAAAGGCCTTGAACAACATCACACCTTTTGAAGCTTATTCTGGAAGAAAACCAGGAATAGCACATCTGAAAGTATTTGGCTCATTATGCTATGTTCATATTCCAGTTGAACGCAGATATAAGCTTGAGCCTAAAAGCTTCAAAGGAGTATTTGTGGGTTATGCAACTTGTGAAAAGGGGTATAGGGTATTTGATCCACTATCCAAGAAACTATTCTTGTCAAGAGACATTGTATTTGATGAAGAAGCTGCCTGGAATTGGGAAGAGAACTCAGAGTCAATATCCCCAAATGCTGGAAGTTTTATTTATGGTGACATAAGTTCAGGAAGCAGTGATAGAACGGTGTTGTCTCCTACATCATCTACATTATCTCCACCTAGGAGAGTTCTTAGTATTGAAGACTCTGAAGTTCAATTCAAGTCACCTATCTCGAGTGAAATCTGCAAGCATGTCAAACTTAAGTGAAGGGCACAATCAAGCATTTGATCATACACCTTTGAAGTGGCGGAATCTGAATGAAGTGTTAGCTCAATGCAATTTGTGCATTATGGATCCAGAGAAGTATGAGGATGCCAAACAAGACAAGTTTTGGTTAAAAGCTATGGAGGATGTGCTGTTTATGATTGAAAAAAATGGCACATGGACACTTGTTGACAGACCAACTGAAAAACCTGTTATAGGGGTTAAATGGGTCTACAAAACCAAGTTAAATCTTGATGGCACAGTGTTGAAGAATAAAGTAAGGCTGGTTGCAAAGGGCTATGCACAAAAGCCTGGGTTGGACTACAATGAGACATATGCACCGGTTGCTAGGTTGGATACCATTAGAACCTTAATAGCCTTGGCTGCACAAAAGAGCTGGAAACTGTATCAGTTAGATGTGAAATCGGCTTTCTTGAATGGAGTTCTACAAGAAGAGGTTTATGTTGAGCAGCCGGAAGGTTTTGTAGCCAAAAGCAAGGAGGAAAAGGTGTACAAGCTTCATAAGGCTCTCTATGGTCTAAAACAAGCTCCGAGGGCTTGGTATGGAGAGATTGACAATTATTTCTCACAATGTGGTTTCAAGAAGAGCTTGAGTGAACCAACTCTGTACATAAAAGCAAGGGGAGAAGATATCTTGATTGTTTCTATCTATGTGGACGATATAGTCTACACTGGCAGTTGCAAATCAATGCTGGACGAGTTCAAGGAAGACATGAAAATGAAGTATGAGATGACAGACTTGGGACTTCTTCACCACTTCCTCGGAATGGGAGTAATTCAAACTAACTCTAGCATCTTCATGCATCAGAAGAAGTATGCAAGTTCTTTACTGAGTAAGTTTGGATTAAATGAAGCAAAGACTGTCACAACTCCTCTTGTAGCTACTGAGAAGTTATCTAAAGATGATGGAAGTGGATCTGCAAGTGATGAAAGGTATAAAAGTATTGTGGGAAGTCTTCTATATCTCACTGCTACAAGGCCGGATATAATGTATGCAGCAAGTTTATTGGCAAGATTCATGCATTGTCCTACCAATAAACACTATGGAACTGCAAAGAGAGTACTCAGATACATCAAGGGAACTCTGGATTATGGCCTGGAGTATGTGAAGGGAAGGAAAGCTTGTTTAATCGGCTTCTGTGACAGTGATTGGGGTGGCTCATTGGAGGACAGCAAGAGTACATCAAGATATGCATTCTCATTTGGGAGTGTTGTGTTCTCTTGGGCATCGGTCAAGCAAAATTGTGTTGCACTCTCAACTGGAGAAGCTGAATATATAAGTGCATCAGAAGCCATAACTCAAGCAATATGGCTGAGGTTCATTTTGGAAGATTTTGGAGAAATACAAACTGAAGCTACTCCTCTTCACTGTGATAACACTTCTGCCATTGCTATTACAAAGAATTCTGTGTTCCATCAGAAGACCAAGCACATTGACAGAAGGTATCATTTTATTAAGGATGCACTGCAGGAAGGAATCATTGATTTGGTGTATTGTCCCACTAAAGAGCAGGTAGCAGATATCTTCACAAAATCTTTGGCTAAGGATCGCTTCAACTATCTCAGGAGTATGCTCGGAGTGAAATCAGCTCAAGACTTAAAGGGGAGTGTTGATTTATAAGTCTGGAGCTGATTAGTATTAGTGTAAAAAGATGAACTTTATGTGTGTATTCACTTGAGCATATTTGCCAAGTGTGAGGTCTAAATAGTCATGTGGTTACTCTAGATTTTGGAACAGATGGATGGCTGAGATTCATTCTTACATACAAACAAAATATATACAAAAACGTCTTGCTCACAGACTTTGTGGGCAAGCAGAGCATTATTCAATTATTCTCTATTCTTCTATTCTTCTCCAACAAATCATTCGAAAAACCCAGCTAGAACACCAAGAACTCTAACATTAATAAGGTTTCCCCAGCTAATAGAATCAATCGAACCACTGAACGTATTTAATCCCAAATGCAAACCAACCAATTGTGTTAGATTTGCTATTGACTTTGGGATTGATCCATAGAAACTGCAAGATGAAAGATCTAGGAAGGACAGCTTTTTGAGGTTTCCAATAGAGTCAGGCAATAACCCTGAAAAATTTGTCTCTCTTAGAACTAAGGACCGAAGAGATCCATTGTTTGGAAATTCCGGCAAGGAACCATGAAGTTCTTCATTACCCGAAAGGTCAATAGTTTGTAGAGTAGGTACCTGAAAGATCTCTTTGGGAAATGTTCCTTTCAACCCACAAGAGATGAGACTCAAGGAAGTCAACTCTGAAAAATTGGCAAAGAATCCTAAAATTGGACCGGAGATTTGGTTATCACCCAATCGTATCATGGAGAGAGACTGAAGCTGAGTGAGGGATTGATCGAGAGGACCGGAAATACCAGTGTCCTGCAAGCTCAGGACCCTCAGGTTCGTACAATTTGATATCGCTTGGGACTAGTGAGTCCCTCTCTGCTGACAAATGTACATGGTCAAAATATATAGTTCTGCAAGCTCTGTGAGGTTATGAAAGAGCATACTTAACTTCGGGGACGTAATGTTGGAGTCTTTTGACCCAGACATATCAAGAACAACCAACCTTGTCAAGCAGGAAATCCCAATGGGAATTTGCCTGGAATAACCATTATATTATAAATTTAGATACCTCAAGTTCACAAGCTTTCCAATTGCAGATGGAATGCGAGTGCCATTGGTAAAAGAGTTATCAGCCAAATTGAGGTTTTGAAGGTGTTGAAGATCGAAGAGACTGCTCGAATTGTCAATGCCATCGTTGATGGCTTCGCTGCTAAGGTCAAGACCAACGACATGCCATCACTACTGCAATTAACACCAAGCCAAGAACAACAATCGGTGCTTGAATTCCAAGATATAACCTTGGTTTGGTATGAATCGGAATCAGGGTCATGAGAAAATTGAAGGCTTTTCTTCAAATGGAGCAATGATAGTTGCTGGTCTTTAGTGCAGAGGCTGTGAACGGCAGGGATGTTGGTAAAACAGATTTTCGGGATTAAGAATAGGAGCAAGAAATATTGGAGCAAATGTTTCATTTTGGATAAACTTTTTAGTTCTAGATGTTTGGCTAATAGCAAGGGTGCTGAGGTGTCAAGACTGTTGCGTTAATCATGGGTGTTAGTTTGTATTAGTTGTTATAATAGTCACGTGTATCTTTCAGTTAGTTAGAAAGAGCTAGCTTAACTACTAAGCAAAGCCAAAGTATAAAGGGCTCTGGCTCCTGTAATATTCATTAATTCAGCAAAAAGAATTCTAGATAATACTCATTTTCTCTGCTGATTCTTTGACTCTTCTCCTTCTTCTCAATTCTTTCTCATCTGTTAACATGGTATTAGAGCTTCTACGTGGCTCATACCCTCTGATCCTGATGTGCTTCCTCTGTGTTCAGTTTCTAATTTCCTATTCTCTTTCCTTCCCCTTATTCAATTTCGTCAATTTCCTTCTCAATTCTTGTTTATTGAATCAATTTCGTCGATTTCACGTTCAATTTCCTTATTCTTCTTCGATTCCAAAACTCTCATCTTTCTTCTGTGATTGTTCAACAAATTCCTCTTTTTCTGCATCAATGGAGGCTTCGTCTCTCAAAATTGAAGGATTGCTAGGCATGGTTACTCTTCGTTCTGAAAGATGATAATTTCTTGAAATGGCGGTATCAGATTGAATATGTCCTGGAAGGTTATGATATTTTCGGCCACTTCGATGAATCTACCATTGCTCCCCCAAAATTTGCTATTTTGGATGAAGAATGAGTCACCTCAGAGGTTACCTGCGGCATATAAGGAGTGGCTTCGGGCTGATAAAGCTTTATTGAGCTTTCTGATTGCAACACTCTCGGACGACGCGATTGAATATGTTATCGGCAGGAAAACGGCTCATGATGCTTGGTTGAGCCTCTCCGATCGCTATGCCACGGTGTCTCGTGCTCGGTACCAGTCATCTCAAGACTGAGTTGCAGAAGGCTCAAAAGGTGGTGATTCCATTGACAAATTTCTCATGCGTCTCAAACGTATCAAGGATCAGTTGTCCGTTGCTGGCATTTCGATTTCGGATGATGATCTTATGATCGCAGCTCTCAATGGATTACCTTCCGAGTACGATATGATCAAGACGGTATTGCTCGAGATACGTCCATTTTGTTCAAAGATTTTCGAACTCAGCTTTTAGCGTGAACAATCTGCGAGTCACGCCTTTCAGCTTTTCATACTCCTATGGTGGCCATGATTGGGCATACTTCTTCTGGCTCTCTCAAATCCTGGTGCTGGTATACTTCCTACTCCTTCTATTGTTCCTGGATCTCCTTCTGGTTTTCATGCCAATGCTAGGCCCTCTGGTTCTATGTCTACTTCTTTCTGGAGAGGACGATTTTCTGGTAATCGCTCTTTTCCTCCTTGGGCCGCCGGTGGCGGCTTTCAAGGCTTCAGGCCTTCTCCTGGTGGCTTTCCAAAGTCTGGTGTTGTGCCCGAATGCCAAATTTGCAACAAGCGTGGACACACTGCCTGTCAACTGCTACCATAGGAATGTTTCTCCTCAGGACTCAGCCTCATCATCTGTTATCGAGTGTCAAATCTGTGGGAAACGTGGACACGGTGCTTTGGATTGCTCTAATCGCTCAAACTACATGTATCAAGGTTCCTCTCCTCCTGAATCTCTCACTGCAATGACAGCTCAGACCTCTTTTTCTCCTGAGACATTCTGGATAGCGGATAGTGGTGCCAGTCATCACATGGTGCCCACTGTTGATCAATTGGAATCTGTAACTCCATGTACATCTGCAGATCAAGTTACTATTGGCAATGGGGCAGGTTTGCAGATTGCTCACATTGGCCACACCAATCTCTATAATGGCACTTCTAAACTACATATGCACAATGTTTTTCATGTTCCACAGCTTACTGCTAAGCTTCTGCTCAGTTCATCAGCTATGTCAGGATAATAATTGTTCTGTCATTTTTGATCAGTTTGGTTTCTGTATCCAGGACAAAACAACAAACCAAGTTCTTCTCAGGGGCAGGAGCAATAAAGGCATATATCCTATACAAGGTGCATTTCCTCCAGTCAATTCTTCTTCTCTAGCTGCTGGTTCTTTTTCTCCAGCTCCTGCTTATGTGGGACAACGAATCAAATCATCTGTGTGGCATAGCAGGTTAGGGCATCCTACTAATGAGATAGTTCAGACTATGCTTAAGCCACCAGTTCTTGTAGATGCTCATTCGCATGTTTGCCCTTATTGTTTAAGTGGTAAAATGCACACCTTACCTTTTCCATCCACTCATGTTAAGTCTTTAGTGCCATTCCAAAGAATCCATAGTGATCTGTGGGGACCCTCTCCGTGTAAATCCTATGATGGATACAGATATGTAGTGACCTTTATTGATGAGTTTACTGGATATTCTTGGATATTTCCATTGTTCAATAAATCTGAGACCTTCTCAAAGTTTCTTCAGTTTTCTGCATTTATCAAGAATTAATTTTCTGCATCTATTAAATGTCTTCAAACTGATGGGGGAGGAGAATTTATGAGCAAGCAGTTTACAGATTTCTTATTGAATAATGGTATTGAACATCAAATTTCATGTCCTTATACTCCCCAGCAGAACAGCCTTGCCTAGAGGAAAAATAGACATTTGATTGAGACATCTATAACCCTATTAACTGCAGCTTCGTTGCCCGAGATTTTTTGGTTTCATGCTATGGCACATTCTGCCTATCTTATTAACAGAATGCCTAGTAAAATACTGGAAAATGAATCTCCGTATTTTAGATTGTTTCATAAACTTCCAGAGGCCCTTCACTAAGCATAAGCTCCAACCTCCCTCTTCCTTCTATGTGTTTTTAGGCTATGTGCTGGGCTATAAGGGTGTCATGTGTTATAATATGGAAACTCACAAGGTTCTACTAGGAATGTTATCCATGATGAAAGTGTTTATCCTTTTAAAGGTCATAAGGTGTCTCCTCCTCAGGACACTTCTTCAGTTTCTGGTATGCCTATCAGTGTTCCTTCAAGTGTAGTTTTCCCCAACTCTCATACAGATCCTCCACAACATCTTGTACCTTCCATCTCTACACCTACAGCAGAGTTTTCTTCTTCTCATGCCTCTAGACTTTTATACCTGCAGTTCCTACTTTTCCAGTTTTAAGTGAAGCTCAGTTGGAAGCTTTACTCCCTCATATACCATCATCTGGTTCTTCCTGAGGTTGTTCCCGACTCAGATAGTTCCTCCAGTTCTATTGCTTCAAATCATGCTAATAATCATCCTATGCAAACTCGAGCAAAGTCTGGAGTTAGCAAACACAAGGATTTCTCAGATTATCATTGTTTCAGTTTCACTTTTCTGTCTTCTTCTTCAGAACTAGATGAACCTCCAGTTATAAGGTTGCTTCTTACTCCTCAGACTAGACAAAAGCTATGCAAGAGGAGATTGCAGCTTTACATATGCAAGGCACATGGGTTTTAGTTCCACCTCCTTTGCATAAAAATGTGGTTGGTAGTAAATGGATCTACAAGATCAAACGAAATTCTGATGGCACCATTTCCAGATATAAAGCAAGGCTAGTGGCTCAAGGTTTTAGCCAGGCACATGGTTTGGATTACTCTGAGACTTTTAGTCCAGGAGTTAGGCACACCACTGTCAGGATTATTCTTAGTTTGGCTGCAATGCATGGTTGGAAACTCAACCAATTAGATATTAAGAATGCCTTTTTACATGGTGATCTTGATGAAGAGGTTTACATGAAGCAACCACAGGGGTTTGAAGATTCTCAACATCCAAATTTTGTCTGTCAACTAAAGAAATCGTTATACGGTTTAAAACAAGCTCCAAGGGCATGGAACTCAAAGTTCACTGCATACTTACCTTCTCTCGGTTTCAAAGTCTCCCAATCTGATCCTAGTTTATTTGTAAAGCATCATGGTTCAGATGTAGTCATCTTACTTCTTTATGTAGATGATATCATTTTAACAGGTTCTAATACGAGTCTCATTTAAGAAATCATTGCTGATCTTGGTTCTGTTTTTGAGTTGAAAGATATGGGGCAACTATCCTATTTCTTGGGGCTACAGATTTCATATCAGAGTAATGGGGCTATTTTTATACATCAGTCAAAGTATGCAAAGGCTGGTATGAGTACTTGTAAAGCATGCTCTACTCCAAGTAAACCCCATACTCAAATTTTGCCGACCTGAAGGAGAACCCTTAAAGGATCCCACATTGTATCGTAGTATTGTTGGTGCACTACAGTACCTTACATTTACAAGGCCAGATTTAGCATATGCTGTCAATACAGTGTGTCAATATATGACCACACCAACTGATGCTCATTTCTATCTTGTTAAGAGGATCTTGAGGTATATACAAGGGACGTTACAATTTGGTATTCTCTATTCACCTAGTTCTGTTTCTATTAATGCCTACAGTGACGCAGACTGGGCAGGAGATATCTCAACTCGAGGTCTCTACTACTGGGTATGTAGTATTTATTGGTCCTAATCCAGTATCTTGGCAGTCACGGAAACAAGGATCTGTTTCTCGTAGTTCTCCAGAAGCAGAGTATCGAGCTCTTGCTAACACTTCTGCTGATGTTGCTTGGATAAGACAGGTGCTTGCAGATCTTCATGAATGTCTTCCTGAGCCTCCAATGATTCATTGTGACATGTCTGCTTTGGCCCTCTGTTCTAATCCAGTCTTTCACTCCCGTATTAAACACCTTGATATTGATTTCCATTTTGTGAGAGAAAGGGTTCAACGCAAAGATCTCTTAGTGCAATACATTCCAACAGATGAGCAGGTTGCAGATGTATTTACAAAAGGCCTTCATGCACCTGTGTTCTCAAAGCACTGTACCAATCTCAGACTGGGAAATCCAGACTGAGCTTGAGGGGGGATGTTTGGCTAATAGCAAGGGTGCTGAGGTGTCAAGACTGTTGCGTTAATCATGGGTGTTAGTTTGTATTAGTTGTTATAATAGTCACGTGTATCTTTCAGTTAGTTAGAAAGAGCTAGCTTAACTACTAAGCAAAGCCAAAGTATAAAGGGCTCTGGCTCCTGTAATATTCATTAATTCAGCAAAAAGAATTCTCAGATAATACTCATTTTCTCTGCTGATTCTTTGACTCTTCTCCTTCTTCTCAATTCTTTCTCATCTGTTAACACTAGAGACGCTAGCTAGCTGATCAGGGAAAGTGATGAACAACTGACGAGAAATAAAGGTTGTGTATATATATATATAGTGTGTGTATGTATATGGCTTGACTTTGAAGTCTTCTCCCGTCTGGAACCAGGAAAAAGTAAGCATGGAAATTCGATGCATGATAAGTCATACTCCATAAATGTATGTTCGTATTTTTCTTCGTCAAGCATCCCATCCCAATTACGTGCTCTGGGGTATCCATAGATGCATGTTCGTATTTTTCTTTGTTAAGTGTCGTTTTGTTTGCAAAGGTGATTAGACCAATTCGCCATGGCAATAAGTCTGTCTTTTTGCATCTGAGTTTAAATATCTCTTTTTATAAATTAGATTAATTTAGAGAATCATTACTATTGATCTTTTATTTATTATTTTTATTTGCTTACAAAAGAGAACCATTTATTGGCATCCTTCTTGAGATCATATTCATGCATGTTTTTCAGCTTGCTAATTTTGAGTTAAGTCCCTTATGGTTTAACTCTATTCTCATATTTACTATTGAGTGTTGCATTGTACCCCTCTTCCGAGTGATTCATTTGTGAGAGGACAACTTTGGTGAGATTTGAAGTTACATTTGTGCTTGGTATGATTTTTGAAGTTGTGTGAAAACTGAAATTGGAGAATGAGTTCCATTTGGCCATCACACTACTACACTTGAGCATGTTGTGTTATGAATTTTGCCGCCTTGTGAATAATGTGTAAACTGAGTTTTTCTTGTGAAAACTTTTGAGTCATTTGCATGAGTCACTCTCTCTTTGGATGGTGTTCGGAAAGTTTTGTTTCTAGTCTTGTTTTAGTTTCTGTTTTGCTCGAGGACTAGCAAAAGATAAGTTTGGGAAGTTTGTTCGGTTCATTTTTACACATGATTTTTCATGTTATTCACCTTTTATTTTGAGTTAGTTCTTGACATTTTATAGCTTTTTACTTCCTTTTTGTGTTTTCTTAGATTTTACCTAGGTTAGATTGAAAATGAGCTAAAAGTGCATTATTTGTTATAAATTCTGTTTTTGTTCATTTTCGTAGGTCAACTTCTTGGCCTGGGATCAACATTCTCTGGTGCTCGGATGAGGTCATGATCTTCATGAGACTTGTTCCAATGGATGTTAACTACAACATATCCAAATTTGAGCTCCATTGGACAAGTATTGCCCATCCAACCAATCCAGCATGTTACCATAACTCTGGAAATCCGAATTTGGCCAGCTTTTACCTCCTTTGTGTTATCTTGATTTTCTTGTTACCATAACTCTTGGTAACAAGAAGTTACCTTAGCTTTGAGATATTTTCTGAAGCAATTGGCATCTTATTGAGGACAAAGCTTCATCATGGCAAGGGGACAATGGGCTAAGGCTTTGTCAAAGGTGGTAGTTTAATATTCAAAGGCAAAAGCTGGAAAGGAGGAGAGAGGGAAGGAAAGTCAATGGCAATCTGATTTGGGGGAGCTTGGCAACGTAAGGGATCATTGATTCTATCATTGATAGATAGAGAGCAGATTTTGGGAGAGTTTGGAGCTTGGAGAAAGCCAAGGTGCAGCCAAGAAAAGTGAAGAAGAAGACTTCCACCATTGATGATCTTGAAGCTTTCATCATTTTCTGAAAATCTGTAAACTCTTTCTAATTTCATTTTGATTTTGTATTTGGAATAAGTATGAGCAACTAAACTCCATAGCTAGGGCTTAGGTTGAAGCCCTAAACATGATTACCTTATTGTTTTGATACTTGAGTGTATGAATTTCTGGATATTGTTGATGAATTCCAATTCACCAAATTAATCTATCCTTGATGTGTGTTCTTCTTTGATTGATCATCTTTGAAAGCATGCTTCTTGAGATTGTTGGGGTTATGTGTATCTTCATGTTATCCTAAGCAATAAATGGATGAAGTAAGAATCATCCATGTGAATTGGTTTCTTGAATACCTAATGTAAACACCATGCTATTAGGATTCTTGTGATGTTCATATTCTCTTTGAACTTAATGAGTTTTTCTTGTAATTGAATCAAAGTACTAAGCACACCTAGATTCGATTATAGGGAAGGCACAAGTATTGTAGCACTCATACTGCACTTTACGTATATTAGAGAGAATCAATGCGTCTTGAGTCACTCGTGCTGGTCTTGATTGCGAACATTTTCATCAACACGTTTAGAGTTCATCACTTGAGTATTCATGAACATAGGTAGAATTGTTTAGGGTGGATTCCGAAACCCTAGTGTTTGTTACATTTTGATTTCACATCTTGATAATTCATCTCTGCCATTCTCATTTAAATTCGAAGTCCATTTACTTACATGCAATAGAAATAGATCACTTGAACCAAATCAAACCCCCCGCGCCCCCCCCCAAAAATGTGTGTGTGAGTTGCGTGTTTGACACGTTATGTGTCTTTGTTACTGAATTTTATTTGTTTCCGTAATTGTTTTGGACTTTTGGTCCGCGCTGTGTTCTTGAATTTTCTGTGCTGAATCCAACCGTATAAAGAACGTGAATTTTGGACGTACGGTTGGAAAGTTATAGGTCCAAAACTGAACAGAGGTCGGAACTGAAAAACAGAGAAAAAATCGATTCTGTGAAAAAGCGACCGGTCGCACTGTTTCTAACGACCGGTCGCTCATCACAAATTTCACAATTTTTGATTCTGTTTAAAAACGACCGGTCGTCATTGTTCATGCGACCGGTCGTTACTGTTCACACACTATTCACGACACTATTCACTGTTTACGACACTGTTCACTGGTGATAAAATGGTGATAGAAAATGCTGTTTGTGTTTTTCTTTAGTTTTCTTGTGTTGTTTCATTTCTTTTACATTTCTTTACTCATTTTTAGTTTCCATTTTGCATTTGTGCTTTTGTGGTGTGTCAATTAAGTGTTCTTTACGTACTCAAATTAGAACTTATAGGAAGCCGACAAGTTCTTCGTGGAATCGACCCCGTACTTAAATAATCTATACTTCAATGGATTCGTGCACTTGCGGGTATTTTTAATTGGTTGTTTGCATATTAATTTGTGTCCTCTTAGGAATGCAACACTACACCACCTTTGACCTCTAATGAGTAACAACTCTTTTAAAAGAAACCATCCCCAACAGTGTGTTTGGATGAGGAAATTTAAAAATACAAAGGATTTCATAAAAGACGGAAATTAATGTTCTAGAATTTGTAAAGTTTCTTGTTTGGGTGACGGATTGAAAACACGGAATTTAACATTTATTTGAAAAGTTATCTTTTTAAAAACTCAAAAGGCAGAGAATGGTGAAACATTCAAAATACCAGAAAATGCCCTTAGTTAATGCAAACATTAAGAATTGAAATTATTAATTAAATGAGGATAATATGGTAAATTCACACTTTTCATATTTAAAAAAATTAAAATTAAAAGAAAATTCAGATAATGAATTCTATTTTTATGGAACACAACTACCTATTCTCTTTTTTAATTCTAAAATAAATTTAAATTTTAAAAAAAAAGCCTCTCGCAAGCGTGGAAGCACGTGCAGAGAGGCTAGTGAATATTAAAAAAAAAAAACTTATTTACGTAAAAAATCATAAAATAAAATAAAAATTTGTTGCCGCCTTTTCCCCCCAAAAAATTTCAGAAACTCCCGTTCTGAGAGAGAAAAAAAGAAGTTAGATGCACAATTGCTTAGGAGGCTAAGGGCTTTGTGGTCATTGGGTATGTCTGTGACGCCTCGTCTAAAACCGAAAGTGGCTTCGTCTTTCAATGGCAAGCTCAACTTAATTGTAAGTAACCCCCTGTTTGTTTCGTTCTCTAGCCGCTTGTATAAATGTCACAAAGAACTTTTTAATTTTTCGTAGTCTAAGTACAAACAGGTTGTGGTTATGACTTCAATTCTCGAATTGAAAAGGGTATTTTATGAGAAAGAAAATTGTTATATTGAATTTGATTGTGGGACTCGGTAAATGATGTTGAGACAAATATCAGGAACCCAACTACTGAGTGCACTCTAAAGAATATTCTTCACTCATGGCTACCAACTTAGAATCTACATACCATCTTTCAATTTGCAGATCCTCTTTTGAAAACATCTGGAGCAGGAAGCAATGTGTTTATATCCTCTGTTTCTGGTTTGGGGGGTATAGGTTCTGGGACCAATAACAAGTAAAGGTGAGCTACTGCTCTGTTATGGTTTGTCTCCTTTTGCTCCATAGTCCATAGTCAATATGTTGTAGTAAATTTGATGAGTGTGAAAAGGCAAAAGCTAAAGCCTTTTTCATTTTCTCCTCTTCTCGGTTTTCACCTGCAATCAATCATTTTGCAAAAAATCTGGTTTGTGAGTGGGCCAAAGACAATATCAAGAGCACTTCTTTCCACCCTTACTAGAACCTCACTGGTTGAACATGTAATACTTTTTCCTTCTTATGGTCTTTTAGGTGTTATACATATGTTTCAACATTATTTCAGTTACAATTGTTTGTGTTGGCTAAATGTACACCAGAGAAGTTTATATCAGGGTTATTCGCCATGAAAATGCACCCACAAAACCTCAGGCTTCTTTCTCACCCAACAATTAATAGGAATTACATTGAAAGCGAATGTGTTAGTTCTCCTTTCTCAGGTTACTTAGGAATTAGGATAGGCAGTTATGAATTATATGCTTACAAAGGCACACGGTCAGAGTGAGCATTTTATGGACTAGATAATGTTCAGCTTCATTACTAAAATATAGATAGAATAATTGACATACTTCTTACATCATGTTCAACTTAGAACTGTGGTAAAATAAACTTTATCATTTTATTTGACATTTCAATACCTCAAAACTAAATATCAAGAAAGACATGCTATAGTCCAAGGGATACCTCTGGCGCAGGTCTAGAAATGCATTTTTGGCCTTAGTTCTTTACTAGTAACAGTGCCCGCGCGATGCTGCGGGTTTTGAAATCGTGTGAAATGTGTATAAAGTTGTGAAAATATGCAGGGCAAATGGTACTATTTATATAAACATGGAGATCTAAATAATTGTATCATGCTTAGTTTAGCAAGCTTAAGTTACAACAAATAAACTAATAACATGTTTTATGCGTTGCTCGTTACGTGAAAATATTGAGCAGATTTTAATAAATCAAGCAGTTATAAAAACATCAAAAGAGTTTGGACAGGTGTTTATACATATAGTACTGGGTAGTGGAAGGGGATCTAGGTCTTGCTAGCTCTGCTGTACAGGTGGTTTTTGTTTTTTCTCATTATGTAGACGTTTTGACTCTGTTGGCATAAATTTGGAAAATGGTAGGTGTTAGTGTATATAAATGGAAAAATTTGAGTAAGGGCAATAACTATTATGACATAATTAAGTTTTACAAAATAGAACATGATGAACAACAGTACATCAAACATTCTATTAATTTGATGGACAAAAGTATAAACTCAATCTATTGAACCAATTGAAAACAAATTTTGAACAATTGTGACAATTATTAAATAGGTATAAGAGAATCAAACCAAAACACTTGGGCTTGAACAGAATCAAATGAAAGGGGTGTTGATTTTGTTGCCATAAATTTGGTAAATGGATGTTGTAGTAGACAAATGAGAAAATTTTGGCGAAGACAATGGCTATTGTTATAGAATATTAATTAAGGCCAACATAAACTGCACAAACTAAAATTTAAATAACCTACGAACACTTAATGACCTATAAATAGAAATAAGATAACCTAATGGAGAAATTAGCTATAAAAGTAGTAATAATCTATAAACAGGCTATAGAAGTATAATAAAGGCAAAAATAACAGGCTATATGTTATAGTTTTTGTTCATTACATTAAAAACATCTAATAAGAATTGTGAATCTTACAATGCACACAATATCCAATAACCAATTAGCCACAGTTGATATGCATGACCTCTTCAAAAGATGAATAGAAAACTGACCTATTGCCTAGCAGCAATGGGAAGAGCTATCAAACAGTCCAAAAAGTAGTTACACAGCACCTATAAAAAAAAATGCAAAAACTGAAAAATGAAATCAAGCAACAATCAAAAGAGCGAACAATAAAAACATATAGATTCTGTTTGTGATGACAATGGTCTAAAAGCACATGACTTACGATAATTAATGATTTTCAAAAGGAAATGAAGAAAAAAAGGAGCGACTAATATACCTAAATCAGATAATCGTCTATAAGCATATGACTTGCGATGATTAATGGTTTTCAAAACAAAACTAAGAAATCAAGGAGCTACTAATGGCCAAAGAATCACTGATGACCATAACTCAACCACCCCTTTTTTTCTCTTTTTCCCTTTTTTTCTCAAAACACTCATCATACTCATCTATCTATAAACAACTTGTCATTAATTCAAAACTTACAGCAGAACCATGGAAATTAATTCCAACCAACTCTATGCCCACAACCTAATTTTGTGAAAATAATTTAATAATTAATTCTGTCAAGAAGCAATCCTATTCTCTATTTACAGAAGCAAAACAATAAATTCAGTCAATAAGCAATCCCATGCTTCATTCACTTAAGCAAAAATAATTAATTCCAACCAAGAAACTCACCTCTCGCTTAGCAGAACCGGAAAAATAAAAACCTGAACAGGGCTATCCAATGGAGCAAAACACTACCTACAAAAACTCAAAAGAAGACACATTAAAAAAGAAGAGAAAAAGAAAGATAGTCAGAAAAATTGAAGAAGCAAACCCAACAAAAACCTGCACATACACAAATGAAGGAAAGAGGAAGAAGCCAAACAAAGCTTCAAAGCCAAAGGACTACTCTTCAACAATTTGCAGATAGCACTGAATTGCATTTATATATATATATATATATATATATATATATATATATATATAAAGATTGGAGGACAGCCAGCTGAGAACATTGGAATTGCCCTTTCCCAAAAGATTGCAGTCACTTTTATGGGCAGTCACTTTCGGGATCAATAGAAGAAGGTGATTGATCCTTTACATCCTTGAATTGATAATATTTTAAGATTTTTCAAAAGATAAAGGTTGGAGGGTGGTTCTGATATAGGCAGTTCTGCTCACATCGAGCTTCTCCAAACACTCTAACACTTTACTACAAAGAAAACCATGTTCAAGAAAATTTAATAATTAACTTTTTAGAAGCAAGACAAAAGAAAAATAGAGCATGAAAGATGTGTATGTGTGGTATGAAAGTTTAAAACAAAAAGACCAAAGAAAAAAACCCCAGGAATCCAATGAAAGTAGCAGATCAATTGAAATATTAGAAAGTGATTCTTTAGTTCGAATCTTTGTAAACTAAACAATAGCTAATGCATATGGATCCTCAGTTGAAAACAAAACTAATGATAAAATTCAAAATAAAAACAACAACAAAAATGTACATATCAAATTACAACCTTGTAATCCAGAGGCCTTCTTTACCTCTACAAAAACTCTACAAACTAAACGGAAAAAAAAAACAAACAAACAAAAAAAGCCAGGATTCCCATGCTGGGAGTTCTTAGGTACCCAATTGTCAAAACATTCACCAACATGCTCAGATATTGTAAACATCTAAACCTATAATCACAACAACAAATTAACAACCTATTACAGCAGCAAAATCATTCGAAATAGGCATGCTTACTTTCCCACAACAACATTATTAACTAAAATAGATCATCACAGCAGCAAAATCAAAGGATTCAGCAGCATGCTCAGAAACCCATTACCAAGCCATTAATCTGTTAAAAAATTGAGGGATGCAAACCTGAAGAGAAACAACGGAAGAACTTGCAGATTTCAAAAAATCTCTCAAACGAACTTTGGACAGAGGATGAAAGATGGCTGAACCAAGGAAGAACAGATGAGATGAGATGAAGAATTAGAGAACATGACTATGATCTTCGAGGCCTTGAAATTACCCATGTCTGAGAATTGGAGAATAAGCTATGCAGGCTTACCTTGAAAGTACCCATGTCTGAGAATTGGAGAAGACGACTATGATCTCTGAGGCTCCCTCTCTCTCACTTCTCTTCGATGAAGCGGCTTTTTCTTCTTCTTTTTTTGGTAAGAGATGAAGCGGCTTTGGCTTCTCCAAAAAGAAGCGATCAGGCAAAAGGGTTATGTCGCTGTGCATGAGGGCAAAAAGGTCATTGTACTGTTCATTAGTAAACATAACTAAGGATTCAACCAGTTAAGTAGGGGCACAAACGACATTTTACTGTTAAAATGAATAGTCTAAGAACAGTAACTTTTATTCAGTTTTAGTATATATATAATTTGATCTATTTTGTTATGTTTCAGGTATGTTATTAAACTCTTATTTTTATTTTTTTTAAACCTCATAAAGATCAATTTGTGGTTACCATGATTAAGATCTTGAGTTTGCGTTTGAAAAACATTGAACGAAAAAGCCACTTTCGATTATGTGTAAAAATTAGATTAATCACCTGTTTCTTTATTTCGTTTAAGGCATGTATTATGTTTTTTTAATTCCTCATAACATTTTATTTCATCCAAAAAAATATTTATGTTTTCAATTCAGGATCATAACTATTTGTATGTAGGTGTGCTTGAATCATGGGATAAGGTTTTGCATTTCAAGGAAGCCATATTTACATACAACTCACATGAAGACCTGAAAGCTACATTCAAACACCCCATTCGGTTGGAAGTGGGCTTCGAGGACTAGTGATATAGGATATATTTTAGGATTGTAATTAATGAGTTTCTTTTGGAATTTGTTACATTGATCTTTTACTAATGATAATATATATTATTTTTCGGACACTAATTTCTCATTGGAAATATTTTTTATACTTCTTTTACAAAATATTTGTACATTCTGACGGCTTTTTATTCTTGATAATCGCATCAATATGGTTGGAAAAATATTTTTTTCGACACACTTCCATGTCGGAAATGCACAATTCCAACAAATTATATTTATCACAAATAATACTCTAGGGTCGGAAATACTATATTCGACCAATAGTCATTGGTTGAAAATATAGCGTCACAAAACAAAATATCTCGATAAAAAAACTATTTCTGATAGTCGCATAAGTATTTGCAACCATATTTATGGTTGGAAATGAATTTATATGGTTGTTTTGAAAATCCATTTATGATAGAAATATAAGTCATATTGACAAACATGGGCGTTGGAAATAAATTATTTACGATGGACTGGTCGGAAAAAACCTATTTCTAACGAGTGTGTTTCCGACGGTAGAAGCCTTTTCCAACCACAAACTGCCCTCGCTAAAGGCATTTTGTTTTATAATGACTGTTATAAAATCAGGTGAAGAATTAATCTTTAGTGCCTACAAATACTAGATATATTTTATTTGGGAGCTTTAAAAATAAGAAAAGGGACAATAATGCTGGCTTTTGCCAAATCCTTTTGATTGGTTGTTTAGAGCCTTATACATGAAATGAACCTTCATAACTTGAGAAAATGGCAATCATGCAGAGAAGAAGGGGCTCAAAAATCATACTCAGTTGAGGATGAGATCATGACACAGTTTTCATTTCCCAAAAATCAATGTTCTCTCTTGAGCGGATGTAAATTACAAGAAATACTTTCCTACTCATCTTTCATTATTGCGACCTTCTTTCTTATCTTTCACCCCCTTTGATAAGTGACATGAGGAGATATATAGAAAGAAGATAAAGAAATAGGAGTATGAAAGTTTTTCTTGTGAATAACCTACTCAAAATATAGTTAATAAATTTGCATATAGCATGTTATGCATTCTTGACATTTAATACATGTATTTTTTTACAAATATTTGAATAATACAAGAAAAAAACACTACACTTTATCAGGTTAATAAATAGTCTATAATAGCTGAGACTTTCATTCTATTCTTTTTTTTTTTTTTTTTTCTTTTCCCGTATTTCACTAACTATAACCTTTCAAGTATTGAAGTAATTTCACCTATAGATTTAGTCAAACAATATGGGTAGAATATTTTCAGATATATTTCATTCTCCGAAAGGAGGTATTTATAATATAGGTTGCAAACCCTAGTAAGATTAAACTAGGAAAATAAGTGGTATCCTAATTACATAATATCTATACAAAAAGAAATAAACAAAACAATATCCTGATAGAATAGGGATATCTCGCTAACACTCCCCCTCAAGTTGGAGCAAAGACGTCACGCATGCCCAACTTGTTAAGCGAGTTGAGAAAGATACTTGTAGAAACAGCTTTCGTAAGAACATCAGCTGAACTGATACTCTGAACGGATAAAGGGGAAGGACACAATCTCCGCATCCAACTTTTCTTTAATGAAATTTCGATCAACCTCCACATGCTTTGTATGGTCATGTTATACAGGGTTATGAGCAATTGCAATTGTAGCCGTATTGTCACAATATAAATCCATGGGTTTATTAGGCCCAAAACCAAGGTCTTTCAACAATCTCCTCAACTATAGTAACTTAGATACACCATGGCCTATTCCCCGATACTCGGCCTCAGCACTAGATCTAGACACTACCTTTTGTTTCTTACTACTTCATGTAACAAGATTGCCACCCACAAACATAAAATACCCAGATGTCGAACGCCTATCTGGGTTGAACCTGCCCAATCAGCATTTGTATACCCTTCTACATCCGTATGGCCATACTTGGAGAAAATTAACCCCTTGCCAGGAGTTACTTTCAGATACCTTAAAATACGAGTCACAGCCCCCATATGATCTACACTAGGAGAGTGCATAAACTGACTCACTATATTTACAGCATACGCAATATCCGGATGAGTATGAGCTAAATAAATCAACTTCCCCACAAGTCGTTGATAACGTTCTTTATCAGTCGGAACTTGATCGGGATATATCCCCAACTTATGATTCTGCTCACTAGGGGTATCAATCGGTTTACAATCCAACATTCCAGTTTCTGCAAGTAAATCCAAACCATACTTTCCTTGGGACAGAAAAATACCATGTTTAGATATGGCCACTTCAATCCCAAGGAAAATACTTTAAATCACCCAATGATTTCATCTCGAACTCGGAAGCCATATACTTCTAAAACTCTCTGATTTCTACATGATCATCTCCAGTCACAATCATATTATCAACATAAATAATTAAAGCCGTCAATTTACATTTATGACGCTTCAAAAACAAAGTATGATCAGAGTTACTTTGCACATACCCAAACTTCTTTATGGATGCAGCAAATCTTTCAAACCACGCTCTTGGAGACTGCTTTAATCCATACAAGGATTTCCGTAGCTTGCACACCACACCCTCCTTAGAGGTCACACGGATACCCGCGAAGGATCCATATATATATTTCTTCCTTGAGGTCACCATGGAGGAATGCATTTTTGACATCAAATTGTAGCAACGGCTAGTCACGGTTAGCGCTAAGGACAAGAGTACGCGTACAGTGTTGAGCTTAGCTATTGGAGTAAAAGTCTCTGTGTAATCCACTCCATATGTCTGAGTATACCCTTTTGCTACCAATCTTGCCTTGTAACGGTCAATGAAACCATCAGCCTTGTGCTTCAAAGTAAACACTCATCTGCACCCAACTGCCTTTTTCCTTTTGGTAAAGGAACTAACTCCCAAGTAGCATTCTTGTTCAAGGCTTCCATCTCAACATGCATTGCATCTACCCAGTTTTGATCAGATAGAGCATCCTAATTGACACAAATATGATGCATATGACTTAGATAAACGATGAGTTGACATATAATGGTTAATGGGATATTTAGACTTAGCATGTATATCAGGAATTGCACTTTAGGTTTCCCACGGGTAGTACGTGGGGGAAAGAATAGGTAGGCACATCACTAGAAAGTACCTCATTATCACAACTTGATTGAGGCAGTGGCATGGCAAATGGGGGTCTATTATCAATTTCATCTGGACGAGAGTCGTCAATATCACTGTTATGTCCTTCTGAGAGAGGCTCGAAAACACCAAAAATTTCGTCTGGCGACCGGTCGTGGCTTTCCTGGTGACCGGTCCCGTCACTCGCATTGGTACTGTCTGTCGCTCGTCGACGCCAGCAACCGGTCGCTTCCTATGTGCGACCGGTCGTTTCCTGGGCAAATTCGTTCGCGATCGGTCGCTTCGCTCATATCGGTACTTTTGTCCTCGTCAGGCAGGCGACCAGTCGCGTCCTATGTGCGATCGGTCGTTTTCATCACAGATTCGTTTGCGACCGGTCGCTTCCTATTCGCCAGAAATTTGTTCTTCAAGTCCAAAATCTTCCATATTTTCCACTCTGAAACTCTTCATTTCACTCCCCCTCTCCCCCAGAATTGAAGATGAGGGAAAAACATAATATGGTACTTCTTCATGAAATGTGACATCCAAAGTGACATGTACCTTCTGAGTAGGCGGGTGATAACACTTATAACCCTTCTGAGTAGTAGAATAACCAATGAAGACGCAGCGGAGAGCACAAGGATCAAGTTTACTCCGTTAATGGGAGTAGACATGAACATACACAACACA
Source organism: Prunus fruticosa (assembly GCA_018703695.1). Lineage (NCBI taxonomy): Eukaryota > Viridiplantae > Streptophyta > Magnoliopsida > Rosales > Rosaceae > Prunus > Prunus fruticosa. Next base: position 41,028,179 of record CM031922.1, on the reverse strand, counting down.
CCTAAACACCTTCGGAGGTAACTTAGAGACCGAAACCGGAGGAGTAAGAGCATACAACACATCAAGTGGAGTCTTGAAATCAAGAACCCGACTAGGAGTACGGTTAATCAAGTAGGCGGCGGCCAAGACACCATGTCCCCAAAGATGATGGGGAACAGACATATCCAACATCAGAGAGTGAGCAACTTCAAGTAACTGGCAATTCTTCCTTTCAGACACATCATTCTGTTGAGGTGTGAATGGAGTGGTAGTTTGGTGAATGATACCTTGATCACGAAAGAATTGGGCCAAGGTATGATTCACATATTCACTGCCATTATCAGTGCGAAATACTTTAACACGAGCATGGAACTGAGTAGACACCATGGCACAAAATTCAGGAAGAATAGAGGCAACATCATGTTTATTCTTCATCAAATACACCCATGTTAAGTGAGTGCAGTCATCAATAAACGTCACAAACCAACGGAAACCATGAGAAGTCACACGAGCAGGACCTTAGACATTAGAATGTACTAACTCAAAAGGCAAAGCAGCTTTATTATTACTTAAGGGAAAAACAGTACGGTGGCTCTTGGCCATTACACAAGTCTCACATTTGAAACTAGACTCATCATACGAACTAAATAACGAAGGAAACAAATGTCTAAGATAACCAAATGACAGATGTCCTAAGCGACGATGCCATAACCAAAGTTGTTGCTTATCCTTGACACTGCCACTCAAAGCTTTATTAGCGACACAATCACGAACTGCTGCAGCCGGCAACTGTAAATAATATAACCCCCCCTATCCGTTTACCATGCCCAATCTTTTCGTGAATCCTAGATCCTGGAAAAAAAATAATGGGTAGTGTTTATACCCAAAATGAACAGCCAATAAAGACAGGACACATGGAGGAGATCGAGCATGATCAGGGGTAGCCTTCGGCACCCGGCCTACCGAACGCTCCATTAGGGCAACACCCACCTTATGGACACGTGGCACGCTCAGAATCAACGTCCACAGTCCCACATCGAAAAATTACAAAGAATGCACACCTCCCAAGGCCTATAAAAGGGGTCAACCACCCCAAAATAGAGGTAATCAGAACGATCGGCATACTGCTTAATTGAACTGAAAGTAAAACTTACTAAATCCCGAACTTACTTAAGCTTCGGAGAGCCTTCGACCGGTACCACACGGTGCCCTAGGTCTTACCGAACGTTCTCCTTTTTGCAGGTCACGCTCCCTTCCGAAGGCATCAGGTAACGAACACATCAGAATTACTAAGTTGACCCTCTAAGTCGCAAGACCACTTTTTGGCGTCGGCGGTTTGGCGCCGTCTATGGGAACTCGATAAACAATCGACCCTTTGTCCCAACAAAATGGGAACCACATCAAAAGCTACATTCCTAACACAAGAAGGGATACCGTTCGGTAGGGAAGTTGGAGCTAGCCCCCCACCATCCCCTATCACGCCGCGGCAATCCGCCTGTGCCGACCACCGCCGAAGCCGAGCTGCTCGCTGAGGTCACGGCCCTTCGACAGGACATGGTCAGGCTACAGGAACACAACAACATCCTCTCATCATCCAGAGTGAACCAGCAGCAAACTCAAAATATTCAGACCGAGTATACCTCTCTGAACCTCCAGACTCCCGGGGGCAAACAAGGTGGCTAAGGCAACGCCTTCCAAACAATTGGTAGTCCCACCTCGCAGATAAGCCCCATGTGCCGCAGAAGGTCTCCCCAATTGCCGCCAGAGGCTCTTGGATCGAGAAAAAAACGACAGAAATCGCCAATCAGGATCAATGCGAACCTCAGCGACCCGCGACTGGGGACAATGAGGGACAAGTCCCCCATACGGAGGATACAAGGCATAGAGTCAACGGTGGAAACTGATCGTGCGTATGAGCCTTCCACCGAACGGTCGTCATCCAACCGATCGGAAACCCCTTCGAGGTGCTCTGAGGTGAATCCTCCAGAAGAATAAGGTCAGTGCACAGGCTCTGCAGGCCTACCGAACGCACAAGGCGCTCGCGGAGGACATGGGCGTCCACCTTACTCAATGCCTCCTTTCACTGAAGTGGTCCTTGGCTTGATGAACGAAATTTCATATGAAATCATCCCCTTCTTGCGTAAGCCAGCCTTCTCGGTTCGGAGCCGCGAGCCCGTGGCCTCGCACACCGAGGATGGCCGCGACTCATGAAGCAGGATTAGCTTTTCATTGAGGCCGCCTGCTGCTCCTTGTCCGATTCACATTCGCCGTCGCGCCAACGCCACAACACCGAGAGCCACAGCGCAGCATGGAAGCCTGAGGAAGATCACAATCAGGGGAGAGGCGTTCACCTTACTCGAATGCCTCCTATGAAGTGGTCCTAAGTGAAATCATCCAAGCCAGCCTTCCGGAAGCCCAATCGCAGGATGGCCCCGGGAAACTGCGGTATCACCGGAACGCCACAACACCGTTAGCATAAGCCTGAGGAACATCGGGAGGGCAAGTTGGATCAACATGATCAGCACCATCAGCGGTGGCCCGACCCTCGCAGGAGCGAGTAACCGATCAAGGAAACAGTATGTCAGGGCGGCACAGGACCCCCAAGTCCTCGGCATCGAAAGTAGCCGGCACACCAAGATGCCGAAGGTACGCTGGGAACCCATTACTTTCTCCGAAGAAGAGGAAGAAGGGATACTATTCCCTCATGACGACCCCATGATCATCCGAGCCGAGATTGCCGAGTTCGATGTTGGCCGAATCCCGATTCAACAGGCAGCTCAGTAAATGTCATTTTTGCCGATGCATTCAAGGAGCTCGGAGTGGATGAGAGCCAAATCAATCGGCAACTCTCGCCCTTCTAAGTTTTTCAGGGGACTTAGTCCAGCCAATCGGTAGTGTCAGCCTGCCAATTGCCTTCGGCGTGGCTCCACGAAGAACCATGGTCTACGACCAGTTCCTCGTAGTGGAATGTCCCTAAACCCTAAGAGTGTCCCACGGCATATAATGTTATAGTCGGCCGAACGGCACTTACAGCGATAAAGGCCCATTTGTCCCCACACATGCTCCTCATGAAGTTCCCCACCTGTTACGGCACCGGAGTAATCCCCGGGGCGACCAGCTGAGCGCTCCTAAACTGCTATGCCATGGCATTGCAATCGGCAGCACCTCAGAAGCAAAAGGAGACTTTTACATTGGTGGATATGCCGAATGGTAATGAAGCGGTGGATGATCCTAGAGAGGAAGCAACCACTCCGATGGCCCAACCTTCCGAGGATTCTGGAGACCGTGGCGCTGGATGAAAGTCGGCCTGACCGGTGCGTATAGATCAGCACCATGCTCAACGCCGTCCTCCGAGCCGAGTTCATCCAATTCCTTCGGTAGAATTCAGAGGTTTTCGCCTGGTCCTATAACGATATGCCGGACATATCCCCTGACATCATTAGCCACAAACTGAGCATATCACGTGCCTTCAAACTGGTTAGGCAAAAGCGCCAATCCAACGATGTCGAACGGTATGAGGCTATGAAAAACGAGGTGGATAAGCTGATGACCATTGGCTTCATCCGGAGGCCATATACCCAGAATGGCTGGCCAATTCTGTCATGGTTTGGAAGGCAAAAGGCGGGTGGCGAATGTGTCAAGACTATACCGACCTCAATAAGGCCTGCCCGAAGGATAGCTTCCCATTGCCACGCATCGACCAGCTGGTTGACGCCACCGCCCCGTCACGAGTTGCTCAGCTTCATGGACGCATACTCTGGATACAACCAGATTTTCATGCACCCTGTCGATAACAGGCACACGCGTTCATAAAGACAAAGCCCTCTACTACTATAAAGTCATGTCGTTCGGCCTGGAGACGCGGGGCAACCTGGCAGCGACTGGTCACCGAATCTTTGCCGAGCAGATTGGCAGCACGATGGAGGTTTACGTGGATGACATGCTAGTAAATAGCCAAACGGCAGGAGAGCATTTGGCGAACCTTTCCCTCATGTTCGGCATCTTGAAGGAATACCGAATAAGACTCAACCCAACGAAGTGTGTCTTCGGCGTCTCTTCTTTGGAGATTCCTCGGTTTCATGATCAGCCAGAGGGGTATCGAGGCAAACCCCGACAAAATCAAAGCCATAATCAACATGGAGGTGTCGAAGACACAAAAGGACATTCAGAGCCTTACCGGACGAGTGGCAACCCTCACTCGCTTCATCTCAAAGTCTACAGACAAGTGTGCACCGTTCTTCAAAGCCTTGAAAGGGGGCAAACACCATATAGAGTGGACTGCCGAATGCGATAAGGCATTTCAATACTTGAAGGACTACATGGGAAGGGCACCACTACTTTCCAAACCTCTCCCTGGGGAAATACTTTCCCTGTATCTATCGGTATCCAGCACTGCCGTCAGCTCTAGGATTAATCCGGATCCGAGAAGCCAGAACTTCCGATTTTTTATGTCAGCAAAGCCTTACAGGGCGCAGAGTCTTGGTACCCCCGCTCGAGCAGCTGGCTTTGGCTCTGTCGTCTCCGCCCGAAGGTTACGACCCTATTTTCAAGCCCATACCATCATCGTCTTGACTAACCATCCTCTGCGGCAGGTTTTTCAAAAACCAGAAACATCCGGAGGCTGGTGAAGTGGGCAATCGAAGCTGGGAGAGTTCGACGTCCAGTCAAACCCAAACCTGCCGAGAAAGGTCAGGCCATAGTAGACTTTATCTCCGAGCTAACACCATCGGCCGCACCAGAACGTGGGAGCGAGTCCCCACAGATTGACCTACCGAACGGTAGCTGCTTCGACCTATCGATTCCCATCTGGGTCCTGCATGTGGACGGCTCGGGAGAGACCAGGAGGGATGTGGAGCCGGCCTGGTACTCACCTCTCCCGATGGAACCAAGATGGAATACGCCATCAGATTTGGCTTCCGAACGTCCAATAACGAAGCAGAGTACCAAGCCCTTCTAGCAGGCCTACGGCTAGCTAAGACATGGGGGCAAGGCAAGTCAGCATACACGCGACTCGCAACTCATCGTAAACCAGGGTCACTGCCGATTTCGTGGCAAAAGACGTATCGATGACCGCCTACCTATTATCGGCACATCAATTGCTTCGGCAATTTACGGCGTACGAAATCCGGCAGGTACCCGATCAGAAAAACAGCCATGCCGATGCATTAGCTAGACTGGTTTCGGCAATTGACGATAAGATCGGCCGACAAGTCCCTGCGAGATATTGACCCAGCCAAGCACCGCCACCGCTGACATAAGTGTCGTGGAGGAGATCGAGCATGATCAGGGGTAGCCTTCGGCACCCGGCCTGACGGATCGCTCCATTAGGGCAACGCCCACCTTCTGGACACGTGGCACGCTCAGAATCGACGTCCACAGTCCCACATCAAAAAATTACAAAGAATGCACACCTCCCAAGGCCTATAAAAGGGGTCAACCACCCCAAAATAGAGGTAATCAGAACGATCGGCATACTGCTTAATTGAACTGAAAGTAAAACTTACTAAATCCCGAACTTACTTAAGCTTCGGAGAGCCTTCGGCCGGTACCACACCGATGCCCTAGGTCTTACCGAACGTTCTCCTTTTTGCAGGTCACGCTCCCTTCCGAAGGCATCAGGTACCGAAGGCATCAGAATTATTAAGTTGACCCTCTAAGTCGCAAGACCACTTTTTGGCGTCAACAGGGTAGAATAGAAGGTAGCAGAAGTGTTAAGTGTATCAAGTAAACGCCCAACAGATAACAAATTGCAATGAATATTGGGAACCAAGAGGGCATGAGACAGAGGTAAAGAAGGGGTGAGATGGATGGTACCTTCACCAGGAACTGGGGAAGGTAAACCATTAGCACTAGTAATATAGGGGTCACGAGAGTTATGCGACAACTCATCAAACATATTATCATTATAAATCATATGATCAGAAGCACCAGTGTCAATTATCCATGTAGTAGAACCCATACCTTGCATAATATCGGAAGTACACAGATTTTGCAGATGCAGCCGGAGGACGAGCCTCATCAGGAGTCACAGTGTAAGTGGCCTTGGGGCCATACATACGAGCTTTGTAGTCAGCAAACCAATCAGGATAACCATGCTCCTTAAAACACTTCTCGGAGTAATGATTCCCATTACAATGGCCGCACTTAAGCGGACCTTCAAGAGCGGTAGAGGTAGGGGCAGAAGGACGAGATCCGCAGAAGATCCAAACTTCCTTGACGGAGAGCGACCGGTCGTGTCGTGCTGGGCGACTGGTCGGTGATGTGCTGGGTCAACCTTGAGAGCCAGCGATCCTTCCTCCAAGCATAGCGGACTGACGAGTATCTTCCTCCATGACCATGTTATAGGCTTCGAGATGAGGGGGAACATGACTAAGAGCAAGAATACGGCTTCAAACACCATCATACGGTGGATCAGCCCGCCAAGAAAATCATAAACTCGATCGGCTTCAATTTCTTTAAGATGACGAGCCCCATCAGGAGAACAACAACTAAACTCATGCGGACGTAGACAATCAATCTCTTACCAGATAGCATGAAGTTTTTCATAGAACACTTTCAGGGTTCACCATTCTGACCTATAAGTATGGATTGCCGTCCAGAGTTGAAACAAACGAGAACTATTCTGAGTCACAGTATAGGTCTTCCGAGCAGCCTCCCATATATCAAAAGCAGTATCACCATGTTCGAACAAGGCACAAACTGGTTTAGTCATGGAATTGAGAAGCTATGACTTGCACCAGACAATTATCTTCTTCCCATTCGGCATAGGCAGCGGAATCTTGAGACGAAGCAGGCTTCTTCCCATTGATCCAACTTGCCATACGACGACTAGGAATCTTAATACGCGCACCACGAGACCAAGAGGCATAATTGGAGCCATCTAATTTGTCAGATGTAATCGGAGTAGAGTAATCACGCGAGGGACATGCCTCCTTCCGTGTAGACGCACTAGTACCAGTCACAACTATGGAATCATCACATATGATAGCAGCGGAAACAAACACAACACGAAGCAGATATGATAAACACAGCACAGGCACGGGCACAAGAACCCTAAAAAGGAAATTAGGGCACAGAGTAGAACACGGGCACAACACACACAGGTCACCAGAAAGTCGGCTCTGATACCAAGTCAAACAATATGGGTAGAATATTTTCAGATATATTGCATTCTCCGAAATGAGGTATTTATAATACAGGTTGCAAACCCTAGTATGATTAAACTAGGAAAATAAGTGGTATCCTAATTACATAATATCTATACAAAAAGAAATAAACAAAACAATATCATGATAGAATAGGATATCTCGCTAACAGATTTATCTTGTGACGTGTGCATGCCACTTAGATCATTTGGTAGATCAAATGGAGAAGATGAATTGGACCTTGACTGATTTTATAAGAGCAGATAAGTTTTTCATTCAACCTCAGGCATGAAAATGGTGAAGAAATCTCCAACCAAAAAGAGCAGGGTTGTTTCTGTTACAGATTCAGGAGAAGACCTAACCATGATATTCTATAACTCCAGATTCGGTGGCTTTTAAATTGAGTGGCAAGCAGGATCTCAAGAAACATCCACAATTCAAATCCCTGATTGGTTGTTTAGAAGACTGTCACTGCCTAATTAATAGTAAAATATATGTACTTAAGAGATTAATTATTTATTTGTCGTCGTTGTTGGCTTTGAAGTCTTCTTCCTGTCCATCTGTAAGACTACCAACACCATGACAGAGAGAGCCATGTGGTCCAATAAAGTGGACGGATATGATAAGGCATACTCCCATGTCCCGCCCACGTACTCTGGGTTTTCCATAAAGGCATGGTCATCTTTTTCTCTGTTAAATAAGTGCATTTGATTTATTTTTGTCACGTCAATAACCATTACTGTTCTATTTTTTCTTTTTTCTGTTCTTTTTGTTTTACTTACAAAAGAAAACCAAGTTCCTACTCCATTATTAATTTGATTTTTTTTTTTCTCAATCTGCTTGCTCAAGTTATGATTTTTTTTGTTTTTTGGGCGGAGGAATTGGTTTAGATAGAAGGCCTTTTTTTTTTCTTTACATACTAGTCTAAATTACGGGAGGGGAGGATGAAGAAGCTTAGAAGGACTTTCAGCAGGGAGGAGGAGATTGGGGACACGAAGAGTGGAGGACGATGAGAAGTTTGACAAATTTTTTATTATTTAAATTATTTAAACCCAAATTAATGAAAAATGAGAAAATTAAAATTAAAATTAAGTGATGTTGTTTGTGCAAGTCCACCTTTTTTTTTGATGTAGTAGCCAAAGGTGCGCCCTCTCTTTTCCAAAATTCCGCATTTTATTGTTTTAGGTCATCACATTTGGTGATCAAAACCTTCATACGCTTTTTAACATTACCAGAAAAGCACGAGGTGTCCAATTGTGGTAATAATAATGGGTGCATCTGGAAGCGATAAGTTCATGCGCTCCTCAACTTGTCTCTGGATTCGCGTCTGTCGGATTTCACTTTATGTCTTCCAAGTACAATGTGTTCGACGAAATACTTCAGTGTGTTTCAAATTACTATTCTCAAGAATTGATACAATATGCATAATTTGCCTAGTTTATTTCGAATTACAAATTAAAAACTCTACGCAACACCCCATTACAAAAATAATAGATTTAAAACTTAAATGTTAAAATAGTTCCTATGTTTTTACCTATACCAGTCAATTTAGTCACGTTTAAATTCAGTTTAAATTAATTTCAAAAAATTGTAATTGATTATAAATACGCTAATTCAATCTAAAAATGAAAAAAAAATAAAAATAAAATAAAATATGGTAGAATTGAAAAAATTGCTGGCTTGACATGTACAAATCAATAGTCATGGCTCATGGCCCACTGGAAGGGACAATTTATTTATGTGGCCTGTGGTCTAGGATCCCCATTATATCATGTACACGTTTGTTCATATTGATTTCGGTGATCTTGGATTGGATATATTTGGTCCCAGCTTACACATGAAGTTCCTGAGGAAATTTCGAGCCAAATAGTAGAGTTGCTTTGTTCTATAATAAATGTGTTGTAACCCTCCAACTCCAAGTATCATACAATCATTAATTTTTTATGATATTTGCAACATTCCACAAATATAAAATAAAATATAAAAAATACACACCAGAAAGGCAGACACAATTCTTATTTCTTGGATCTTAAAATACCTTAGGCCTAATTAACAAGGAGTCCAAACTTACATTGTTCCTCCTAATCAATTCAACATCTCCATCACCTTTGATTTATGTGAACATGTTTTCGATGAATACCAATTCTTTCTTCCAGCTGAGGGAATATCTTGAGAAGGATGTTGTACATAGCTCTGTAATACCACTTACTCCATCTCTTGCACAACACAAGTGACCCAACGGCAACTCCAAAGCCAAATGTAAATCCAATTTCGACCATAATAAGATCCCAATTAACCTCATGATGATGTCCATAATTTGGAGGCGTTCCATTCACTGTTGGTGGTGGTTGAAATCCTGCTTTGTTATCCACCGTCAAAGGAAATAGTCCTTTGTTACCTGTAAATGAGTCATTTTGAAATGTTGAAAACTGATTACCGGTTGGGATCCCGCCAATCAGTTGATTATATGAGAGATTCAAGGATGCAAGGGAGGTAAGCTTTACCAATTGCGGTGGAATGTGCCCGCTCAGCTTGTTCTGTGACAGGTCCAATGACTCGAGCACTCGCATGTTACCAAATGAGGATGGGATTTCGCCCGTGAATGCATTTCGAGACAAGTTAAGGACATGCAGTGATTTGAATTCTCCCATTTCCTTAGGTATGGGTCCACTGAAGTTGTTGCTTGAGAAGTCAATCAAGGTAAAGATAGATAGAATCTTTACCAGTTCCATCTCGGAATTTTTGCTAGTAACTATTACACTTACACCATACTCTAAAGAATAACCATCATCTGCATTAGAAGAACCAGAATCTGCATACCTATAGCAGTCTCTATTAGTTGATTCTGAAAGGCAAGATTTAGGTGCAAAACGATTAGGATTTCGATCGCCATGGCAGGGTGGATCAGATTCTCCATTGCAGCTCGTAGCAGCCTTCAAGGGCAAGAGGTTTCTTTTTGTATGTGATCCAATGCCAATTGTCGATAGGGAACCATTTTCGGTAGCCATCATTTCCTGCCATGTTCTCCAAAGTATTCCCTGTTTTTCACCACTGAAATTATTGTGAGCTAGGTCTATGATTTGAAGCCTTGGCCAGGTGCCATTGGTGTTGCGACATTCAATGCCTCCAGAAAAGTTGTTGGAGCGCAAAATAAGGACACGCAAGGTGGAAATGTTCTTCAACAAGCATGGGAAGCTATCTGTTATATTATTGTCTCCAATGTTTAAAACCTCCAACATAGTGCATTTAGCTAGAGATTTTGGAACCTTGCCACCTAATTGATTTCCACCGATCTCTAGAATTTGCAATGAACTACCTTCAGTAACTTCAACATTAGAAATAGATCCAGTGAGGTTGTTTCTCGCTAAGTTAAGTACACTGAGATCGAGCATTGCAGTCAAGCATTGGGGAATCATGCCACTCAGAGAATTTTTGGACAGATTAAGAATCTGAAGATTTGAGGCATTGCATATTGATGCTGGAATGATCCCATGCAAGTTATTGCTTGAAAGAGAGAAGAACAGTGTCTTTGTGAGGAAATCACCAATGTTCGATGGTATAGAGCTGAAATTATTTCTTGAGTAATCCAGATACTTGGCAGATGGTAGGAAAGTTGGGATTTTCCCCCGGAGTTGGTTTGAATGAAGGTCAACAGTTTTCACTGTAGAATTAAGTAAAGGAGCCTCTAGTGTTACCAAGTAGTTACAAGAAAGATTTAGGGTAGAAAGTGTTGTGATTTGAGAACAAACTCAACTCACCCTTCCCTATAGATCTTGTTGTTGATGGACTTTGTGACAAACACAATTATGGATGAATCACACACACTACACTTGAGAAACCAACCAAGCACAAAATGACACAAGAATTTATAGAGGTTCGGCAATTGCCTACATCCTCTTGGTGATCCCCTTGAGAAATTCACTAATGAAAGAATAAGTTACAACTTTGGTTTACAAAGAAACCCCCTTAGAACTCTATTCTCTCCCCAAGCTTTCTTTTCTCTCTCACCCCTTGCTCAACACTTTGATACACTAGAAAACTCTTAAGCCATGATTTACTTCTTGCATGCTAAACCTCTTTATATAGCCAAATATGCAAGAGTGTGAATGCAACCTCACACTATTCAAATGTTGGCTACCAAACTTAACCATGGATGGCTACCAAACATTCCACCATTTTGTGCCACCAAACAAGTCACCTATTTTTGACAAAGATGGCAAGCCAATATTTACTCACATGGGCAACTCCAAAATTCTTCTAGAAATGAGTCAACCATGTCATGCAATTTAGGTAGAAATCCATAGCACACAAAAGAGGACTTTGTATCCTTAGGTGAGCCAATTTTTCCAACAGAAAGTAGATCGGAACTCCATATCCAATGGGGTATCTTGCCTCGGATATGGTTTTCAGAAAGGTCCACAATAGATAATAGTGTGGATTGATTTCCCAAGACATTAGAAAATGCAAGTTCACCAGAGAATTGATTGTGGGAAAGGTTTAGTTGTGACAATAAGGGAAGAGAAAAGAGCGACGACGGGATTGATCCAGTAAAATTGCATTTGGAAAGATCTATCGTGGACAACATTTTGCGGTTGCCAATTGATTCAGGCAGTGACCCTGAAAAGTTTGTCTGGCGTAGAATCAACGACCGAAGAGATCCATTATTCTTGGGAAATTCTGGCAAGGAACCACCAAGTTTAAGATTACCCGAAAGGTCAATAGTTTGTAGAGTAGGTACCTGAAAGATCTCGTTGGGAAATATTCCATTCAACCGACAACCACTGAGACTCAAGGAAGTCAACTTTGAAAAATTGGCAAAGAATCCTGGAACCGTACCAGAGATGTTGTTCCAACTCAAGTCCAACATCCTCAAGTTTGAAAAGTTGGCAAAGGATCCTGGAATTGGACCGGAGATAAATTCTCTGCTAAGGTCAAGACCAAAAACAGTCCCATTACTAGTGCAAGTAACACCAACCCAAGAACAACAGTCGGTGCTTGAATTCCAAGATATGAGAGGGGTTTGCCATGAATGTTGATCAAATTGAAGGCTTTTCTTCAAATGGAGCAATGATTGTTGCTGGTCTTTAATACACTGGCTGTGAACTGCCGGAAGGAGGATATTGAAGCAGAGGAGGAACAAGTAATGCAGCAAAGTTTTCATTTTGGAAAAACTTTTTAGCTGATGTGAGGAAAAGTGGTGAACAAACAACTGATGAGAAAGAAAGGTTGTGGTGGCTTTAATATATATGCATGGTAGAATACAAGTGGAAAAGGGACACCTCCTAGCTTTGATGAGATTAAATCTTCGTCGTCGCTGCTGGCTTGACTTTGAAGTCTTCCACCGACACCTATTCTTGTAGTAGTAACCAGGAAAATAGGACAAGAGAAGAATAATAATGATGTAGCTTTAATAATGACGTGTAAAAAGGCCTCCACGAGATTCGTGGTTACTAGTTAGCTTGACTTGTTCACTTTAAAGTCTTTCTTTATAATTGCAATTTGCATGGTAAGCTGTAAAGAATTCCGTGTAGTTTGGGGTTGGGTTAAGTTATAGCTGTCATGCAATGGAAGAGTTTGGTTTCTTAAATAGTTTGCATTAATGTTTTTTTTTTTTGGTTTTTTTTTTTTTTTTTTTTTTATGAAGAGCTGCTTTAGATGAAATAATAGAGTTGATCTGGACATGTGAATAACCAAACAATTATACATTGGGAGGAATCAAATCTTTCATGATATCTTTTATCTTAAAAAGCAACTTTTAATAAAGGCAAACCTCAATATTCCGATTATGTCAATTTTATCTTTATAGTTTTAATTAAATCTTTTGCAATTCAAAGTACATTATAAACTCAGTCAAATTTTCTTTCAATTTTATCAAAAATACAACAACCAAGATGGAAAATTCGTCAAAATATAGACAACAAAAGTTACTTTTTACCAATTTATTTATTTATTTACAGGGTACCATTTATTCTATGCCATGTCAATAACCATTACTATTCTTTCTTTTATTTATCTATTTATTCCTTACAAAAGAAAACCCTTAGTTTCTAACTACCCTACTAGCTACCACATTAGTTTGAATTGTTTATATTCTTCATTTTTCATATTGTTGTCGGTTGCTAAAATTATGTTTTTTTTTTCTTTTGTTTTTTGGAATGAGTCAGTGTTTGCTAGAAATTGGGTTTAGAAGACTTGATTGGCTCTTATTGTTCAACGAGACTAATTCTACTCGACCATATCTCAAGTTCTCAACTGATTCTTACTAAACTTACTAAATTTTAGCTAAGGAGATAGTTTAGGAAGCCTATTGTGAATGCTCTTAAGCGTTTAGGAAGCCTATAGTGAAAAGAAAAATTAAAAATAACATATTAATTGTAGGTTTTGTTGCTCCCAAAGAAATGAGCGGGTTTAATACACTAGTGCAATATCAACTTGCTACTTTCCAACTACCAAATTTTAACCCAGAAATTCTCAACACATTTTATTCCAAGTTAAACCCAATTAAACTCGAATTTTTAAAATTTAACAACCAAAAGAAGCAAACTCTACACTTTTGCAATAGTGTGTGAATGATGGAAAATTTGTCACCTGAGATATTGACACGTCGGATTGAGAACAATGTGAAAATTGTGATGTGAGGTTGCTTTATGGTATTGACTTGTTGACTTTGAAGTCTTGCCCTATCTTGTGTGTGGGCTCGGCTACAGTCTACATGATTTCCTACCTACTTGGATTTTTGGATGAGTATTGACTCGGCCGAGATCAATAGTCATAGCTCATGACCCAGTCAAAGAAAACAGATGATTTCTGTGGCCCAATCCGACCATCAGACGCGAAGATGCTGAGGAAATTTCGAACCAAAGAGTTCCAGCATCGCTCAATTCTGCCCGCGAATATATCATTGTTTAAATAGATGCGATGCGACCTTGTAGATCAAAAGAGACCCCTAGCAATCCCCGGCCAAAGCAACCTGATTGTCATTTGACCAATAACGGGCACTAATATTACACATCCTCTAAGCCACCGCTAATCTTTCCGAAAATATAAGAAAACTTCTTACATTCATGATTTCGCATGCATTATCGACGTATTTACTATATCTTCTTGACATTATTATATATGTTCACTACATCGCTTTGCTGTATTAAGTTATATGTTCTTATTGGGACCAGCGCCTGCCCCACGCTCAGATTCATCCCATAAGAAATTGATTTCACATGCCTTTTATATTTGCTTTGGGGTAAGGATTGTATGATTAAGAAAAATATGCTTATAGACACAGGTACGAGGTCAGTCGTTCTTTCATCATAGGACCATCCTATATATCTATTGCTTTGCAGACAATAACCCCAAGCAGAGAATAACTTCTCTTTTTATGACCCAAAAGGAAGGAAAATCATTTCAACCCTAAATGATTGAACGAAGCAGCCATTATGCTAGCCATTCACTCAACTTCTCTCAAAGCAAGATAAGATATCATCTAAACCCATCCACTTTGACTTTCACATAATACTAAATTACCAACAATTTTACATATTTCTAAATGGTCATTAACAGACATGTCATATTATTTTACTTACGTGCATACCAATTAGATGCCTATGTCAGGTGCAGTTTAACATGATTTAGAACCTTTACATTCAGTGAAAGATGCTCAAGGAGTACGCTTCTGGTCAATTAATTTGGCTTTTGCCTCAATAAAATTATAGTTAAATTGAATGCTACGTACTAATTGCTACAGTAACAAGTAAAACAATTTTTACATATGCCTAGTGCAAGTAACTTGGCTCGTCTCCAAGTCGAGGTAACTCTGATTGCGTTTCTTTTTAAAAGACTTCTATATGATATTAGCTATGTGAACAATAACTTCAGTCAAATATTTGCCAATGCAATGGTTTACTCTCTCTGCTACGTGTATTATTGCTTAAGTCTATCATGGAATTTATGTCCTAATAATTCTTGGTTATCTTTTCAATATAATTAGCTTCTACACGTATGAACTAGCTCCACTATTATATTTCTTGTACACGTATGTTCATATTGATTTTCGTGATCTTGGATTGGATATGTTTGGTCCCACCTCAGACATGAAGTTGCTGAGGAAATTTCGAGCCAAAGAGTACAGTTGCTTTGTTCTATAATTAATGTGTTCAAACCCTCCAACTCCAAGTATCATAGAATCATAAATTTTTTGAGATATTTGCTACATTTTCCACAAATATAAAATAAAATATAAGAGATACACACCAGAAAGGCAAGCACAATTCTTATTTCTTGGATCTTAAAATACCTTAGGCCTAATTAACAAGGAGTCCAAACTTACATTGTTCCTCCTAATCAATTCAACATCTCCATCACCTTTGATTTATGTGAACATGTTTTCGATGAATACCAATTCTTTCTTCCAGTTGAGGGAATATCTTGAGAAGGATGTTGTACATAGTTCTGTAATACCACTTACTCCATCTCTTGCACAACACAAGTGACCCAACAGCAACTCCAAAGCCAAATGTAAATCCAATTTCAACACTGATAAGATCCCAGTTTACCTCAAGATGATGTCGCGAATTTGGAGGCCTTCCATTCACTGTTGGTGGTGGTTGCAATCCTGCTTTGTTATCCTCCGTCAAAGGAGGTCCCCATAATCTTTTGTTACCTATAAATGAGTCTTTTGGAAATGTTGAAAATTGAGTACCGGTTGGGATTCTGCCGACCAATTGATTATTTGAGAGATCCAAGACTTCGAGGAAATTAAGATTTACCAACTGTGGTGGAATTTGTCCGCTTAGCTTGTTATGTGACAGGTCCAAGGACTCGAGTGCCCGCATGTTACCAAATGAGGATGGGATTTCGCCTATGAAAGCATTTCTGGACAAGTTAAGGACATATAGTGATTTAAATTCACCCATTTCCTTAGGTATTGGTCCACTCAAGTTGTTGCTTGAGAAGTCAATCAAGGTAAAGATAGATATAATCTTTACCAGTTCCATCTCGAAACCTTTGCTAGTAACTGTTACACTTACACCATACTCTAAATAAGAACCATCATATGCATAAGAAGAATTATCATAAGAAGGATTATCTGCATGGCATTGTCTAGTATATTTTCCATGAGCACTGCAGGATCTAAGAGCCTTAGTCCTGAAGCTAAAGACTTCATAGACTTTTCTTTTTGTATGTGATCCAACGACGATTTTCGATAGGGAACCATTTTCGGTAGCCATCATTTCCCGCCATGTTCTCCAAAGTATTCCCTGTATTTCACCACTGAAATTATTGTGAGCTAGGTCTATGATTTGAAGCCTTGGCCAGGTGCCATTGGAGTTGAGACATTCAATGCCTCCATAAAAGTTGTTGGAGCGCAAGATAAGGACACACAAGGTGGAAATGTTCTTCAACAAGCATGGGAAGCTATCTGTTATATTATTGTTTCCAATGTTTAAAACCTCCAACATAGTGCATTTAGCTAGAGATTTTGGAACCTTGCCACCTAACTGATTTCCACCGATCTCTAGAATTTGCAATGAACTATCTTCAGTAACTTCAACATTAGAAATAGATCCAGTGAGGTTGTTTCTCGCTAAGTTAAGTACACTGAGATCGCGCATTGCAATCAAGCATTGGGGAATCATGCCACTCAGAGAATTATTGGACAGATTAAGAATCTGAAGATTTGAGGCATTGCATATTGATGCTGGAATGAGCCCGTGCAAGTTATTGCTTGAAAGAGAGAAGAACAGTGTCTTTGTGAGGAAATCACCAATGTTCAATGGTATAGAGATGAAATTATTTCTCGAGTAATCCAGATACTTGGCAGATGGTAGGAAAGTTGGGATTTGCCCCTGGAGTTGATTTGAATGAAGGTCAACAGTTTCCACTGTAGAATTGTTGGAAAAATTGGCTCACCTAAGGATACAAAGTCCTCTTTTGTGTGCTATGGATTTCTACCTAAATTGCATGACATGGTTGACTCATTTCTAGAAGAATTTTGGAGTTGCCCATGTGAGTAAATATTGGCTTGTCATTTTTGTCAAAAATAGGTGACTTGTTTGGTGGCACAAAATGGTGGAATGTTTGGTAGCCATCCATGGTTAAGTTTGGTAGCCAACATTTGAATAGTGTGAGGTTGCATTCACACTCTTGCATATTTGGCTATATAAAGAGGTTTAGCATGCAAGAAGTAAATCATGGCTTAAGAGTTTTCTAGTGTATCAAAGTGTTGAGCAAGGGGTGAGAGAGAAAAGAAAGCTTGTGGAGAGAATAGAGTTCTAAGGGGGTTTCTTTGTAAACCAAAGTTGTAACTTATTCTTTCATTAGTGAATTTCTCAAGGGGATCACCAAGAGGATGTAGGCAATTGCCGAACCTCTATAAATTCTTGTGTCATTTTGTGCTTGGTTGGTTTCTCAAGTGTAGTGTGTGTGATTCATCCATAATTGTGTTTGTCACAAAGTCCATCAACAACAAGATCTATAGGGAATGATGAGTTGAGTTTGTTCTCAAATCACAACAAGTGGTATCAGAGCTGTGTTGGAGCAGCAAGTTGCTAGAGTGTTGAAGATGGCAGGTGACAAGGAAGCTGAAGGTGAAAGTAGCTCTATGCTGCAGAGGCTGCCACAATCTGTCAACATGAAGGTGGAGTTAAAGCCCTTCACAGGGAAGGAGAACTTCACTCTTTGGCAAAGGAGGATGAAGTCAGCCCTTACACAACAACATCTCCATGTTGTGTTGGTGGGCAAGGAAAAGAAGCCAACATGTATGACAGATGATGAGTGGGGTGTACTTGACGAGTTAGCCAGAGGAGCCATCGAAAACTACCTCTCCGATGAGGTGCTCATCAACGTGTTGAAGGATACAGCGAAGCAAACATGGGAGAAGCTCGAAGAGATGTTTGTAGGGAAGTCGCTGTCCAACAAACTCTTCCTAAAGGAAGAACTCCTAAATCTTAAGATGGAGGAGGGAGGTAATCTAATGGAACATTTAAGTAGTTTCAATAGATGTGTTGCTGACTTGCAGAGAATGGAAGTTAATTATAGTACGGAGGATAAAGCTCTTATGTTGTTGACATCCTTACCTCCATCCTATAAACACTTTCGAACTACTCTTATGTTCGGGAAGGTCACTCTGGATTTTGAGCCGGTGGTGCAAGACATCATGACGCACCATAGGATGGCCCAACGTTCAGGAGAAAACCTTCAAGGTGAAGGTCTAGTTGCTAAGACCGAAGAGAGGGGCCGTTCAAAGAGGCGTGAAGGCAAGAAAGGCAGCAGAGGAAGGTCAAAATCCAAGGCAAAAGAAGGTTGTTTCGAGTGTGGGTCAAAGGAGCACTGGAAAAAGAATTGCCCCATATGGAAGGAGAAGAAGAACAAAGGGAAGAATGCAGCAAACACAGCTGAGGAAGTCACAGAAAGTGATGGTGAGCTTTTATGTGTTAATGGCAATGTTAAAACTAATGCATTTGCTAATTCTTCAAGGTGTTCCTCTTCCGATTGGATTTTGGATTCTGGGTGCTCATACCATATGTGCTCAAATAAGGAGTGGTTTGACACATATGAAAAAGAAGAAGGTGGTGAAGTTATGATGGGGGATGGCTCAATTTGTAAAGTCAAAGGCACCGGTACAATCAAGGTGAAGATGCATGATGGGGCTGTTAGGACGCTTGGAATGGTAAGACACATTCCAAAGTTGCGTAAGAATCTCATTTCCCTTGGAACTCTTGACAAGAATGGTTATTCAATTAAAGCTAATGGAGGGAAACTCATAATCTCAAAAGGTTCACTTGTGGTTATGAAGGGAGAAGTTCAATCTAATTGTCTATATAGATTATGTGGTACAACAATTACAGGTGGAGCAGCTGTATCCACAAGCAAGGACTCGGAGGATGAAACTCAGCTTTGGCATTTGAGGCTAGGGCACATGAGTGAGAGGGGCATGCAGGAACTACACAACAGAAAGTTGTTAAAAGGTGTTCAAAGCTGCAAGCTGGAGTTCTGCAAATTCTGGACCATGGGAAAACAATCAAAAGTAGCTTTCAAGCAGCGAAATAAAGAGGAAGAAAGCACAGGTGTGCTAGATTATATTCACACGGATGTATGGGGGCCATCACCGGTTAAATCAATGGGTGGAGCTCGCTATTTCGTGACTTTCTTGGATGATTTTTCCAGGAAGGTTTGGGTCTACTTCATGAAGGAGAAATCTGAAGTCTTCACCAAATTCAAAGAGTGGAAGGCAGAAGTTGAGAACCTAACCGGAAGAAAGATCAAGATCCTAAGGAGTGACAATGGTGGTGAATATAAAGACAACAAGTTCCTTGAGTTTTGCAGAAACGAAGGCATTAAGAGGCACTTTACCGTGAAGAAGACGCCCCAACAAAATGGAGCTGCAGAGAGGATGAATAGAACTCTCATGGAGCGTGAGAGATGTATGAGGATTCATGCAGGATTGCCCAAATCATTTTGGGCGGAGTCAGTTAACCACGCTACCTATTTGGTTAACCGATCGCCGTCAAGAAATCTTGAGTTCAAATGTGCAGAGGAGGTATGGTCTAATAAGTCAATTGATTATACTAATCTTAAAGTATTTGGATGCAGTGCATATGCACTTATTCCTAGTGATGAAAGGTCCAAGTTGAAGCCAAAGTCTCTTGAATGCATTTTCATCGGCTTTGAAAGTGGTGTGAAGGGCTACAAGCTATGGGATCCAGTGAACCAAAAGAAGATACTCAGCAGAGATGTTGTGTTTGATGAGAAGACCATGCCTATGAACAAAGTCAAGAATTCATATGCAAAGGAGGATGTTGTTGAGAAAGAAACAATCATTAAAGTTCCGCTCAAGAAGGTGTCCAGGAAAACTTCACAAGAACAGCCAACTGAAGACGTTCCAGGAGGAGGTGGAGTCTGACATTGAGGAGGAAGATGCTGGGCAACAACAACAACAAACTCAAGAAGAAGAGGCTCAAGAACTGGTGGAGCCATCATCTATAGCTCGGTCCAGGCCCAGGAGAACCATCAAACCACCTCAAAGGTTTGGATGGGACAATGACGCAGTTCACTATGCCTTAAATGCTAGTGAAGAAGAACCAACCACGTTCCAAGAGGCTGTTGAGAGCAAGGAACGAGAAAGTTGGATGGAAGCTATGATGCAAGAGATGGAATCTCTACACCAAAACTCAGTTTGGGAGTTAGTTCCTAAACCCGAAGGTCGCAAGGTTATTGGCTGCAAATGGGTGTTTAGGAAGAAAGAAGAAATGCATGAGAAGAGAGCCACCATATTCAAAACTCGGTTGGTGGCCAAAGGATACTTGCAAAAGGAGGGAGTTGATTATGATGAAATCTTCTCTCCGGTGGTGAAATATACTTCTATAAGGCTACTACTCTCCATAGTAGCTCAAAAGGACATGCAGGTGGAACAAATGGATGTGAAGACTGCTTTCCTCCATGGGGACTTGGAGGAGGACATCTACATGAGCCAACCTCAAGGGTTCATTGAAGCAAGCAAGGAAAATCTGGTTTGCAGGTTGAAAAAGTCTTTATACGGGCTGAAGCAATCTCCAAGACAGTGGAACAAGTGCTTTGATTCTTTCATGATGAAGATTGGGTATAGAAGATGTGAATCAGATTGTTGTGTATACACTCATGCATTCAAGGATGGTAATATCATTTTGTTGCTTCTTTATGTTGATGACATGCTAATTGCAAGTAAAGATATGTCAAAAATCCAGGAATTGAAGACATTGCTTGGAAGGGAGTTTGACATGAAGGATCTTGGCCCTGCACAAAAGATCCTAGGAATGGAGATAAGGAGAAACAGAAATTCAGGCAAGCTATGGTTGTCACAAAGTAAGTACATTTCCAAAGTACTTGAAAAATTCAATATGATGGATTGCAAGCCTGTGTCTACTCCTTTGGCGGAGCATTTTAAGTTAAGTGCGCAGGAATGTCCTTCTACGGATGAAGAGAAGGAAGAAATGAGCAAAGTTCCATATGCAAGCTTGATAGGGTGTCTCATGTATGCAATGGTGTGCACACGCCCCGACTTAGCCCAAGCCGTAAGTGTGGTGTCAAGATACATGGCGAATCCAGGGAAACAACATTGGACAGCAGCAAAGTGGATTCTAAGGTACTTGAAGGGCACCAAGAGGATTGGGATATTGTTTGAAAGACAACAAGGAAAGGCATGTGTGTCGGGGTATGTGGACTCTGATTATGCAGGAGATCTAGACAAGAGGAGATCCACCACAGGATATGTCTTCATTTGTGGTGGAGGACCGATTAGTTGGAGAGCGGTGCTACAATCGGTTAGTGCTTTGAGTATATGCTACAATCGGTACTACAGAGGCGGAGTATATGAGCGCTCACGGAAGCTTCTAAAGAAGCAGTATGGCTGAAGAGATTGGCAAAGGAATTCGGGATAGCTCAAGACTTGGTGGTGATACAAAGTGACAGTCAAAGTGCTATATACTTAGTGAAGAATCAAGCGTTCCATGGGAGGTCCAAACACATTGATGTGCGATACCACCGGATAAGAGATTGGGTGAACGATGGAGACGTCATGATAAAGAAGGTTCATACAACTGAAAATGCTTCGGATTGTCTAACAAAGCCAGTCACAGCAGCAAAGTTCAAACATTGTTTGAGCTTGCTCAATCTTGTTCCATGCTAAAGATTGAGGTGGAGTTCTTGGCAGTTATTCAGGACGATTCTCAAGACATAACAGATGTCCTGAAAGGCAATGATTTCCACATGGAGTTTTAGGCTCGCCAAGGTGGAGATTGTTGGAAAAATTGGCTCACCTAAGGATACAAAGTCCTCTTTTGTGTGCTATGGATTTCTACCTAAATTGCATGACATGGTTGACTCATTTCTAGAAGAATTTTGGAGTTGCCCATGTGAGTAAATATTGACTTGTCATCTTTGTCAAAAATAGGTGACTTGTTTGGTGGCACAAAATGGTGGAATGTTTGGTAGCCATCCATGGTTAAGTTTGGTAGCCAACATTTGAATAGTGTGAGGTTGCATTCACACTCTTGCATATTTGGCTATATAAAGAGGTTTAGCATGCAAGAAGTAAATCATGGCTTAAGAGTTTTCTAGTGTATCAAAGTGTTGAGCAAGGGGTGAGAGAGAAAAGAAAGCTTGGGGAGGGAATAGAGTTCGAAGGGGGTTTCTTTGTAAACCAAAGTTGTAACTTATTCTTTCATTAGTGAATTTCTCAAGGGGATCACCAAGAGGATGTAGGCAATTGCCGAACCTCTATAAATTCTTGTGTCATTTTGTGCTTGGTTGGTTTCTCAAGTGTAGTGTGTGTGATTCATCCATAATTGTGTTTGTCACAAAGTCCATCAACAACAAGATCTATAGGGAAGGGTGAGTTGAGTTTGTTCTCAAATCACAACAAGAATTAGGTAAAGGAGCTTCTAGTGCTACCAAGTCGTTACAAGAAAGATTTAAGGTAGAAAGTTGATTGGAACTCCAAATCCAATGGGGTATCTTGCCTCCGGATATGGTTTTCTGAAAGGTCCAACAACTTCAAGTTTGAAAAGTTGGCAAAGAATCCTGGAATTGGACCGGAGATATTGTTCCCTCTCAAGTCCAACTCCCTCAAGTTTGAAAAATTGGCAAAGAATCCTGGAACCGTACCAGAGATTGTGTTCGAAACTCAAATTCAACACCCTCAGGTTTGAAAAGTTGGCAAAGGATCCTGAATTGGACCGGAGATAGTTTTGCTGTTGGAAAAAATGGCTCACCTAAAAGATACAAAGGTTTTGGCGCTGAAAATGAAGATTTTGAATCTGCCTAAAGCGACCCGGTCGCTGGACATTTGCGACCGGTCGTTTTACACAGAAACGAAGTCTGTTGGGAAGTCGACGAGCGACCGGTCGCTATCTCCTTGCGACCGGTCGTCGATGAACAAGCGACCGGTCGCACGCCATTTACGACCGGTCGTTTTGTCACAGAAACGAATTGGAGCATTCTGTTAAAAGCGACCGGTCGCGAGTTCCTGGCGACCGCCGTCCAGTCGTGCTGTGACGTTTTTCTTACGTGTTTTCAACTGTGTTTTCGATGGCTATCGCTTTCCACATGATTTCAGAGGCTTAGTGGGTCACTTCTGAGGTGTAAGAACGTTGACTACCTGCTGGATAGTTGGGAGAGCACTCATGGCTAATTGGTTATCTTATTTCAAAGAAATCACTCTCTCTTTTCTGGTGTAAGTGGGAGGTGGCTGAGTGGAATGTTATTTACCTACTTGATCTGACATTTAGTCTAAGTTATTGACTAAAGGAGGAACGTGGAGGACAAAGATGGTGCCTTATCTTATGTCCATTGGCTTGTGTAGGAAATGGGGTGAAGTAAGATAACACAAGAGGAGAAAACAAGTTGAATAATTGTAAGTGGTATAATCTGGAATTCTGAGTTGTTAGAGTTTGGTGTCTTCAGTTTTGTCAAAATAGCCAAGGGAAGAGCAAGAGAGTTCTCTAAGAGTATCAAGGTGTTGAGCAAGGGTGTGAGAGAAACAGATTGTGAGGGTAGTGTTCTAAGGGGGTTTCCTTTTGTAAACCAAATTTGTAACCTATCTTCATTAGTGAAATTTCTCAAGGTGATCACCAAAGAGGATGTAGGCAAATTGCTGAACCTCTATAAACACTTGTGTCATTTGTGCTTGGTTAATTTCTGTGTGTGTGTAAGTTTCATCCATCATTGAGTTCTTTGTCCAAAGTCCATCAACAACAAGATCTTTAAGGGCAGTGAGTTAGTCTGAAATTCACAACAAGTGGTATCAGAGCTGTGTTTGGCAGCTGAGCTAGTTCTTCTCTTGGAGTGCTAGTGTGTTGAAGATGGCAAGTGACTTGGAAGCTGAGAGTGGTAGCAGTTCACAACATCTGAAGCAACCACATGTAGCA
This sequence comes from Prunus fruticosa, assembly GCA_018703695.1. Taxonomy (NCBI): domain Eukaryota; kingdom Viridiplantae; phylum Streptophyta; class Magnoliopsida; order Rosales; family Rosaceae; genus Prunus; species Prunus fruticosa. Next base: position 41,004,157 of record CM031922.1, on the reverse strand, counting down.
AGTATGAAGGTGGAGTTAAAGTCTTTCACAGGGGAAGGAAAACTTCACTCTTTGGCAACGAAAGATGAAGTCAGCTCTTACACAACAACAGCTCCATGTTGTGTTGGTTGGCAAGGAGAAGAAGCCAGCAGGCATGACAGATGATGAGTGGGGAGTACTTGACGAGTTAGCTAGAGGAGCCATCGAAACTATCTCTCCGATGAGGTGCTCATCAACGTGATAAAGGATACAACGAGAGCAAACATGGGAGAAGCTCGAAGAGATGTTTGCAGGGAAGTCATTGTCCAACAAGCTGGAACATCTAAGTAGTTTCAATAGATGTGTTGCTGACTTGCAGAGAATGGATGTGAATTATAGTCCGGAGGATAAGGCTCTTATGTTGTTGACATCCTTACCTCCGTCCTATAAACATTTCCGGACCACTCTTATGTTCGGAAAGGTTACTCTTGATTTTGAGCCTATGGTGCAAGACATCATGACACACCATAGGATGACTCAACGTTCGGGAGAAAACTCTCAAGGTGAAGGTCTAGTTGCAAAGACCGGAGAGAGGCCGTTCAAAGAAGCGTGATGGCAAGAAAGGCAATAGAGGAAGGTCCAAATCCAAGGCAAAGGAAGGTTGTTTCGAGTGTGGGTCAAAGGAGCACTGGAAAAGAAATTGCCCCATATGGAAGGAGAAGAAGAACAAAGGGAAGAATGCAGCAAACACAGCTGAGTATGTCACTGAAAGTGATGGTGAGCTTTTGTGTGTTAATAGCAATGTTAAAACAAATGCATTGGCTAATTCTTCAAGGTGTTCCTTTTCCGATTGGATTTTGGATTCTGGGTGCTCATATCATATGTGCTCAAACAAGGAGTGGTTTGACACGTATGAGAAAGAAGAGAGCAGTGAAGTGATGATGGGGGATGGCTCAATGTGTAGAGTCAAAGGCACCGGTACAATCAAGGTGAAGATGCATGATGGGGCTGTTAGGACACTTGGAATGGTAAGGCACATTCCAAAGTTGCGTAAGAATCTCATTTCCCTTGGAACTCTTGATAAGAATGGTTATTCATTCAAAGCAAATGGAGGGAAACTCATAGTCTCAAAAGGTTCACTTGTGATTATGAAGGGAGAAATTCAACCTAACTGTCTATATAGGTTGTGTGGTACAACAATCATAGGTGGAGCAGCTGTATCTACAAGCAAGGACTCGGAAGATGAAACTCAGCTTTGGCATTTGAGGCTAGGGCACATGAGTGAGAGGGGCATGCAGGAACTACACAAAAGAAAGTTGTTGAAAGGTGTTCAAAGTTGCAAGCTTGAGTTCTGCAGATTTTGTACCATGGGAAAGCAATCAAAAATAGCTTTCAAGCAGCGAAACAAAGAGGAAGAAAGTACAGGTGTGCTAGATTATATTCACACGGATGTATAGGGGCCATCACCGGTTAAATCGAAGGGTGGAGCTCGCTATTTCGTGACTTTCTTGGATGATTTTTCCAGGAAGGTTTGGGTCTACTTCATGAAGGAGAAATCTGAGGTCTTCACCAAATTCAAAGAGTGGAAGGCGGAAGTAGAGAACCTAACCGGAAGAAAGATCAAGATCCTAAAGAGTGACAATGGTGGTGAATATAAAGACAGCAAGTTCCTTGAGTTTTGTAGAAGTGAAGGCATTAAAAGGCACTTTACCGTGAAGAAAACACCCCAACAAAATGGAGCTGCGGAGAGGATGAACCAAACTCTCATGAAGCGTGAGAGATGTATGAGAATTCATGCAGGATTGCCCGAATCTTTTTGGGCAGAAACGGTTAACCACGCTGCCTATTTGGTTAACCGATCGCCTTCAAGAAATCTTGAGTTCAAATGTGCAGAGGAGGTATGGTCTAATAAGTCAATTGATTATTCGAATCTTAAGGTGTTTGGATGCAGTGCATATGCACTTATTCCTAGTGATGAAAGATCCAAGTTGAAGCCAAAGTCTCTTGAATGTATTTTCATCGGATTTGAGAGTGGTGTGAAGGGCTACAAGCTATGGGATCCTGAACCACAAGAAGATACTCATCAGAAATGTTGTGTTTGATGAGAAGACCATACCTATGAACAAAGTCAAGAATTCAGAGGCAAAGGAGGATGTTGTTGAGAAAGAAACAACCATTGAAGTTCCACTCAAGAAGGTGTCAAGAAAGACTTCACGGAAACAGCCAACTGAAGACGTTCAGGAGGAGGTGGAGTCTGACATTGAAGAGGAAGAAGCTGGGCAGCATCAACAACACACTCAAGAAGAAGAAGAGGCTCAAGAACAGGAGGAGCCATCATCTATAGCTAGATCTAGGCCCAAGAGAACCATCAAACCACCTCAAAGGTTTGGATGGGAGATGGATGCAGTTCACTATGCCCTAAATGCTAGTGAAGAAGAACCAACCACGTTTCAAGAGGCTGTTGAGAACAAGGAACGGGAAAGTTGGATGGAAGCTATGATGCAAGAGATGGAATCTCTACACCAAAACTCAGTTTGGGAGTTAGTTCCTAAACCTAAAGGTCGCAAGGTTATTGGCTGCAAATGGGTGTTTAGGAAGAAAGAAGAAATGCATGAGAAGGGTGCCACCTTATTCAAAGCTCGGTTGGTGGCAAAAGGATTCTTGCAAAAGGAGGGAGTTGATTATGATGAAATCTTCTCTCCGTTGGTGAAACATACTTCTATACGACTACTACTCTCCATAGTAGCACAAGAGGACATGGAGGTGGAGCAAATGGATGTGAAGACTGCTTTCCTTCATGGGGAATTGGAGGAAGACATCTACATGAGCCAACCTCAAGGGTTCATTGAAGTAGGGAAGGAAAATCTGGTTTGCAGGTTGAACAAGTCTTTATATGGGCTGAAGCAATCTCCAAGACAGTGGAACAAGTGCTTCGATTCTTACATGATGAAGATTGGGTATAGAAGATGTGAATTTGATTGTTGTGTTTACACTCATGCATTCAAGGATGGTAATATCATCCTTTTGCTTCTTTATGTTGATGACATGCTAATTGCATGTAAAGATATGTCAAAAATCCAGAATTTGAAGACATTGCTTGGAAGGGAGTTTGACATGAAGGATCTTGGTGCTGCACAAAAGATCCTAGGAATGGAGATAAGGAGAGACAGAAATGAAGGCAAGTTGTGGCTGTCACAAAGCAAGTACATTTCCAAGGTACTTGAAAAGTTCAATATGATGGATTGCAAGCCGGTGTCTACTCCTTTGGCGGAGCATTTTAAGTTAAGTGCTCAGCTATGTCCTTCTACGGAAGAAGAGAAGGAATATATAAGTAAAGTTCCAATGGTTTGACTTTACTGAAGCCGTAAGTGTGGTGTCAAGGAATATATGGTAGGGTGTCTCATGTATGCAATGGTTTGTACACGCCCCGCACTTAGCTCAAGCCGTAAGTGTGGTGTCAAGGTATATGGCGAATCCTGGAAAGCAACATTGGGCAGCAGCAAAATGGATTCTCAGGTACTTGAAGGGCACCAAAAGGCTTGGGATATTGTTTGAAAGACAACAAGGAAAGGCATGTGTGTTGGGGTTTGTAGATTCTGATTATGCTGGAGATCTTGACAAGAGGAGATCCACCACAGGATATGTCTTCACTTGTGGTGGAGGACCGATTAGTTGGAGAGGCAGTGTTACAATCGGTTAGTGCCTTGTCTACTACGGAAGCGGAGTATATGGCTTTAACGGAAGCTTCAAAAGAAGCGGTATGGCTGAAGAGATTGGCAAAGGAATTCGGGATAGCTCAAGACTTGGTGGTGATTCAAAGTGACAGTCAAAGTGCTATATGCTTAGTGAAGAATCAAGTGTTCCATGGAAGGTCCAAACACATTGATGTGAGATAACACCGGATAAGGGATTGGGTGAATGATGGAGACATCACTGTAATGAAGGTTCATACGAAGGAGAATGCTTCAGATTGTCTAACAAAGCCAGTCACAACAGCAAAGTTCAAGCATTGTTTGAGCTTGCTCAATCTTGTTACATGCTAAAGATTGAGGTGGAGTTCTTGAGAGTTATTAGGACGATTCTAAGACATTACAGATGTCCTAGAAGGCAATGATGTCCACAAGGAGTATTAGGCTCGTCATGGTGGAGATTGTTGGAAAAAATGGCTCACCTAAAAGATACAAAGGTTTTGGCGCTGAAAATGAAGATTTGAATCTGCCTAAAGCGACCGTCGCTGGACATTTGCGACCGGTCGTTTTACACAAAACGAAGTTGGTAGGGAGTCGACGAGCGACCGGTCGCTATCTCCTTTGCGACCGGTCGTCGATAGAACAGCGACCGGTCGCACGCCATTACGACCGGTCGTTTTGTCACAGAAAAACGAATTGGAGCATTCTGCTCAAGCGACCGGTCGAGTTCCTGGCGACGGTCGTCCAGTCGTGCCTGTGACGTTTTTCTTACGTGTTTTCAACTGTGTTTTCGATGGCTATCGCTTTCCACATGATTTCAGAGACTTAGTGGGTCACTTCTGAGGTGTAAGAACGTTGACTACCTGCTGGATAGTTGGGAGAGCACTCATGGCTAATTGGTTATCTTATTTCAAAGAAATCACTCTCTCTTTTCTGGTGTAAGTGGGAGGTGGCTGAGTGGAATGTTATTTACCTACTTGATCTGACATTTAGTCTAAGTTATTGACTAAAGGAGGAACGTGGAGGACAAAGATGGTGCCTTATCTTATGTCCATTGACTTGTGTAGGAAATGGGGTGAAGTAAGATAACACAAGAGGAGAAAAACAAGTTGAATAATTGTAAGTGGTATAATCTGGAATTCTGAGTTGTTAGAGTTTGGTGTCTTCAGTTTTGTCAAAATAGCCAAGGGGAGAGCAAGAGAGTTCTCTAAGAGTATCAAGGTGTTGAGCAAGGGTGTGAGAGAAACAGGATTGTGAGGGTAGTGTTCTAAGGGGGTTTCCTTTTGTAAACCAAATTTGTAACCCATCTTCATTAGTGAAATTTCTCAAGGTGATCACCAAAGAGGATGTAGGCAAATTGCTGAACCTCTATAAACACTTGTGTCATTTGTGCTTGGTTAATTTCTGTGTGTGTGAAGTTTCATCCATCATTGAGTTCTTTGTCCAAAGTCCATCAACAACAAGATCTTTAAGGGCAGTGAGTTAGTCTGAAATTCACAACATTTGCTGCTAAGGTCAAGGCCAACAACATGCCCATTACTAGTGCAAGTAACACCAACCCAAGAACAACAGTTGGTGCTTGAATTCCAAGATATGAGCGGGGAAGGTTGATGAAATTGAAGGCTTTTCTTCAAATGGAGCAACGATTGTTGCTGGTCTTTAATACACTGGTTGTGAACTGCAGGGAGGAGGATACTGAAGCAGAGGAGGAAAAAGTAATGCAGCAAAGTTTTCATTTTGGAAAAACTTTTTAGCTGATGAGGGAAAATGATGAGCAAATAACTGATGAGAAAGAAAGGTTGTGGTGGCTTTAATATATGCATGGTTGGGGTGGCTCTGATGAGATTAAATCTTTGTCTGGCTTGACTTTGAAGTCTTCTACCAGCATCTAATCTTTGATTCGTGGTTGCAGTAGTAACCAGGAAAATAGGACCAAAGAAAACAATAATGATGTAGCTTTAATAATGACGTGTAAAAAGGCCTCCACGAATCTCGTGGTTAGCTTGACTTGTTCACTTTAAGGCCCTGTGTAGTTCATGGGAAAAAGAGACTTGGGGATCGGAAATCAATCGCTTTTTCATATTTGGTAATTTGAGGTATGTGAAATTGTTGCCAGACTCATGGGAAAGTAGGGGAAAGTGAAAGCCATCCTCCCAACTCTGGGTTTTGTTTTCCGAAAGTTTGGGAAAATGAGCCAATATTAAATAAACATTTTTAACATTTTAGAATTACAATATATCATTAAATGCATTTTTTATTATTTTATTTAATATGAGTATAATTGAAAATTTATACAAACTTTGTTTTCCATTCCTACTCAAAACAAACATGGGAAAGGAAAATAAGTGATATTTCCCGATTACTTTCTCAGGATTATCAAACTTGGGAAATGAATCTTCCATTTTCCATCCATTGAAAAATGACATGGGAAATGATTTTCCTCAAATTTGTTCCGCGAACCAAACGGAGCCTAAAGTCTTTCTACGGAGAAGCACTTGAGCAAGGATGTTGGAAAACACGAACCACGAACCATCAAGTCCCGTTTAGTCTAAGAATACTCGAAACTTGGCATAAAAGATAGAATAAAATACTCAAATCCGTTAATTCCAAGAATACCCAGATTATGAGCAAAGATGAGAGAACACTCTCTTTGTTTTCAATTTCAATTATCAACAACCACACCCTTGAGAAATATGAGCATACAAGTATTTAAAGACTTAATCTCTCATCGTATACATTGAACTAGCACCTAAATTAATTAACCCATTAATCCAGATACATTAAGCCCCATCCAAATAATTATAACTCTAGCTATTCCATTCCAAATACATGGAATTTATTAGAAAGCCAAAACAAAACGTTCATGCATTGAACTTATTAATGCTTTTCATTCAAATGCCCCCATAAACTTTAATGGCTCTTTATCTGCATCAAAAGCAACTTTTAAGCAACTTTTAACCTCAATCTTCTGATTATGTCAATTTTGTCATTATAGTTTTAATTAAATCTTTGGCAATTCAAGAGCATATTATCATTATAGTCAAATTTTTATTAGTTTATAGGGTACCAATTATTCTATGCCATGTCAATAACCATTACTATTCTTTCTTTTAGTTATCTATTTATTCCTTACAAAAGAAAACCATTAGTTCCTAACTGGGAAAGAGAAGCATTAGGTGCCAAAATTCTAACTGAAGGCCCATGAAATTATCAAGAACACAGCAAGAGTATAGGAAGTAAGAACTCTATGGTCTTGTAGATCACGTCACAACACAAACAAAAAGACTCATATATTGAGATTAGACCAGTATGAAATCCAATGTGTTACTGGACATGTGATATGATTCATCTGCTGGACCAAAGAATTGTGCTAGCTAGTATAGAAGGTCATTCTTCAACCACATCAACTTTGCAAAATTACAAATCTAGCATTCAAATCATGTTCAAAAAGCTGAAACCCCCAATTGGCACTTTGTTTCCGTTTGGTCAAGATAAGGCATGGTCCTAGAAACTCCTAGTGAGTGGGTTGTCACAGTGGTCCTAGTCTTGCCGTGCTCTTCAATTTAGTCTGTTTTAGCTAGCTGCTAAAACATCCTTATTATGAGTACGTGTCTGTTACAATGACCTTAGTTGCAACTTTTCAAATGAGTACGTGTCTGTTAGAAATTGGGTTTAGAAGGCTTGATTGGTTCTTTTGTTCAATGAGAACCTCCTAGCTTTGATGAGATTAGATCTTTGTGGCTGCTGCTAGCTTGACTTTGAAGTCTTCTACCAAACATCTAAAAGAAGAATAACAATAATGATGTAGCCTTAATAATGATGTGCAAAAAGGCATCCACGACATTCGTGGTTGGATTGACTTGTTCACTTTAAAGTCTTTCTTTATAATTGCAATTTGCATGGCAAGCCCTGGATGAGTTGACTTGAACTAAAACCTATAGCTGTAAAGAATTCCATGTAGTTTTGGGTTGGGTTATAGCTGTCTAAAATGCAAGGGTAAAAAATTACCAAAATTGTATGAATCAAAATGGAAAATCTGACAAACTACAAAGAGCACCATTGATTAGACCCTTTGACAATTAAACTTAATATATATTACTGGTGTTCTTTCAGAGAACTGGAGGCCTTTACGTGGCTATGGGCCACCACATTAGATTTAGATTAGTGACTTTATAGACTTAAATTTTTGGATATTGAATAATAAAGAAACAAGATACACTTTTTTTTTTTTGTTACATATTATGTGTTAAAATTTTTTTTTTGTTTTTTTATGTCCCGTATGTTACTATGTTTTGGAAGTCACTGTGGAAATAATTTCACCTATAGATTTAATACTAAATAATCCACTTTAAAAAAAACCCGTCTAACAATTTGGGCTGTGGAAAAAACTCCTCCCCCCAAAATCCACGTGGTTTACTACCTACGTGGCTCGTTCCAAATATGCCACTCTTTCATGGTGCATGTCTTGTATTTGCTTTAACTCTTTGTAATATCATGCTTTAACGGAAAGTTGATCGTTAAACCATTTTGGATTTTCTAAACGTAGTGCATGGCAACTTGTTTCTCAAAGACAAACGAAAAAAAGGAAGACTTTCTATGCCATGTCAATAACCATTACTATTCTTTCTTTTATTCATCTATTTATTCCTTACAAAAGAAAACCATTAGTTCCTAACTACCCTACTAGCTAGCACATTAGTTTGAATTGTTCATATTCTTCATTTTTCATTTCGATTGCGGGTTGTTAAAATTATGTTTTTTTTTTTTTCTTCAGTTCTTTTGTTTTTGTGGAATGAGTCCGTGTCTGCTAGAAATTGGGTTTAGAAGGCTAAAGCTTGATCGATTCTTACTATTTGTACCATATCTGACCCCCTCTCCCCCAAGCTACTCCCACAAGTTCCATAGCGAAACTTCACACCAATAGGACACCCAAACCGTCCTATAAATAGAGCCCTTTTGCCCTCAGGGTAATAACGACTTGACATTTATGCCCTTGCTTTGTCCCATAAGAAATCGAATTTCACATGCCTTTTATATTTGCTTTGGGGTAAGGATTGTATGATTAAGAAAAATATGCTTATAGGCACAGGTTACGAGGTCAGTCGTTCCTTTCATCATAGGACCATCCCATATATCTCATGCTTTCGAGACAATAACTTAGCTGGGGACAGCGGTCGGAACCCCAAGCAGAGAATTTTTTTAGGGGTGAGCATTATAACCTAAAACCCACCCAAACCAGACAAAAATTGGGAGCCGTTTTAGGTGATTTGGTTCGGTTTTTATATTGAAAAATTTAATATTCAAAAAAAACCGTCCGAAATTTGGATCTAATCAGTTGGACCGGTTTAACTCTATCCAAACCGGCGAAAAATTGAACCGACCTCGAATATTTTAATTATATTATTTAAAAATAATTAATACAAGTGTCAAAAGTATATTCGTCAATTTTATGACATTCCTACTCCTTGCCACACTCGATCCCGCGAAACCCTAAACATTTGAGGGGCTTCCATTTTTTTGTCATTCCATCTCAGCCTCTTCCACTCGAGCCTCTCTCACTCTCAACCTCCCCTCTCCCAAATCCGCGCCGGCTTTTCCAGAGTTTCTTAATCGCTCTCACTCTTCTTTAGTCGCTCACGATCTCTCTCTCTCTCTCTCTCTCTCTCTTCTCTCTCTCTTCTCGAGCCGCTCTCTCCGATCTCTCTCGCTCTCCCACTTTTTTTTTCTCTCTCTTTTTTTTCGTCACGATCTCGCTCGCTCTCTCAATCGCTCGATCTCGCTCTCCAGCCACTCCCGCTCTCTCTCAATCGCTCTCTCTCTCATTTTATTGCCCTCTTTCTCTTTAGGTGATATCTCTAAACCCTAATTTTCTGAATTTTGATTCAAAGGATTGGCTCTCTCAGTCGCTTCGATTTTTTGTCTGCTGTGATTTTGTTCTGAACTATGTTGTGATTTTTGTTTACTATGTTGTGATTTCCCCCAACCATATATGTTTACACCACCATAATTTTGGTTGCCTTCACCCAGGCTTGCCTTATTTTTTACACTTTGTGCCTACACAATCCCTGTTAGAGCTAAACTCGACCCATTACTGACTGTTTTTGTAGCTATGTTCCCATGTTTGGAGAAATTGAGTATGATCCAACCCGACAGTTTTTCGATTCCTATAGACGAACAACTTGATGCTCTTGGAAGAGCTGTGATTCTGGTAAGGTTAGTTTTATATTGTGTCTTTCTTCCCTTTCTTTGATAAGGCATTTAATTTGGTGACTTTTTCCTTTATTTTGCATTGTTTTAAAAGCATAACATTCCCCCCATGTGAATTGAACGGAAATGTTTGTTTAGTAGATTAGATATGTGGGTCTCCAGGAACGAAACACCATATGGGGTGATGAAGTTTGTTCAGGTAGCTGAAAGGGGTACTCGCCATCCAAAGATTGTCTCTATGCAGGTTGTCTATTTGATCATTGCACTCTCAGTCAAATGCTTACTGTATTGTTGCGTTCTTTTGGACTAATGCAACTTATTGTCTATTTGATAGAACTCATACAGCTTGCTCTGCCAAATTTTTGATCCTGGGTTGGCTGAATGCTGTCATCATGAGAGGTATTCAAAGTGTTGGTTTTCAGGAAAAAGTGAATAGCTTGAACAATTAATTATTTCCATCCGGTATGAAATGATAGCGAAAGCTTGCTTGATTTGTGCATGCCAATTTTCTGTTGGGCTATTGAATGTTTTAGGATCAGTCTTATTAGCTTACCGCCCCTTGCAATGGGTATACTCTCCTGGGAAGTATTTTTTGGCTGATGGGGGTCCTGAGATGCTCGCTCCGAATCTTTTTAGAGGTGAATTTTCAAATTGTTCATGTCATCTGTCCATATGTAGGAACTTTCTTGCACTCTCAGGTGGTGATTTTGTTTCAATTTGCAGGTAATATTTGAAGGGGAATCCAGATACAACCCTATCCGATCACATCATAAGAGCAGCAGCAATGGTATGGATATTCTTCTGTTTGATTTATTTGTGTTTTTCAGGAGTTTTATTTGTTATTTATATTTCATTTCGAATTTTGAAAATTTGCATCATTCAATAATGTGATTTGGGGATTTGACATTTTTTGTTAATTCTTTTCTATTTATCTAATCTGAACTCTGTGGTGATTTTTGGTGGACAGAGAGGTGCAAATCTAATCTGACTCTGTTATTAATTCATCCCGTTTACTAACTTTTTTTATTTGGATTTTCTTTTGAACTTTGTAAATTGTGATTGAGATTACTCTCACAATTTGCTATGGACTTAATAATAATTAATTTCTGGATTTGGAGATGTGTGGTGGATGATGATTTGCTATGGTTTTAAGGTATTTTTAAGTATTTGAATGATGAAACTTCAGATGAAAAGATTTGTCAAAACTGGAAAAATTATACAGAAAACTGCCAAAACTTAACGTTGAAATATGAGAAAAAAACGGAATGGCCTGAAACTAGAAAAAAAAAAAGCTTTCAATTATTGCCTTTGTTGGGCCTGGGCAAATACCCGAACCGAACGAACCCGGCCCGATGAAATCGGGTTTCCAGCTTAAGTCAAAAATGGGCCTATAAAGGAGGTCCATGGTTTAGCATTTGGGCTCTGCCCACAAGGCCCGGTTTCGGCGTGCGGTTCGGGCTCATAAGCAACCAACTTAACCCTTGGCACAGCCCTAGAATTTTTGCTTTTCTCTTTTTATGACCCAAAACGAAGGAAAATCATTTCAACCCTAAATGATTGAACGAAGCAGCCATTATGCTAGCCATTCACTCAACTTCTCTCAAAGCAAGATAAGATATCATCTAAACCCATCCACTTTGACTTTCACATAATACTAAATTACCAACAATTTTACATATTTCTAATGGTCATTAACAGACATGTCATATTAATTCACTTACGTGCATACCAATTAGATGCCTATGTCAGGTGCCAGTTTAACATGATTCGGAACCTTTACATTCATTGAAAGAGTGCTCAAGGAGTACGCTTCTGGTCAATTAACTTGGCTTTTGCCTCAATAAAATTATAGTTAAATTGAATGCTACGTACTAATTGCTACAGTAACAGTAAAACAATTTTTACATATGCCTAGTGCAAGTAACTTGGCTGGTCTCCAAGTTGAGGTAACTCTGATTGCATTTCTTTTTAAAAGACTTCTATATGATATTAGCTATGTGAACAATAACTTCAGCCAAATATTTGCCCCAATGCAATGGTTTACTCTCTCTGCTACGTGTATTATTGCTTAAGTCTTATCATGGAAGTTATGTCCTAATCATTCTTGGTTATCTTTTCAATATAATTAGCTTCTACACGTATGAACTAGACTCCCACTATAATGTTATGTTTTTCTACACTAATGCATTGATAATCGTATGAACTAGCATGATGTACTTTTCATGTGATCCAAGCTGATCTAGGCCCAATCACTGTCTCTGTAGCCAAATAGTCTTGGATTTGTAATAGGCTTATACCATATATATACCATAGTCAATTGTACCTTGCAAGTATATTAATATTCTCTTTCTGCTCCTCCATAGTGTATTTGACTTGAATTTTGCATAAATTCTATAGTAAGCTCGTCGCGTACATGATGTCAGGTCTTGTTACTACTACAAAAAGTGAAAAAAATGACCAGAAAAAAGACGACAATAGAAGAAAAAACCGTCGTCTGTGTGTAAAAAGATGACGGTAACAAAAAAACCGTCGTGATAACTGACTTAAACAACTAAAAAACGGAGGTACTATTGAATATTTTTATAACGACGCACACAAATAAAAAAACGTCGTATTATTAAAAAGGTTTTCTTCCCAGAGTTAAAATCTGACCAAAAAATGATGACAGCAAGTATGACAAGCGTCGTCTTTTAAAAATCAAGTGTCCTTTTTTTGGTAAAGACATGGTTGTTTTGAAAAAACTGTCATCTATTATATGTAAAAATAACGGTTTTTTTTAAAAAAGAGTCGTCTATTATGAAGTAAAGATGACGGTTTTTTTTAAAGGGTCGTCTATTTATATGTAAAGATAACGCTTTTTTGTAAAAAATGGTCGTCTATTCTATGTAAAGATGACGATTTTTTTATAAAAATGGTCATCTATTATATATAAGGATGACGTTTTTTTGTAAAAAATTGTCGTCTATTCTATGTCAAGATGACGGTTTTTTTTTTTTTAAATGGTCGTCTATTATATGTAAAGATGACGTTTTTTTTATAAAAAAGAGGTCGTCTATTGTGAAGTAAAGATGACGTTTTTTTAAAAGGGTCGTTGATTATATGTAAAGATGACGCTTTTTATATAATAAAAAAGTCGTCTATTCTATGTAAAGACGACGGTTTTTTTTTAAAAATGGTCATTTATTATATGTAAAGATGACGGTTTTTTTTAAAACGTCGTCTTTTAAACACGCTAAAAATGGCCGCTAATCGATTTGACGCTCGACAAATTTTCAAATTTCCACCCGTCTTTGAAAAACCTCATCTCCATTAACAAGCGTCATTTTAAAACACGCTGAAGAAAGGCTACTTAAGTGAATTCGCGCTCGACAAATTTTCAGATTTTCCCCCCGATCTCTGGAAACCTTATCTCTCCCTCCTTGAAACCCTCCTGCACTCTCCAAAACACCCTCATGAAACTCTCTACAAAATCATCAAAAAATCGATATCAATGAAAGAGTTGAGAGATTTTCGGGGATCCATAAGATGTAGAGGGAGGTTCTGGATTTGAGAATAAAAGCTGGTTGAAAGGTTTGATTTGAAAGTCACCTAATCTCTCAATACCCTTCTATATCTTGCTAGTAAATTCTGGATTAGTCTCTTTGCGTTTCTAGTATGTTCTTTGTCTCCTGATTTCAATTTTGTCTCTCTTGATTTGTCTGGTTTGTTTACATTTTTTAATTTTTTATTTCTGGTTTCTTTTTAGATTTTCTGATTTGATTATCAGGAGATAAGGAGGAAGCTTGGAGATTTATAACTTTTTCTTTTGCAGGCTTTCTATGTGAGTCGTATGTTTTTTTGTTGATAAAAATTTGTTACCTTCTCGTTTCACTATCATTTTATTTATATACTTTTTCTTTTGCAAGTTCTCGATGGTCTTTTTTATGCTTATTTTACAAGTTTTTTATGGAAATATGGTCCAATGGTAAAATTTCTCTTCCACCTAATTTTTTATATTTATAATCTTAGCTTCTTCTTTTTTCTCTCTTTGTCATTTTGATTTATTTACAGGGATGATGGACAGAGACTTTAGTTGTGCATCATTTGTATGTTTGGATGAGGAAGACTTGGATTAGGAGTACGTAGGTCTTGTTAGGAATTATGTTTGTTGTAGAATAAAGATTGGTTAACTATGTAATAACTATTGAATCTTCAAGTTTTATGAAAGAAACAAATTTTGAGTGTATATATTCATTAATAAAGTATTATGGTTGGTTTTCTAGTTAAAATCGTTGTATAGCATCATAGGAAATCAAAAAGACTAAACTGTAGCAATTTGGGAACTATTATACGACGGTTTTTATAATAAATCATGATCTTTACAAATAATTAACGACGTTTTTATAAAAAAAGTCGTCTATTATAGGTAAAGATACGTTTTTTTTTAAAAGTCGTCTATTATATGTAAAGATGACGTTTTTTTTAAAAGGGCTATCTATTGTGAAGTAAAGATGACTGTTTTTTTTAAAAGGGTTCGTTTTTGTATGTAAAGATGACGGTTTTCATAAAAAAAAAAACCGTCATCTTTACATACAATACACGATAGTTTTTAAAACCATCATCTTTTATCCTATAATTAACGATCTTTACCTTTAAACAACGACAATTTTCTTTAAAAACCGTCGTCTTTACATATAATAGATGACGGTGAAAAGCCGTCGTAGTTTGACACCTAAATAGACGGTCGTTGATTAACGACGGATTTCAAACATTAACGACGTGGATCCCCGTAGTCTATTTCGTTTTTTGTAGTAGTATAGTAAGCTCCCAATGAGACTTCTGTAAACTGTTTATTTGTCGTGTGTAGTGCACTTTGTGCATGCTGATGTTTGGGAATCTTAACTGTTTTTTCCAGGTTGAAAAATTTGGTAAATGTCCGTTTTTCAAAGGAGACTCTACCGAAATTTCGGCAGAAAGTCTCGTTTTTTTAGTAAAAGGGCCCGGCATGGGACGATGTCGGAACTTTCACGGATTTGTCCAGGTTTTCGAGAAGTTCGAGGGCGGGTCTTGTCAAAGATAATATCGTCAAAGTTTATCCAAATGATAAATATCTTCTTTTATCCGCTTAAAATACGGATCTTCACAATCTAGACATGTGAGTAACCAAATGATTATACATTGGGAGAGAATGAGGAATCAAATCTTTGACTATTCTACAAATGGAAGAGTGAGGAATCAAATCTTTGATGATTATATATCTTTGATCTTAAAAAGTGATGCAACGCACTCAAGTAAGGATGTTGGAAAACACGAACCACGAACCACGACCACCAAGCCCCGTTAGTCTTAAGATACTAGAAACTTGGTATAAAAGACAGAATAAAATACTCAAACCCGTTAATTCTCAAGAATACCTAGATTATGAGCAAAGATGAGAGAACACTCTCTTTGTTTTCAATTTCAATTATCAACAACCTCACCCTTGAGAAATATGAGCATACAAGTATTTAAAGACTTAATCTCTCATCGCATACATTGAACTAGCACCTAAATTAATTAACCCATTAATCCAGATAATAAAGCCCCCATAATAATTACAACTCTAACTATTCCATTCCAAATACATGGAATTTATTAGAAGCCAAAACAAAACGTTCATGCATTTAACTTATTAATGCTTTTGATTCAAATGCCCTGTAAACTTTAATGGCTCTTTATCCACATCACTCTTTATCTGCATCAAAAAGCAACTTTTAACCTCAATCTTCCGATTATGTCAATTTTATCATTATAGTTTTAATTAAATCTTTGGCAATTCAAGAGCATATTATCATTATAATCAAATTTTTATTTATTTATAGGGTACCAATTATTCTATGCCATGTCAATAACCATTACTGTTCTTTCTTTTAGTTATCTATTTATTCCTTACAAAAGAAAACCATTAGTTCCGTAACTGGGAAAGAGAAGCATTAGGTGCCAAAATTTTATTGAAGGCCCATGAAATTACCAAGAACACAGCAAGAGTAGGAAGTTAGAACTCTATGGCCTTGCAGATCACGTCACTTGTCCAGCACACACAAACAAAAAGAACCTCGTATATTGAGATTAGACCAGTATGAAATCCAATGTGTGACTGGACATGATTCATCTACTAGACCAAAGAATTGTGCTAGCTAGTATAGAGGTCACTCTCAACCACATCAACTTTAAAATTACAAATCTAGCATTCAAATCATGTTCAAAAAGCTGAAACCCCCAATTGGCACTTTGTTTCCGTTTCGTCAGATTAGGCATGGTCCTAGAAACTCCTAGTGAGTGGGTTGTCACGAGTGGTCCTCTGTTTTGCCGTGCACTTCAATGAGTGCCAGAACTTGTTTATTCCATTTTAGCCTGTTTTAGCTAGCTGCTAAAACATCCTTATTAGGGAGACTGTTGCAATGACCTTAATTGCAACTTTGTTTTTGTGGGAAATGGAGTCAATGTGTGTTAGAAATTGGATTTAGAAGGCTTGATTGGTTCTTATTGTTTCAACGAGAACCTCCTAGCTTTGATGAGATTAGATCTTTGTGGTTGCTGTTGGCTTCACTTTCAAGTCTTCTACCAATATCTAATCTTTTAGTCAGTAACAGGAAAATAGGATAAAAGAAAAATAATAATGATGTAGCCTTAATAATGATGTGTGAAAAGGCATCCACGACATCGTGGTTGGCTCACTTGTTCACTTTAAAGTTTTCTTTATAATTGCAATTTGCATGGCAAGCCCTGGATGAGTTAACTTGAACAAAAACCTAGAGCTGTAAAGAATTCCATGAAGTTTTGGGTTGGGTTATAGCTGTCTAAAATGCAAGGGTAAAAAATTACCAAAATTGTATGAATCAAAATGGAAAATCCTGACAAACTACAAAGGGCACCATTGATTAGACCCAATGACAATTAAACTTAATCTATATATAAAAGCGAATGGCAGAGATTTGTGAAACATTCAAAATAATTCAAACATTAAGACCAAGTCAGCTTGCACCAGACCCAAACCACTCTCGCTCAGCCGCGAAGCCTTCACGCTCCTCTGAGAGGCCTCAAAAAATTTTCAAATGATCCTTGGTCGGCTGTGGAGGCACCTTTTTGAGCTACACGGCGCTTGCCGAACAGTTTTGAAACCCCATTCCAATAAAACCTGCTAGACCACTCGAAAATAAAGAATATTCCCCAATCATGAGTCATACCATAGTCATAAGAATAAAATCCTACAACCATGATATGATGAGAAATAGAGCCACAAAAATACAAATTTACTTAACATTACAAAATCAAAGTTGTAGGAGCTTGTAATTAACTACACACTAAGATTTTTAACAAACGCGTTCACTACTTACAAATATTAATTACACAAATCAACAACAAAATCCTAGCAGCTTCGATTGAACCCGCTTCCTCAAATTTCGTCTTAAATCCTTTTCTGAATCCTGCACAATATCATTAGGGATGAGCATTCTAATGCCCATAGAGTACCTTCAAACCCTCAAAGTTAGACTATCAAAGTGATCAAAGTGGATCATGGATCAAACAACACAAGAGATACCAATTATGCAATCATACAAGATAAATAAGTTTGCATATGCGATGATGTCATGAACTCACTACCTTCTAATCCCACTGATTCATATCCCTAGGCAACAACATGCATGTCCCATACCATGCGTTTTACCACTTGGCTCTCCGAATACCCTAAAATATGAACTCAGCGCTCATCCATCCCTTATCCCATTTCTTTTGTTGACGAATTTCTCCAACTTTCACTTATCATTAGAGGCCCCCCTCCCATCACCTTAATATACTCCAACTGCTCCCTTGCCACCTGAATATATTCCACATTTTATTCAAATAATATCTAAAGCCTTCTCCCACCCCTTACAGATATACTCAAACAACACACACACACACACACACACACTCCAAACACCACTGTCTTTATGATGCATATGTAATGCAGCGTAAACATCATTTATCTCTGCATAATAATAATATAGATAATAACAATAATATTACAGGCTTAATCACATGCATAATAACATTCACTCAATATCAAATAATATTACGAGAAAACATCAACAATAATATTCACATAACATCAAATAGTATTCACCGAGCAACACAACAATAATATTAATAGTACTATATATAATCACCAAGATTAAAAGTGACATAGCCCAATCATCGGGAAACCACGAAACCCTACCTCAAGTCCAGCTGAGCCAAAGTACCAAATTTACCCTTCTGAAGTTCTCCCAACTGTTCAGTCCACACCTTTTTCATCCAATTCCTTAACAATTTCAAATCCAAATTATTATCGAGCAATCTTCTTCGTCACTTCACCAAGACCAACCTCACCCTTATGCATTTCAAAGCTTTTGCACGAAAATGACGAAAATGCCCCTATGACCAACCCGGGTCCAAAGCGGCCAAATCTTGTCCAAAATAATCTAAAACTTTGTCCTATGCCCTATCAACACCGAAACAAGGCCAAAAACACCCGTTATCCAAAGTTACTACTAGGGTCCGTGGGCCCCACAACAACTCATACTTTGCATCACCTCGGATTTCACCAAACATATACCATCGGACTCTGATTCGAAAGCCAAGTCGAGTGGACTAAAAATATGGCGTTGAGGCTACCGAAACAGCCGCCACAGCCGCCGCCACTTTCCGGAGCCGCGAGTGGGCTTGCTCCGTTCCTGTTCATCATCTTAAAAAAGAAATCATGCAACTTCCCCTGTTTTTCAGATTTAATCCCGGATTTTTGTGAGCCATTTTAACCAACCAAACGTCAACGAAAATGGGTAAAATTATAGTGGTTTTGAAGCTTAATATCTAGTTTCTAACCCAACAAACCACACTAAAAACGGATCAAGAGGAAAGGAGAAAATCAGCTCCAAAGTTGTGCTCGTGGCTGGTTTTTCTGCAGAAAACAGAATTTTTTCCAAACTTTGTACAAGTGTTCACCCTATCAAAACTCAACCAAATTTCCAAACCAAACCGATTGTGTTTTGTTCCTTGATAAGTCTAGTTTAATGCAGAATTCCAGATTTTGTTCAAAGTTATTTTCAACCATTCTAACACCCCAAGTGGTTCCTAAGGCTTCTAAAATTCTTCTAAAATTCATACCTATCAATTTAACTCATCAAAACTCAAAATGAAACCAAAATCAACAACACCCATAGTTGAAAAAAAATGCTCTCTACACCTAATTCCGAAAATAAAGCTTCAACCTCTTCCAATTCAATCTTCCAAACATTCAAAGGACTCAAATTATTCTTTAAGAGATAAAAATCACACAACTACAAAGTTAAAACACAGAAATTTAGAAATCCAACTCACCTTAGAAACTACCTTCTTTCTTTCCTTCCTCACTTCTTCCTTTCCTTTCTTCCCTTCCCCCCCCCCCAACTTCCATTTCTTTCATCCAAAAAGAATTTACTCATCTTAGCAATTAATTTCCTAGCTTAGACTCAGCGACTCACCTATCCTATCGAATCAAACCATATTTTTTGTTAAGGGATTGAAAGAGGGAATGGGAAGGAATGAAGGGAAGGATGAAATGTTTGGCTTCCACGTTGCTTCTCCCTTTTTTTTTTTTTTCTTTTTTGTGTGTGGTTATTATCTACAAGGGTATTTTGGTAATCTTTCACACATAGGAGGTATTTTGCAGTCGTTTTGTCCAACTTCAAATTAACGACTTAATTTAATAATCTCAATCCAAAATCTCTTGATAAAATACCCATAATCTTATCCCACCATTATAAACATCTCTTCACTAAAATATGAAAATCCACCTTAAATTTTTCGGGGATCACATAAACCTTGTGTTAACCCAGCCATTTCTCTCTCTATTTTGTTTACTTGCTTGAAGCCCTAAGCCCTACCCTTTTCCGAACAAGCTCAAGCCCAAAGGTCCAGCTCCAACTAAGGCTCAACTCCAAAACAAACTCATAAGGCCAAGATTCGTACACAAGCTTGGGAGCCCATGCTGAAGTAGAAAGGAGGCTTCACCAAAAAATATATATATATATTTGCTAAACCTTTGAACGCCAAGCACCATGCAGAAGGAAAAGGAACCTAGGAGGCTTCACCAAAAAAAAAAATCATTTTGCTAAACCTGTCAAACGGGAGGCACCATGCAGAAGGAAAGGGAAGCTAGGAGGCTTCACTAAAAAATAAAATAAATATTTGCTAACCCTGCCGGAGGAGGCACCATGCTGAAGGAAAGGGAAGCTAGGAGGCTCCACCAAAAAAAATATATTTTGCTAAACCTACCGAACGGCAAGAACCATGCAGAAGGAAAGGGAAGGTGAGGAGATCCAAAAAGAACCTTAAAACATGCCGAAGCTTCCAAGGCCTAGCCCAAGGTCCCTCCGAAGCTTCAAATGCCTAGTTATGAGATCTGCCAAAGCTTCGAGGGTTTTTTGCTGCAACTTCTCTCTCCCATCCAATGTCCCTTGACTAGGACTTGGGATAATGCATCATACGACTGGAAGACGAACTAAGGTGTTGCTCGACCCATACACTAAAGTTACAAATCCCAAGCAAGAAATACCTTTTAGTTCAGACTTAGGGGACTACCTGTTTGGTCCAGTGATCACCGGAAACCACGAAGTCCCACATTGGAAAACTACAAGAGATGGAAACTCCCCTCACCTATAAAGAAGCTACTCTCCCTTAGAATATAGAGGGCTCTCTCTTCAGGACTCTCCTGCTGGGCCTTGGTCTTCAGTATCTGTCTCTCTGAACCTTGGGGATTTGACCCTTGAATTCAGATTCCTAGCTTTGTCCCCTGGCCCTACTTCTTCCATTTATCTTTGGGTCTAATTCCCTTGGACAACTTAAACAAACATTATCATATTGAGAACATCTTATCCGTGGAAGTAGCTCATTCATTAAGGATGAACCACGTCAATCTTGTCTTTTATATTATGCTTCCCAAGTCCTCACATACACATGAAGGCCCCCATCTTCACCCATCATCCACCACACCTCATCACTAAGTTGAACTCAATCTTGGCTGAACCATTTTTAGCATCAACACCCATGTCTGGGGTTTCCATAAAGGAATGGTCATGTTTTTCTCAAACATAGAATATTCTCAGTGTGCTTTGAATTAATATTCTAGAATTAATATGATATGCATAATTTGCCTTGTATTGAATTACAAATTAAAAACTCTAACGCAACACCCCCTTATAAAAATCATAGATTTAAAACTTAAATGTTAAAATAATTCCTATGTTTCCCTCTTACTGCCGGTCAATTTAGTCACGTTCAAAATTCAGAACTCTTTAAATTAATTTCAAAAAATTGTAATTGATTATAAATATGCTAATTCCATCTAAAAATGAAATTTAAAAAAAAAACTTAAATATGGTAGAATTGAAAAAATTGCTGGCTTGACATGTCCAATCAATAGTCATGGCTCATGACCCAGTGGGAGGGATAATTTATTTATGTGGCATGTGGTCTAGGGTTCCATTATATCATGTACATGTATGTTCATATAGATTTCCGTGATCTCGGATTTGAATATGCTTGGTCTCACCTCAGACATGAAGTTGCTGAGGAAATTTCGAGCCAAAGAGTAGAGTTTCTTTGTTCTATAATTAATGCGTTCTAACCCTCCAACTCCGAGTATCATAAAATTATAAATTTTTTGTGATATTTGCTACATCCCACAAATATAAAATAAAATATAAAAGATACACACCAGAAAGGCAAGCACAATTCTTTCCTCTTAAATCTTAAAATACCGTAGGTATAATTAACAAGGAGTCCAAACTTGCATTGTTCCTCCTAATCAATTCAACGTCTCCACCATCTTTGATTTATGTGAACATGTCTTCGATGAATACCAATTCTTTCTTCCAGCTGAGGGAATATCTAAGAAAGGATGTTGTACATAGCTCCTCTAATACCACTTACTCCATCTCTTGCACAACACAAGTGACCCAACAGCAACTCCAAAGCCAAATGTAAATCCAATTTCTACAATAATAAGATCCCAATTAACCTCATGATGATGTTCAAACTTGGAGGGCTTTCATTCACTGTTGGTGGTGGTGGCAATCTTGCTTTGTCGTCCACCGTTAAAGGAGGGTGCCCATAGTCCTTTGTTACCTATAAATGAGTCATTTCAAAATGTTGAAAATTGAGGACCAGGTGGGATCCTACCTATCAGTTGATTCATATGAGATATTCAAGGATGAAAGGAAGGTAAGCTCTGCCAACTGGCGGTGGAATGTGCCCGCTCAGCTTGTTCTGTGACAGGTCCAATGACTCGAGTACCCGCATGCTACCAAATCAGGATGGGATTTCGCCCTGCGAACGGATTTCGAGACAAGTTAAGGACACGTAGTGATTTCAATTCTCCCATTTCCTTAGGCATGGGTCCACTGAAGTTGTTGCTTTAGAAGTCAATCAAGGTAAAGATAGATAGAATCTTTACCAGTTCCATCATCTGGAATTTTTGCTAGTAACTATTACACTTACACCATACTCTAAAGAATAACCATCATCTGCATTAGAAGAAACCAGAATCTCCATACGTATAGCAGGCTCCATTAGTTGATCCTGAAAGGCAAGATTCAATGCAAAACGATTAGGATTTTGATGGCCTTGGCAGGATGGATAACCTGCTCGATTGCAAAATCGCGCAGGCTCTACTAGTTGATCCTGAAAGGCAAGATTCAGGGTGCAGAAAGAGCAGCATTTTGATGGCCTTGCAGGATGGATCACCTGCTTGATTGGAAATCGTGTCCCGAGGGTTTGCTTTTCGTATGTGATCCAAAGACAATTGTCGATAGGGAACCATTTTCGTAGCCATCATTTCCTGCCATGTTCTCCAAAGTATTCCTCTGTATATCACCACTGAAATCACTGTGAGCTAGGTCTATAATTTGAACCTCTGGCCAGGTGCCATTGGTGTTGAGACATTCAATGCCTCCATAAAATTTGTTGGAGCGCAAAATAAGGACACGCAAGGTGGAAATGTTCTTCAACAAGCATGGGAAGCTATCTTATTATATTATTGTTTCCAATGTTTAAAACTACCAACATAGTGCATTTAGCTAGAGATTTTGGAACCTTGCCACCTAATTGATTTCCACCGATCTCTAGAATTTGCAATGAACTATCTTCAGTAACTTCAACATTAGAAATAGATCCAGTGAGGTTGTTTCTAGCTAAGTTAAGTACACTGAGATCACGCATTGCAGTCAAGCATTGGGAATCATGCCACTCAGAGAATTATTGGACAGATTAAGAATCTGAAGATTTGAGGCATTGCATATTGATCCTGGAATGAGCCCACGCAAGTTATTGCTTGAAGAGAGAAGAACATAGTCTTTGTGAGGATATCACCAATGTTCCATGGTATAGAGCTGAAATTATTTCTCGAGTAATCCAACTTGGCAGATGGAGGAAAGTTGGATTTGCCCCTGGAGTTGGTTTGAATGAAGGAAACAGTTTCCACTGTAGAATTAGTAACGGAGCTTCTAGTGCTACCAAGCAGTTACAAGAAAGATTTAGGGGTAGAAAGTTTATTGGAACTCCAAATCCAATCACTGTATCTTGCCTCGGATATGGTTTTCTGAAAGGTCCACACTGGATAGTGTGGATTGGTTTCTAGAAATATGGGGATTGTTTATCGTTAGCAGCCAAATTCAATGAATCAATTTGAGGAAATGAGGAATATGAGGAATCAGTACCATTGTATAAACTCAGCAAGCTATTGTACGAAAGGTCAATGTTCGTAAGATTCTTCAGCTGTTGAGGGCCATTGAACGGAAAGGCAGTGAACTTGTTGGAAGGAAGATTAAGTAATTGAAGGCCTCGAAAATTAAAATATAGACACCGGTATTTGTCCTTCCAATTTGTTGAAGCTTAAATCAAGGGTAACTAAGTTGGAAGACATTAGAAAATGCAAGTTGACTAGAGAATTGATTGTGGGAAAGGCTTAGTTGTGACAATAAGGGAAGAGAAAGAGTGACAACAGGATTGATCCAGTAAAATTGCAACCTGAAAGATCTATCATGCACAACATTTTGAGGTTGCCAATTGATTCAGGCAGTGACCCTGAAAAGTTTGTCTGGCGTAGAATCAACGACCGAAGAATCCTTTATTCTTGGGAAATTCTTGGCAAGGAACCACCAAGTTAAGATTACCCGAAAGGTCAATAGTTTGTAGAGTAGGTACCTGAAAGATCTCGTTGGGAAATATTCCATTCAACCGACAACCACTAGACTCAAGGAAGTCAACTTTGAAAAATTGGCAAGAATCTTGCGAACCGTACCAGATGCTGTTCCAACTCGAGTCCAACATCCTCAAGTTGGAAAAGTTGGCAAAGGATCCTGGAATTGGACCTGGAGAAATTCTCTGCTAAGGTCAAGACCAAAAACAGTCCGATTACTGCAAGTAACACCAACCCAAGAACAGCAGTCGGTGCTCCAATTCCAAGATATGAGCGGGTTCGGCATGAAGGTTGATCAAATCGAAGGCTTTTCTTCAAATGGAGCAATGATTGTTGCTGGCCTTTAATACACTGGCTGTGAACTGCAGGGAGGAGGATATTGAAGGCGAGAGGAGGAACAAGTAAGCAGAAAGTTTTCATTTTGGAAAAACTTTTTAGCTGATGTGAGGAAAGTGGTGAACAAACAACTGATGAGAGAAGAAGATTGTGGTGGCTTTAATATATATGCATGGGACACCTCCTAGCTTCGATGAGATTACATCTTATCGTCGCTGCCGGCTTGACTTCAGCTCTCCACCAACATCTAATCTTGTAGTAGTAACCAGGAAAATAGGACAAGTGAAAAATAATAATGATGTAGCTTTAATAATGACGTGTGAAAAGGCCTCCACCGGCTTGACTTTGAAGTCTTCCACCAACATCTAATCTTGTAGGAGTAAACAGGAAAATAGGGACAAGTGAAAAATAATAATGATGTAGCTTTAATAATGACGTGTGAAAAGGCCTCCACCAGATTCGTGGTTAGCTTGACTTGTTCACTTTAAGTCTTTTTCTTTATAATTGCAATTTGCATGGCAAGCTGTAAGAATTCCGTGTAGTTTGGGGTTGGGTTAAGTTATAGCTGTCATGCAATGGAATAGTTTGCATTAGTTTTTTTTTTTTTTTTTCTTTTTTTTTTTCTTATGGAGAGCTGCTTTTGATAAATAATAGAGTTGATCTGGACATGTGAATAACCAAACAATTATAGATTGGGAGGAATCAAATCTTTCATGATATCTTTTATTCTTAAAAAGCAACTTTTAATAAAGGTGAACCTCCAATCTTCCGATTATGTCAATTTTATCATTATAGTTGTAATTAAATCTTTTGCAATTCGAAGTACATTATAAACTCAGTCAAATCTTCTTTCAATTTTATCAAAAATACAACAACCAAGATGGAAAATTCGTCAAAATATAGACAAAAAAAGCTCACTTTTTACCAATTTATTTATTTATTTACAGGGTACCATTTATTTATGCCATGTCAAAAGCCATTACAAAAGAAAACCCTTAGTTTTTAACTACCCTACTAGCTACCACATTAGTTTGAATTGTTTATATTCTTCATTTTTTACATATTGTTGGTTGCTAAAATTACGTTTTTCTTTTTCTTTTGTTTTTTGGAATGAGTCAGTGTTGCTAGAAATTGGGTTTAGAAAACTTGATTGGCTCTTATTGTTGGGACGAGACTAATGATACTCGAACTATCTCAAGTTCTCAAATGATTCTCACTAAAAACTTACTAATTATTTTAGCTAAGGATCTGCGTTTAGGAAATATTTGTGATGCCTTAAGCGTTTACCCATAGTGAAAGAAAAATTAAAAATTACATATTAATTGTAGGTTTTGTTGCTCCCAAAGAAATGAGCGGGTTCACTACTACAAAATTGTAAAAACGACACCAAATAGACCACTGGTGAAGTTTAAAACCGTCGTTGTATTTAAAAGAAGGCGAATTTAGAAAACTGTCGTAGTATGCCATCTTATACACCACTAAAATCAATTTTGTGTAGTCTCAATTTTTAAAACACGACGCTTGTAAATTACAAATGTCGTCTTTTAAAACACGCTAGCTCTTTTTTCTTCTTTGTCAAAAGCACGCTGGCTCCTTTGAGAGACTCAATCTAGACCTAACAATTTTCAGATTTCCCCAAGCTCGAAAACATTCACTCCTGAACTCTCATGGGAGGCCTCTCAACTCTCAATCTTCCTAATCTTCCTTCATCTCTCTCCCTTCCTGAACTCTTGCCCTCGACCAGACCTCCAAGACTCCTCCAGTAGGAATCGATAACCAACTTCGTCGTGGCATATCTCTCTTCCCTAGGTAGCCTTTCGTTGCTAGTACAAGACCTAGCGGTTTCGATTTGAAATCCTGAAACAACGGCGTTATGTAAGCAACTACAGAGAGAAAAGTCACAGCACAAGGTAACAGTGGTTGTTTCAGCAAACCTGGCGGCTGCCGATGTAGTTCGAAGCATCAGGCTTTTCAATCTCCGTGCAATTCAAATGTAGTAGGCATCATAGTGGCAGTGGGAGACCGCCATCTTTGGGCACCGTGGTGGGTTTGCCGCCAATGCGGCAATGCATCCCCTGGTTGCGGTATGAGTTTCAATTCCACGATGGTCGAGTCTCCAATCTTCCAACTTACACGAACACGGCTCATGCCATTTATTGCAATTTCATTTGTTTTTAGGAATTCCGAATTTGGCTTGTATCGGTCTTAGATTTATGTTGATTTACGAATTTTTTGAAGTTTTCGTTTATTTTCCTATTAGAGTGACTTAGTTTTACTGTGCAATAAAGTTTCACGTTGGCTTGAGAATTGCTTTAAAGCGGTTTGGGAACGGTTCATTGAACTGAATTCATTACTTCTATGTGATTTTCTCTTTATATCGATTTTGGGGCTTTGGCGATTATTATACTTGGGGTTTTTATTTCATAGGTGTTGTTCTATTCCTTCGTTTTGAGAATAATATCCACAAATTTTCTTAGGTTTGACATTTGCCATAGATAGGTATTTAAGGAAATTCAAAGAGGAACTCTAAATTTGGGAAACACAGTCAAAACAGATGAATAAGAACGAGTCTGAAATTACATCTTGTGTTATTCACAGTGCTTGCTTATGTCGCTCATGTCTATGAGTGTCGGTATTTTGATTGTCATCGTAATCCATTTAGATTTAAGTATTTGGTTTTCTTGAGACTTTGTTCCTAGTTGTGATTTTTGTTCTCTAGCCCATGTGTATAATATATAATTTCCTGATACTAGTGTCTAGGCCTACTTAAGACAAATAAAAAAAATGTAAGTATAGGTAGGTGTGGGTAGGTCAAGAGATTTTGAAACTTTTCAAATTCTAGACCCCTGAAGTAGAGTTTTCTTCCTTCCTTAATATTTATTTTTTTAATAATGAATATAGCATTGTTGCGGGACTGGAGACCACAATACAACAATAAAATACTATGTGATTATTCTCTTTCCCTTAAAATATTTGACACTAGTGGTAGTTATAGTGTTTTCTGACTCGTGATGTTTGAATTATAAATAGACTTTGTTTTAAATATTTCATTGTTGCTTGTGCAGCTGGGGTTCATCTGGAGGATCAGAATCGCAACAAAGAACAATTTAGTGTAATTTTTCTTGTTTTACTATACCCCATATATACCACAACAACGACATGATGATGATGGCAATTTGTGAACTCGAGTGTTTTCTAAGAGTTGGTTTTGTTTTCACTCTCAATGCCATTCCTGCATTTTATTTTTGTTTTAACTCTAGAAAACAAACACATGAAACTTCGAAATTTTTTTATGTCTATGCCCCTGAATTTGGCTCGACTTTCTTTTTCCCCTATTTAGTTTTTTAGTGTGCAGCTCTTTTGAACTATAAGTTCAGATTAGAGTATTTCTTTACTTGATCAAATAAGTCTCTCCAGGAATTGCCAAAAAAAAAGAGGTAATGGCTTTAGCTTTAGGATTTTCTATTGAAAGCCTATGATATTTGTTGTATTGTAGTCTAAAATGTATTGAACTGTGTTATAAATATCAGTCTGTCACTGAATCTCTGTTTTCTGCACAAAGTTCATTTAGGTTAATTTGAGTCCCAGAAAATTGAGTTCTCATAGCATTTAAATTTGTTCATTACATTCAATTGATTTCTTGGTCTTTTGGGAGGAAGTAAGAGGAATTTGAATCCTGTTTGTTCATTACTTAACAAATTTTCTAATTAGAAACATGTGCTATGTATTGATCCTAATCTTGTTTCATCTAGGATCTTGAAAAAAAATTAATAGGTTATTTGATTAATTTTTTTCACAAGGTAATATCATTTATTCACTTAAGTATTTT